>CAHIKZ030001713.1:5322500-5335000 GCA_903632075.3 Acanthosepion pharaonis
GTGTGTGGACAACTTTCTCACATTCCTACTCTTGCCCTTAACCCCGCATTTATTCTGTTCGAATATCGATATTTTTCCCCTCGAGATCAAATGTACATGTCGACCATTTCTTTATTATTATTTTTTTAATTTCAAATCTACTTTTCATAAGATCAAGTATTCCATTAGTTTAATTTTCATACAATACAACACGGAAATCTGGAACTTGCGTGTTTGAATCAGCTTATTGGTAGGCACAACCATTGAAGGTTGTATGAGCATTACGTTCGTCTCGTTCGATTTTCAATCATTACGGCCGTCTCGTTCGATTTTCAATATATATATATATAGTTTAAGGCCGAAAACACGAACTAATAAGTTACAGAATATCTCAATAATTCGCCTGGGTCCTCGTAAATGCTGAAACCGCGAAATCAAATGATCTGATAATTTTTATATATATATATATATATATATATATATATATATATATATATATAATCTATATTTAATGGTCTATATATATATATATATATATATATATATAATATAAATATGGATATAGGAAAGTTTAAGTCGAAATTGGACCAGGAAATATATTAAAGTGCTCAATATATCTCAATAATTCGCCTGGGTCCTCGTAAATGCTGAAACCAAGTTGGCGAAATCAAATGATCTGATAATTTTTCAAGTATATATATATATATATATATATATATATATATATATATATACATATATTCAGATCTAATTCTTACATTTTCTATTCTCGGTCTGTACTATATATATATATATATATATATATATATATATATATATATATATATATATTGTGCTCAATATTCTCAATAATTGCCTGGGTCCTCGTAAATCTCAAGTTCTCAAATATATATATATATATATATATATATATATATATATATATATATATATATATATATATATATCTCGGTCTGTACTATATATATATATATATATATGTATATATACACACAAAGTAAAGACTGGATGCCCGTATCCGAGACTTCTAAGGCAGCGAGCCAATCCCTATTGTAAATAGCTGTTTTGATACTTTTATGCTTTTTTCCACACTCACGGACAAATCTGTGATTTATCTTGCCACTATGCTGAACGGATCTTTGTTGCGCTCACACCCTCGGTCACAGTGACTTATGACGTCGTACCAACACAACCCTTGACGACTCCCAATGTAATTCCACCTACGCATTTTCACTCACAAGTCTTGGATCAATCCGTGGTCTCACTTTCAGGTACTATCCGTATCTTCCGCATGTCGGGACCGCCTATCCATGCCGATAACATCAAGAAGTCTCCTTCTTGACAAATAGACTATTCGTCAATGCCTTGAATATTGCTGCCACTTATAGTACGATGCCCTACTATATATTTTAATATTCTTGAGGAATTCCAAGGAAGTCTCAGCAATATAACTGGTCCTAATCTGTCATTTCTGCTTCAATTACATTCCCACCGCCTTAATGATTATTCACTGCGCCTTTGCTATAAAAACTTCCATCATAATTGTTCGGAAGAATTCTCTGCTATGGTACCTAGATATTATGTACTTAATAGCGGTACTAGATTGGGAACTAGGTGTACTAAATATCCACTAGGAATTGGTTAATAGTAAGTTCATTACTTGCAAGTCTCGCTTGTGCAATTTACCTTCGGCTCTGCGTCTTTCAGCCAAATTTGATCTTCGAACATTTAAATGCAGAGTCAATCGTTATCTATTGTCTTAATTTCTATTGTTAACTCCCCTTAATAATGTTTCTATTGTGTTATTCTTTCCCGCTCAATAACCCCTTGTGTCTTAGTGACTTTATTGCCTTGCAAGTTATCCCAGTTAACCCAATTATTTAACATATAACTGCAGAGAAAAGGGATGGATTCATACCGTTCCCAAATGTAATTTTGCGAAAGCGAACCTAATGTACTCGGAATGAATTCGAACTCGGGACGCCCATTTCACGTTCCGAATCTCTAGCCATTGACCCGCACATACGCTACTGCAGAAAGAATTTATTCGATTTATGACTCTTCTTAATTATATTTTAAACATTACACGAATAAATGTATTTTCTCGATATATGTTGTTTACCACTTTTGAGCAAATAGACCTGCTTTTTTAGAATGAAAATCAATTTTAGTGTACACAATGGCGGTACATACGCATAATCATCAAGTCATCATACAAATATATATATATATATATATATATATATATATATATATATATATATATATATATATATATATATATATATATATATATATATATATATTTGTGTGTGTGTAGTACGTGTGTGTGTTTATCCCTGACTTGTGTATAAGTATATAGGATGTAGTTCAATCGTATTATTTAAAAAAAAATCTAACCCTATTAGTTTAATGGAAAATGTAGACTTTCTATTGGACGCACCTGTCACATTGTAAAATAAAATATTGCAATCGAAATGACACACTTAAAATCAGACATTCAAGTCTTTATTTCGATGTCTTCATTACATTTATAATAACCTGCTTCACTTTATCAATCTTTCAATCAATTCACTTGATTTGATAACTGATATTTAAAAGTACATAAACACAATGACTGCAGATGCAATATAATAAACAAGCGGTACATGAGATAGTAGAGAGAGAGAGAAAAAAACAGTTCTATTTGATATCGGCTGATTTAAAAACATTCAAACCACAACAGCTCTAATATATATATATATATATATATATATATATATATATATATGTATGTGTGTGTGTGTGTGTGTGTGTGTGTGTGTGTGTGTGTGTTTGTGTGTGTGTAATTACTAAAGAAGGGAATAATTTGTACATATGAATCCAACATATCTTATTATTAAATGTTATTTTTAGTGCACATTTAATAAACGGAGCGTCTACAGGTTTACCCGCTAAAATGAACGTTTAAGTAATAAAATGTATACATGTGTAGAAAAAAAGCAAGCAAATTGAACCAGGGCAATGGGAAATGTCATATATATATATATATATATTAAGAAATGGACATGGTCCGACAATTTATTTATTAAAGACATTTTTTTAATGTTTAACGTTGTTATTTATAGATACAAGTATTTAAGCAAATGCTCTGTTTATGATAAACAGTATTAAATAACATTTACCGGCCTGAATGTCGAGAAATTTTCATGAAAATATTCGTTCTCCTATATTCGAACCTGCATCATTTACGGAACCGTCATTTACGTTTACCTCTGGGGCCACAAAGAACCTTTTCGGTAGACAAGGTCGAATTTACTGGTTATAAACTTCAATCTTCCATGAATCTCGTACATTCATAACTGCTCTGGCGTATCAAATGTAAACAAATGACGTAAGAGGTAATGCACGTCAGCGTAAATGACGGTTCCGTATAGGATGCAGGTTCGAATCCTGTCAAAGAACGAATATTTTCTATGAAAATTTCTCGGACATTCAGGCCGGTAAATGTTATTTAATACTGTTTATCATAAACAGAGCATTTGCTTAAATACTTGTATCTATAAATAACAACGTTAAACATAAAAAAAATGTCTTTAATAAATATATATATATATATATATATGTGTGTGTGTGTGTGTGTGTGTGTGTGTTTGTGTGTGCGCGACTGGTATTTGAGGACATACAGATTTAAGCTTAATACTGCTCCCCACTAACTTCTAATGCTTTCATATTTCAGAAATCAGTAATAACAAGCCATATGATAACTAATTGAATGAAAAGGCATTCTGCGATTGTAGCATTAAAGGATGATCATGGCGATTTGGACATTGCACATTTCCTCAGAGTTGCAAAATCTTTTATCCACAATATATGAAATGAGTTAAAGGATGCTGATAGTTCGCCAACGTCTGTATTAAAACGTAAAAGACATTCTGCACATTCTGATAAAGTGAGAACATGCAAATTTCTTCTGGAAGTCAAGCAGAAAATTGATGAAAACCTAGGTCAATCAATGAGGTCAATTTCCAAAAAGCTGCATGTGTCTGAAAAAAACAATCAGTCGGAGTGTTCATGAAGACATTCTCTACAAGTCCTACGTGATGAAGAGAGGTCAATTTATGTCTGAAAAACAAAAGAAAACCGTTTAAACCCATCGAAAAAGCTTTTAAAGAAACTTAAAACTCCTTCAGAAGCTGATATCAGATGAAAAAATTTTTGATCAAGATCAAAAACTTAACAGAAGAAATGACAGATGGCTTTGTTCAGATCCTTCTGAGGTGCCAAGAGTGATGCGGACATAATTACCTTCAAAATGTTATGGTATTGGGTGTTGTTCGCAATGAAGAACATGTTATGCCACCACACTATTCCACAAGGTCTTAGAATAAATGCTGCTGCTTACATTAAGCATCTAGAAACAGCTGTCAAGCCCAGGATTGCCAACATATGCAACAGCTGGCCTTACATATCCCAACAAGTCTCGGCTCCATCCCTAAGGCTTTACGAACGCAAGAATGGATGGCTGATCACATCACACCCAACATGTGTCCTCCTAACTCTCCAGATTTCAATCCACTAGACTATTATGCGTGGGGAGTTGTTGAGATGGATGTTAATAAACGGCCTCATAACACAAAAGACTGTCATAAAGCTGTAATAGTTCGAGTAATGTCTGTTATAAATAAGGATCAATTAATCAGAGCTTGCAGCCGATTTCAATTTCGTGTATAGGCAGTTATGGATGCTAGTGGTGGTTTTATTGAATAATGTTAAATAATAGCTAAATTTCATGTTTACTTGTTTGTAATCTATATTCATTATATTCATTTGTTCAGCAAGTTTTTACTACTCCATAAAATCTGTCTTCAATTACCAGCCGCAACCTTTATATTATAATGGACTCTCCCATTGTTTTCGACGTATGCGTGTTTTTCATTTCAGTTTTTATGTTTATGTTTCATATGAGACAACGATCCTGCACGGGATTTGCCAGCAAGTCCACACGAAGGACATGCTGAAGCGTGGACTGTCATATGGGCTGATATATTAGCTGGAGATTTAGTGTTGGTTCTTAATTCTCGCAGAAGATTCTTTTAAAATTCCTTTATACCTCGGTAGCAGGTGTTTCTGAGGTTTGCTCGGTTTTCAAAAGCAAGTTCAAACTCTTCTATAGGGATGTTTGCCGCATTTAAATTGTATTTAAGTTTGTCCTTGAAGCGAAACCAAGGACGTTCACCATTACGCTTACCATGAAAAAGTTGGTTGTAAATGAGGATTCTCGGCATCAGATCGTCACTCATTCTGATGACATGACCAGCCCATCTGAACTGTGATTTCATCAGAAAGGATTCTATACCACTGAGACCACATTTGAGGAAAAGATCAGGGTTAGAGATTTTGCTCTGCCGTGTATAACCGCATATTGAACGAAGACAGAGTTTATGAAAAGCATCAAGTTGATTAATGTTCGTCCTGTATGGGAGTCCTCGATTCTGACCCATGAAGAATTGTGGTTAGAATGACTGCTTGTTAGATAGATGTTTTGTGTAAGTCCTATGGAACAAAACCAAGCAAAGTCCTATGGAACAGAACCAAGCTTTTATAGGACTTTAATAAGCTCAAAGAGTTACTTAACCACAATCTTCCTAACATATTTAAAAATTTCGCGGGGAATGGCATATCTTCCAGGATCTTTGTTTTAGGACAATTGCTTGATAGAATTCTGGATTTCCCTTAGGAATAGCTCAAGAGAAAATTGGGAAATTTCTGAATAATCTCTCTTTCGTTCCTCACTCTCTCCTATATATATATATATATATATATATATATATATATATATATATATATATATATATATCTTTTATACCTGTTTTTTCATAACTCTTATTTTCTATGCCCACTTGCAATTTTCTATCTGATATAATTGATAAAGAGGTCAGCATATCGAACAAAACCCTACACCTTCCCATCTTCATTATATTTTGTCTCTTCGTTAAGTTGGATGTAAATACATCTATCTCTTTTCTTCTTTATTCCTTTTTCTTTTCCTAATTTTGTTTTCATGTCATTTATCTTCCTCTCCCTCATTAACCATTTCCCTTTCGAGATATATATATCTCCTTCGCCCTCTGCCAGTAACCCCTCCTATCACCAATTTAAACTTGTCTCCTCAAACATATGTGTACATAAATAAAAAAAATTAATAATGAATTCTTCTTCCACCTGTAATATTTGATTCGCGTTTATTTGTATGAAAATGTTGATCAAAGGAATTAGAATCGAATTTCAATTCTAAAGAATAAATTATAATCACCAAGAACCCTTAAAGTTGTCTCTTTCTTAATATAATTAATTCATTATATATATATATATATATATATATATATATATATATATATATATATATATATATGTTAACGTTGTATTTTATAGATACAAGTATTTTAAGCAAAATGCTCTGGATGATAAACACATAACACACGCACACACATATACATATATAGAGAGAGTGACAATTCATTTATTAAAGACATTTGAGACGTTGTTATTGGAGCTATGGAAAGTGGCATTTTGAATGTTGAGAAAAACAGAAAATATTCGTTCATTGACAGGATTCGAATTCCTAGTCGGAATCCATTTACATTCCCTTAAGTGTTTATTAATTTACTGTTTATAAAACAATCGACTCATCCTCATTCATAAACTCCATTTCTTAAACTATGTATCTATAAAATAACAACGTTAAACCTTTTAAATAACATTCTGGTCTTCTTAACATATGACGTCATTTGTTTACATTCGATACGTATTGCAATGAGCCCTTTATAAAAGCAAAATTGGAACAAAAACTACCACTAGAATCAAATGACGGTTCCAGGGTGCAGGTTGGTCAATCGAATATTTTAATGAAAATTTCTCGGGTTATTTAATACTGTTTATCACTAATCTTAAATATATATATACCGGAGGACTCACACATATACATAAAATCGAGAGACGGAGATGGATAGTGGCTTGGAGGAAACAGTAAGCCAGTTCGAATCCAGTATCCATTATATATATATAATATATATATATATATATGTCATGTATTAGCCCTTCGAAAGTGTGGAACAAAAATATATATATCAAATATATATAATCTTCTTGACCCTCATAACGAAAAATCGACGGAGAATCAAACATATATATATATATCTGGACTTTTGACTTTTGCACGTGATAAAGCGTGATTTAGACTTACCATTTATCCTCAGAGATCCCACATAGAGATTTGCCTTTCTTTCATTGTAACCTAAGGAAGCCAAAGAGAGCAGGCGATAACCGTGAAACGCGTCGTTAATGCGTTTTCCACTATTTTTCATCTTCAATGGTGATACTACATAAACTACTAGAGTGAAATCGTTAACAGATTGGAGGATTAGCCATAATTCTTGAATAAGCATTGACACACCGATGTTAAACGTAAAAACAGCTTAGCAGGTAATTATGGTGATTAAATTTTAAACAGATTCGTTACTGTACTGCCATCAATCAAATAGAAATCAGCCGAGGTTGTCTCGCTGATGAAAGATGACATAAAAGACGTCTGTTTACTCAGATGAAGAGGAGAATTGAAGAAAAGGAAATGTGGGCCAGAAAGAGGCTGATTTGCCTTAAACCGAACGTACGAAGAAGTTGGAAGCTGTAAGTAAAACGAGAGAAAAATGTATACATTTTCATAAAATCAAAAACTGCCAGTTGACATTACGTAGACACATGAAAATGCGGTTTGGTCAATTTGCCATTTTGACAGGACAAACAAAATGCAAGAGGATTAACGATTAAAAAATTAAGCGATTTACTTAAAGCGCTGGACAACTGCTGATGAAAGAGGGGTAATTTGTTGAGTACCATGATTGCTTACGTCCTGAAGGGACACGGCACAAAAGCATTGTTTCTAATACGACCGCTGTGAAAGCAAAATTACATAAGGGAATGAGAGAGATCGTGGAAATGATTCATTCGTTATAGGTTAGATTATGTCTCCTAGATTATCCGTGTGTCTAATCCATGCTGAATCAAATGTGTCGTAAATTCTAATCTCACTGTCAACGTATTATTTCTCTGTTATCCGCATCGTCTACATACTAAGTCATTAAAGAAAATACTATATATAGGCAAATACTAGTCAATACTAATTGCTGAAAAAAACGACCATATATTAGCATAATAACGTGGGGAGTTTTTAGTCGTGATTCCAACTAATATTGGAAATCATATTTCAACATAGATTTTTATATAACATCATAATTTAAAATTTAACGTTTAGTGACATCAGGTCTCTTCTGTGGCAGTGAATGTTGAACATTCTTCTCACAGATGAAAAAGATACTTGAAGCAAAAGAAATGTGTTTATACGGAAATATGCTACGAATACCAATGGATTGAATATGTTAGTAATAAGGGAATATTTAAGAAAAATGGAACCAAGAGGGAGACTCATACTTAGAACCCAAAAGATACAAGTGAAATTTCTAGGGCTCATAATGTGGAAAGAAAACGTTGAGAATTTGACACTCTCAGGATATATTGAAAGCAAGGAAGGCAGAAGAGAGATGGACCTGGGAACACCAGCAGTTAAGAGGTGATTCCACGCTCCTCAAAACCTCCTGATCTGAGGCCTTGCTGTTGGACGTAGTTTATCGTCTTACCCAGGACCCGGATGTAGTTTATCGTCATACCAAGGACGAAACCAATTCTTGTCATTGTTTGAACTGTTTTTCCTTCTGATAATTCGTAATCGGACTTTGGTGTTCATTGAACAAGGAGTGAAAAGGTATAGGAAAGTTTACCAGCAAATTTTGGAGATGAATGTATTTCCCTGGTTGTCAGTCATATTGCGAAGTCGGTAAGTCTTCACTTAAGACGAAGCTCCCAGACAGCCATCCTGTTCGAAGCAGAACTGGTGCAAAAGACATTTCTGCGAATTTTCTGAAAAGTCAGTTTGGTTTTCACCATGTGTTGACATTAATCCTACAGAAAAAGCCACATGACCCAAATGGAAGAGCGATGTTTTACATATATCTGAAGGTTGTTTGACCAAAATGAAGCGCTTATGACCTCGTGATATAATTTGACCAAAGAGGTGTGTTAAGATGCCATGCACTCCAGTCGAAAGAAGATTAAGGGCTATGGTGAAAGCAAATGAGGGCCATTTTGAATTGTTAATATATGTACAATATTGTCAGCAAATATTCCAATCAACCTGTAAACTGTCAGCAACCCAAACATAAATCTTGTTTATTTTATGATAAAATAAATAATTTGAAAATATATATACCAAATTCAGAATAAGTGTTACTATTCAAACAGTAATGTTCCTTTGGCTGTTGCAGTCACAAAGTTTCAGGTGTTGTTCCCTACAGCCTTCTTCCTTACCGGAAACCTTCTTTGTATTTCGAACCGAACCTTTTATATAATTCCCAGGGGTGGATTTTTCTAAGTCCATTTTCCATGATTAAAGAATGTTTAATACCAGGCACCTTTATTATTGAATGATGTGACAGTTATTACTTTCTTCCATTAAACCAGTGTATATGATTTTTCAGGATTGCCAAACGCTGGAATTAAACCCACGACTGCTAGTTAAACAGATATGTGACCCTTAGACAATTTAATGACGGTATGTTAGAGACTGACCTCTAATATCTATACAAAACTGTTGGGCATGACTCAGGTGATGATTTTGCATGAGTATGTTTTTTTTTTCTTAAACCGGGCCTTCCATATTGATTTTCCAAGCGTAACTTATATGTGGCACAATGCCAAAAGTATGGAGCACCCAGTAAGGATCGAACTCACTACTCAGTCGTAATTGTTCTAGCGAGACACGCTTGTTAACCATTACACCGCCTCGAGGTGCCCAATCCGTGACTCTCCATGAGTCACTGGCTATGGGATAAATAGTAGAGCTTGTAATTGGGAAAATTATTGTTCATGCAATATTCACCGAAAAAAAATCTTACCATCAATATATTTCAGCGCTAAATAACCCAGAAATAGTTCTCATTTTCAAGTAATTCACAATTTGTAAATATGATTCCATCCCCGACATCTTTGATATTTTGTATTATTTGATTTGGATCCCTGAGTGCAAGGTGACAAAGCCAATCATTCAAATGATAATCACCAGGAAATGTGAAGGGCTTCAAGTGCAAATAAGTGCCTGTATCGTCTTCGGTCAGTCGAGTAATATGAAAATTCCGATCCCAAAAGTGAAAGAACAACATTAATACTTTAGGTTGTTATTGTTCTATTAGGAAAGGTGATGTGAACTGATGAAGAGTGAACAAGAGACATAAACTGCAACTTGTTCGCAGATAAAATTTTCGGCTTAACTTTCTCTCTTTCCCCAACAATTCCCCTGTCTGTCTATCTCTCTCTCTCTCTCTCTCTCTCTCTCTATATATATATATATATATATATATATATATATATATGGAGAAATATTGTTTTAAGGTGTGCTATATTTATGGGATAAATTGCTCAATATCAGAGATAGAGCGTATGTAAATATAAAAGTGAACATTGAAGTCAACACTCAGAGGCGACAGGCTGTTTCATGCTAGATGCAATCGCCAGGGCGGCCTGACGATTGCGTCTGAAACATGAAACATATATATATATATATATAAATATATATATATATATATATATATATATATATATATATATATATATATATATGTGTGTGTGTGTGTGTGTGTGTGTGTGTGTGTGTGTTTTGAACAATAAAAATATTAAACAATTAAAATTTTCAGACACACTGGGTTGTATATTAATATATTTTCTTTTATTATTTCACCTACTAGTTTCGACCAGCATGCCCATCATCAGGAAATCACCAATCACGGCATTTTAGTTCACTTTTATCTGTGAATTTTTATGTGTTAAAACTATCCTTCAATTTTGTTTATATCTATTTATCTTTACATTCTGTTTCTATCTAACTTTATTATTTTTCATATTTGTCTATCTTTAAATTTTGTTCAGATAGTTCTATCTATCCAACTGTCTTTAAAATGTGTTCATACATATCTTTCTCTTTATCTATCTATAAAATGTGTTCATATCAATGTATCTATCAATATATCTATCTTTAAATTTTGTTCATAATTATTTGTCTCTCTATATATCTATAAAATGTCTTCGAATCTATGTATCTATCGTTCTAAAAAACTGCCGTAAGAAAGCAAAACCAAAAAATCATATTTTACTTAAAGAAATCCAATAAAATCATCAAAAATCGATCAATACCTATAATAAAAGAAATAACACGCACATATGATAAGTCTGGGAATCATTTATATTTTAATATAGTAACCCTTGTTATCAATAACAGTTAATAATCTATTATTCATTGATTTTGCATTTTTTTTATTTGCTTCGACAGGTTCAATTTCCGACATGATAGTTTTAATTGCTTCCCATATGTCTGCTTTGATATTATATTACTTGCCACCTCAATATACTTACATCTTAACAATTAACCATAGATTTTCGATCGGATTCTAGTCGGAACTTGGTGGTGGTCATTCTATTATCTTCTCTTCTCTAAATGCTCAAAGAATTCACAGGTAGTCTTATATGAATGAGAAGGAGCATTGTTTTGCATAAATACACACTTTACCTTGAATCTGCGAGACTGGCAAAGAAATTCTCGTTCATGAAATCTCCATAGCACTGTTCTGTTTTACTCCTTCAACGAATTGGAATTGTCCAATAGTATTTTTTTGTCGACAAACTTCCAGTCCATGTCATAACACTTCCTCCTCCTGGTTGCCTTCTTTTAGCCACAGGCATGTGTGAATTGGATAAAATCCATCGATCGGCATATCCATCAAATGTCACTGGAGATTCATCTGTGAAAATTACATCAGAAAAATCAATTTCCATGTATTTATTGGCTCAACGTTGCCGATTTAACATATTTTCTTTAGTGAGAGGAGTTTGCCTAGATTATTTTTACAGATCACAATTCACAAAGTATTCTACAGCATTTTATCTTTCTTGTCTCTTTCAATTCCAACCTTTTCGAAGATCTGAGCATTGGAAAACGTGGTTGTTTTGCAATAACTATTTAATTTACGTTCATTTCGAGGAAGCGAGTTCTTAAATCCTTTTTCCTTTGCTTCGACTTACTTATATTTTTAACAGCCTTCTTTATTGTTTGATGATCTCTGCAAAACACATATGATATCTTCATTGTGGATATTCATTCATTCAATAACTTTATTTTCTGTTTTTCAGCAGCTGTTAAATCCTTCACTTTACCCATGTTTTAACAAATACTGTGAACGAAAAAAAATTTTTATTATATTTCTTCCGCTAATATTAGTTTAATATAAATACTAACATCAGTCTATTTTCGTACATTCAAAATATCCCAAAAACTAACCAAAAATTGTAGCAAATATTCTTAAATATTTTACTTATGGTGGAAATGGACGGGTTTAAATTTGACAAATATAGGTTCAGAACATCCTGAAGTATTGAGA
>CAHIKZ030001713.1:5337500-5357500 GCA_903632075.3 Acanthosepion pharaonis
TATGGATTGAAGATTGCTTTCATGCAGGAAACATTGGGCATTGACTTCAATGTTCACTTTTTTCAAACGCTCTATTCCTGATATTGAGCACTTTTACCCATAATTATAGCATACCTTCTTTCTCTCTCTCTCTCTCTCTCTCTCTCTATATATATATATATATATATATATATATATATATATATATATATTCAACCGATAATCTTATGGATCGTAATGCTGTTTTCTATTTTCGTTACATTTCTCTTGTTCTGCCTCATCTAGCCCCCGGATTGATTCTTTTAACTTTGATTGATGGAATGTCTTTAGTCGATTTTTATTCTTTCATCTACTTAAACAATTTCATACGAGAAGACAGAGTGAAAGAAAAAAGCATAGTAAATAGATAAAATAAAAGAATAAAGTAGACTATATTGTTTAAGATAAAAAAAAATGCGTTTGTGCCTCCAACAAATAAGATATTTTACCAAAGGCTACAAATAAGATATTTTACCAAAGGCTACTTCTGTAGACAACACTAGAATTTTTTTTTAAAATCGGTGTCCAATAAACTGATGGATTTCTCTCGTTTCATCATATTAGATACAATCTCAAACACACATTCAAATATATACACATAGACACAGACACAGACGCACACGCAGAATCACAGACACACAAACACACAACACACACACACACACACACACACACACACACACACATATATATATATATATATATATATATATATATATATATATATATATATATTAATTTAATTTAAATAAAAAAATACGGAAAATTTAAATGTCCCCAGGTAAGTGTCTTTTTCCTGGTTCCACAGACATTTCCAAGCATAAAAGAAAATAATTTACAATCGACATATTATTATTTTTATACAAGCTTTTGAAGGGCAGTTTTAAGTTGATTTAAGGTGATAGAGAGAGGCGGGTGAGGAGGACGACAAATATGGTCGAAATTAGAGAAGGAATGGAGAGATAGGAATAATTTTAAATATATTTTTATTAAGATACTAAAAAGTAACAAAGAAAAACAAAAGTAAAAAGAAACTGTTTTTGACTTTGTACATTTTTCCAACTCCTCTGAGAAAATATTGGTGAATTCATTTTTTAGTTTACTCAGTGTTTCTTTAGCAGTAAACTTTTTCTCTGACGAACAATTAATTTTCGCAGAGCATGAATGACTCAGCCAATTCTATAGTTCAAATAATTTTAGCCAATCGATTCCTAAATTTTCTGTTAATTTCTTGCCCGATTTCCTCATGAACATTATCAGTTTTAGTTTTCTAGTTAGGCTTGCTAATTCTGTTGAAAGTTTATTCATCAATAATTATAATATCGCACAATTTAAATTTCAACGTGGTGTTATTCATTTTTATTGTCACGAATTTTCTATTATTTGAACTTTCTAGATTTTTCCCACAATTAAAACATTTTTTTTTGTTTTAAATGGTCTGTCCTATATGAGATGAAGGGTACTATGTGTTAAGTTTGTATTTTTATTTTAGTTTTTCCATTTGGTACTACTGTATTTTTTCGAACAATTTGTACTTCTGACGTACCATTTCGTTCGATTTTCGCTGTATTGTGTCTGAAATTGACAAATTTTTTGAAATCTTCCACAACAGTTAAATTTGAATCCTGTTCAAATTTTATAAGGATTTGAGAGCATATTTCCGCATCGTTGCTTGATGTTAGACCTTTAACGAGGTTTATCCAGTTTAATCTGTCTGGGGAGAGTTCATCTAGTTTAAACTTCTCACACTCACGGTTGAGTTTACCGGCATATATGACAAAATCTTCATCTTCGCCAATAGTGAAATGCAGGCACTACCAACGTGTATCAAAAAGTGAATTCTTTTCACCAAAAATGTTTGATAATATGGTATGGCCACTGTTTCTGGAGCATTCAACACAATGAAATTCAGATATTTTTCATACTCAAAATTTTTGTAACGGAAGACAATTTATTTTCATCCGATCATCCTTGACATTCTTCTCCGAAAATGGACCCATACCTTCTGAAGTACGATAGGAATGCAATGTTTTCTTCTGGGATGTAATTAACTTCACTAATTGAGTTAATGACTGAGTCTGACGAAAATGAAATTGAAGCATTGTCTGTTCGTTGCCTTTCCAGGATTGCCTTCAACTCTTCTTGATATTCAATCCGCACCCGCTGCATTTTTTGTAATAGTTGCTGAATAATTGTCTTCAATTCTTCCATAGTGACTTATTTTCGTAGAAATAGTCTTTAACAAGGAAGAAAATGTATGTTTTATCTAATAGCAATATGTCATGCACAGTAGGAAGTTATCGACATCCGCGACGCACTATGCATATATACAAACTCCACAAAATTCTTTTCCGTGAATTTTGAATTTTTTTCGTCATTTATTTATGCTAAGAAAATTTTCTACGAATTCGAATCCCCGTCGCCAGTGTTACGTATTCATTTCATTGAATGAAGATAATACAATCATGTAATATAATGTCACTTGGAGTCAACGTAGTCTTAATGCATTCTGTAATAAAGCTGTAAGGTTAGTTATCTGCTGACGATTCTCTTGCTATTTGTACGTGTCCAAGCCATATTCTGAAGAGGTGTGTTCATTTCCAAAGCAATCACTACCTATAACAACAGCATTAACTGGATACTGAAATATGAATAGACAGTGGTACGTATGAACATATTTAAAATGTTGTGTTCATTCTGTTAATAACTATCTGTCTGTCCCAACAGAATTAAACTGAGATAAGTATGAACAGACAATTATAAAATAGATATTTATGCACACACACACACTTATATCTATCTATCTATCTATCTATCTATCTATCTATATATATATATATATATATATATATATATATATATATATATATATATCAAAGAGTATGCAGTGGATGAAGGTTAGAATCGCCTATCATGCCCCGGCCAAATACGCAGACATGTGCCTGTAACATCCGGGCGCTCATAGTCTCATGAGTTCGATATCGACGAAAATTTATTGGATTTAGTTGCCCGTAAGACTGGTTACTCTGAGGATATCTTCATCGTCCTGCACAGGAAAAGGATGAGATTCCTCCTTAACATCCTGGATGCTTATTTTATTATTGTACAAAATCCTACCCTTTGGTGAATCCATAGCCAATTCTAGGCCAAATTGAGGGAAAATATGTTTTTTCCCCATACCTCCCACTTTTGAGCTATTTTAAAATTCGCCTTTTGGAAAAAAATTTCTTTTCAGTAATTTATTTTATACGGACGATATCAGTTTCTGAAGATGAGTCAGACGAAAGATACCTAAAGTTATTATTTAATTCGGTGTGATGCTATTGTATCATATTTTAGAAATAAACTATAATTCCTACCTTATAAATGATTGCCTAGCAACACTGATGAGCTGTGATGCAGCGAAACAGTCTGTCTGTTTATGACAATATATATGCTCCTGAAAAATTTATTTCGATGGAGCTCGTTGGGGAGGAAGTGTAGGTTTGTAAACAGTGATTGTTACGGCTAATAATGCAAGACTCTTCGGTAAATCGAATTGAGTTCTCTCACTCACTGTGTGTTTATCTAAAAATAAATACGCTTAAAATCACCTTCATCCCTGCCATGTGTCAGCGGCGGCTTAGTGGTAGAATCCACGACTGACGTCAATTCATTCCGGTTTCGATCCTAGCAACCGGACGTCTAGAAATACTGATGAGCTGTGATACAGCGAAACAGTCTGTCTGTAGACGACAATATATATATATATATATATATATATATATATATATATATGTTGCAGACCCGGCAGCGTGCAGTGCTGGTTTATTACGAAGTGGCCTTGTGCCAGACACCACACTAAACTACCGAGTCTACAAACAATGAATAAAAAAGATAAAAATATGCGTGAATGAACAACGAAGAAATGTGGTTAATCCACACGTACATAAAATAAAATGTATTAAGATAGACGGCACAGAATGACAGAAAACGACTGGATTCAAACAAGAGTAATTTTTATTAAATGCAGGAAAAACAAGTAACTTATCCTGTGGTACGATATTAATGAAAATGTTCCGCGCCAAAATAGGAATAAAAGATGGCTAAGGCGGGAAAAAGAGTTTTATAAGGTTCTGGAAAAAGGAAACTCGTTAGAAACGAGGTGTATGTGAGCACAGATAGAAAGGAGTACTCACTGTGGATTTTTTTGGCGTTGTAAGTGAGGTTATGCATATTTTTAAGGTACTGGTTCAGAGTCCAATGATTTGAGAGTGTATGTGATTTTGTGTTTTAGGTTCAAAGTAGGGACTCAGAGTTCGGTCAGGTCTTGAATTAACAGTTGAGAATTTTAACGGAATGCTGTGGGCATCTAGCCAGGAGAAACGAAGAATGTTTTAAGCGAGTTTCATGGTCTTGTAGAGTTGTCTACGGCGAGCCCAGGGAGACGAAAAAGGTTTGTTTGAAGGTAATACTATCCCTGTCTGTATTTACTGGTTCACTGACGAGGGGTAAGTGTAAGTCACCTGTTGAATACGAAGTTTCTGCCGACGACTGTGTCGTGTGTCTCTAACGTCTTCTGGTCAAAAACGGAGAAGGTCTGACCTGCGATTAGCAAGTTGTTCGTCAGTAGGATATCCCTGTCTGTATTTACTGGTTCACTGACGAGGGATAAAAATAAGCCATTAGTTGAATACGAACTTTTGCTCACGACCGTGTCGTGTGTCTCTAACGTCTTCTGGTCGAAAACGGAGAAGGTCTGACCTGCGGGCAGCTTCAAGACGAGAAGAAGTCTTGGTAGAGTGTGAAGTCGACATTGTTGAGATAAGATATTCCGGCCCGCATATGGGTTAAGGGCACGGAATAAATGAGTTGCCCATCTAGTCAGGTCGAAAGTCGGGAGGCAACTGGTTGAACACGCTGGCCGTTTTTGAGACGCCGCGAAACGCGCGGGAAAAAATTCAAAATCTATTAGTCTGAGTTCATCAGTAGGAGCTAGCGACGGTTACTGCTATGTCTAGCTGTGAGAGGAAGAAAGGGGTGAAAACCGCGCGCACACACGCACGAGTGTGAAAGGAAGGGCGGAAACTCGCGCGCGCGTAAAATATAGATGGAATTAATGTGTTAATTCCATATATATATATATATATATATATATATATATATAAAGACAAAGAGATCAATGTTACGTCCATTCAGTTCATATCTATCTACCCTTATTTATATATGTTTATTTCTTTATATTTACATGCCATTATTACATTACTTGAATTGACCAGCGTTAATTTGTCTAAACATTATGATTGAAAAAATGAGATTTATATACTCCAAAACAAATAGATCAGAAACCATTCTTTTTTAATTATAGACAAGTTTAAGGGCTAATATGTGAGAATTCATTGTCGCATGTCTTGATGCCAATGGTAATAGTAATTAATATTAGCCATTTCCTTATAAGGAACATTCATTGAGCAAGCAGCTTGTACTAGTGTCAGTTGAAATCTATCAAATATTTCACTTAATTTTTTTTTTCAATAAAATATTTTTCTCAAAATGTTAAAACTCTTTCCCGTATTCATTAGGATTTCTTACGTAACCTTTTTATTTCAGTTAGTATGGAGGTATATTTTCTTCGAGTTTCATGCGATGTCAAATTTAGCTCTTGCCACTTTTATAGTTCTCCAGGTGACGTGATTTCTGTTATTTGTTACAGATGTTTCTTTCCACAAGTTTGGAAATAGTTTCTTTAAAAGCCGATTGCATAAATCGATCCTCAAACAAGTGTATCAATGAAAATAAAAGATTCATTTAAAAAATAAGGCCAATGATAAAGAACGTTTACGGCATGCTTCCGTTTCATTAGAACACAGATTGAAATGTTAAAGAAAATGAATATTTGCAAGTTTAGGAAAGAATCAAGAAACAGGCAGATCAGAGAATTATTAAAATCTTCTATAACTTTGAGAAAGTTCCTGGTGTATTTGAGACGTTATCTTCAGGAGATTCTGTAGGTGAAAGTGGTTTTACAATTTCGAAGATAAAGACAAGAATACAAGCCATAAGTTTCTACAATATAAAAACATAAAGCAATATAACTCCCGTCATAATTATTAGGCTGTGTCATTAGTAATTTCCATTTTAGGGAACACATTTTAATGAAAGAATATTCATCTTAAATAAAATCACCAATGTGGCTATACGTCCGGTTGCCTCTAGCTAGGATCGAAACCCGTCTTAATTAACGTCAGTTGGTGATTCTAACACTAAGCCGTTTTATTTATTCTTTCTTTCTCTATCTATCTATATCTATATATAGATTGATATATTTATGGTCGATATATATATATATATATATATATATATATATATATATATATATATATATATATATATAACCATTCGTCCTTGCATGGAGTATTGCTGCCATATATGGGCTGGAGCACCTTCTGCTTACCTCGGAGTTCTTGACAAGATCCAGAGAAGGATATGTAATCTAATTGGCCCTGATCTAGGGTCTTGTTTGCAGTCACTCTCTCACAGACGCGCCGTCGCCTCTCTCTGTCTTTTCTACAAATACTTCCATGGTAACTGCTCTGATGAGCTGCTCTCTCTGGTTCCCAGACTCCATGAATTCAAGCGCCCTACGAGGCTGGCATCCAGCTCTCACCCTTACACCGTAGAAACCTTCAACTGTAGCCGTCTCTTCTACTCCAATAGCTTCATACCTCGCACCTCTCGCCAGTGGAACACCCTCCCCAATCACTGTTTCCATGAAAGCTATAATCTCCAACTATTTAAATGTAATGTCAATCGACATCTCCAATTACCTTGATCTACCCACTATCTTTCTCCTCTTCCTTTCTCCTATCACTCTTATCTGCTCTCGCTCCAAATCTTCCGCAACCCCCCTGCATCTTAGTGGCTTCACGCCTTGCTTTTGGGCACAATGCTTAAAATATATATATATATATATATATATATATATATATATATATATATATATATATATATATGTATAGATATATAAATTCCCAGGTGGATAGAATCCAGGTAGTACTCAATGTCCAGGACAGACTAAGAATACATACACATAATAAACACTCAGGAAAATTTTGCTTTTTTAAACCGGGAGTTATATTTTCCAATTTTTTTTAATTTATCGGTTTGAGGAATTGGATCGTGATTCCGATTCCAATGTTGTAAATTCTAACCATGGAATATTAGTGTTTGAGGCCTTATATATATATATATATATATATATATATATATATATATATATGTGTGTGTGTGTGTGTGTGTGTGTGTGTGTGTGTGTGTGTGTGTGTGTGTGTCTAGCGTTTGAAGTTTAGAATCGCCCAGCATATCCCTGACCAAATACGAAGGCATGTCCCTGTAACATATGGGCACTCACAGGCTTATGAATCCGCTATCGAAGAACATTTATTGTATTCAGTCGCATGTAGGACTAGTTACTTTGAGGATTTCTTCTCCGTTCTGCACAGGGAAAGGATGAGATTCCAGCTTAACATGTTGGAGGCATATTTGATTATTATACAAGTGTCCTATCCTGTGAATCCGTAGCCAGTTCCAGGCTAAATTGAGGGAAATTATTTGATTTTTCCCCCATCCGCTCCCAATTTTGAGCTCTTTCAAAATGTGATTGTTGGAAATTTTATTAAAGTTTAATAATACCGAAGGATAAATATGAATCTCGGTTGGTTCTTCGTTTTTTTTTATCTTTCGTTGGCTATTTGGTTTATAGTAGGCCGCTTGCGATCCATCATCACGTGGTGAAGTCGATGAATGCTTTCCTCGGTTCAGGCAGATTTAGGACGTCTAGACGTTGGGTCATCTTCAAGATTATCCCTTCCTCTCAGCTGTCCATATAAGTACTATCGATATGGCTTGAGCGTCGCACTCTAATGTAGCCACCATGTTAGTATAAATGTTCTGATAGGGTATTTCAGCTCTTTCGTGCTGGTACGTGTTAAGACCACGATGCCAAATTTTATCTAAATTCAAGAGAAATCGCTACGATTACATTTGAAGTCTTATTGGAACTGTCAGATATGCGTTCACATGGAAGCAATCAATGAGGTTATTAATAAGAAGAGATGAAATTAATGCATGGACGATTTCACAGCTCTACCATTATTCCTTCATAGTCAGCCTATGAACTTCTCAGTCCATTCTTGTATCATAAAAGATCGAACTAATGCAACTGTAAGTAATTTTACTGCATAATTATTTTTCATCCATGACTGTCTCTACTACTAATAAATAAACAGGTGTACGTATCCCATTATCAGGCCTCATTTCTCTTGTTACCCTGAGATGTGCCAACATTGTCCTCGGTAACAATAGCGATAATTATAATATTTGTTGTCAAGAAAGAATGAAAAAAAATCATCAAATAAATGGAAGCTGATCACGAGGTGAAGGAAGCTGGAAACGTGTGCTCAACTTGACAAGCAACAATGCCTTGTTTGTGAACAATGGCAATGTTTCCAAAACACATGAGTAAAGAAGCCTCCCAAAAATCAGAGATCTTTAAAAGAACGGAGATAATTTAGACCACCACATTCAGGAGGCTGCAAATATACTGATGGATTGCGCTCAATTGTCATCCAAGGTAACCTGATATGAATGAAAATAACGCTAGTCATCCGCCTCTACAACAACAGCATAGCTACTACTACTACTATTACTATTACTACTACTACTACTACTAATAATAATAATTACAATGATAAAACAAGTACAAACACATCTGCCCCAATTTCATTATGAGGTTCTTGTATACATTAGCTTTCTGTTTTTCTTTTTTCTGTACGTCTGTGAATGTTCAATGTTAATTGCAGAAATACACTGAAGAATTCAAGCACTAGAAAGCAGATGCTCCAGAATATTGCTACGAGTGTCTTACGCAGATCGTTTCACAAATAACGATAGGGGAGAGAACACTAGACAAGAAACATATCCACCGGAAGACCTCATATTCACCGCCAAAAAATTAAACGAAATGGTTAATTTGATTTTTCATCTATTTATTTTTACCGTTTCTTTAAAATCGAAACGTATTTGTAAGGAAGGCTTCTTTTAGCAAGTTAATAAGTCTATAGTGTATATTTTAGCCTCTATTTTTAGCGAGTGAATATTGCTATGACTATTTCTGTATTTATTCTTTATCCTCCTCATCAGTCACCATAGAAATTATTTGGAGATTACTACAATTTAACACATAATTGTAGAACAATCAATGGATTGGTAAATTACCCAATTGTATGGTCGTGTAAGTAAATGCAATGACCTCGAGTGGAATGCAAATTCGGCTCTTCGATTTCTCATCCAGAATCGATATCAATGGTAACCGCACGCTGTAAGAATCAACAATATTTAAATATCATTTTAAAAATTTCCACTGAAGGCAAAGGAAATGAAAAAGACGGTGGAAAAATAGCCTGACAACAACACGAACTGGATCAGATACATATCGAGGAAGACGGGCAGGTGCTCAGCTTTGAGGTGTCATTATGACTACTTCCGGTCACTTTCCATCCTTTTGTGCCTCGACTTCATGAATTTAAATGAATGTGTAGATTGACAGCTATGTCTCATTATTTTGTTTGTGATATAACTAAATGTAATTGTAAATTATATTATAATAGTTTCTTATGTCACGCGTCTCAACTGTGAAACTCACTTCCGGTTTCCTGATCCCCTGTCAAATAAGATCTTCAAAGGTTTAAATCTGTTTATCACAATCTTCTCTCATTTTGATTCCCGTTCTTTTAATTGTTCTTTATACTCATTAAGGTTTTCTCACTTTCTTTCAATAATATTTGCGCCTCAGTGCCTTTGTCACCTTACTTGGAAATGAAACGATTAAAAATATTTTTAATCATCGTTATCTATCTATTGATTTTCCAAGCGTAGCTTAAATGTGGCACAAGGTCGAAATTATGGGACAGCCAGTGAGGATCGAACTCACTACTCAGTTGTAATTCTTCTAGCGAGACAAGCTTGCATTACACCGCCTCGAGGTGCCCCGGCGATTTTCTAAGCGTAGCTTGGTTGTGGCACAAGGCCGAAAGTAAGGGGCGCGTATGCAGATCGAACCCACTACTCAGTCGTAATTGTTGTTGCTAGTCAAGCTTGCTAACCATTACACCGCCTCGTGGTGCCCAAATAGTGATTTTCGAAGCATAGCTCAGATGTGACACAAGGCCGAAAGTAAGGGGCGCCCAGTGAAGATCGAATTCACTACTCAACCGTAACTGTTGCAACGAGTCAAGCTTGCTAACCATTACACCACCTCGAGGTGGCCAAATATTGATTTTCCAAGCACAGCTCAGATGTGGCACAAGGCCGAAAGTATGGGGCACTAGCCAGTCGTAACTGTTCTAGCAAGACAAGCTTGCTAACCAATACACCACCCCGAGGTACCCTCGTTATCTATATATCTATGTTACTGTGTAGTGAAGATAAACACCAAAAATTATCAACACAAAATGAGAACTATTTACATTATTCGGAATGTTGTCATCATCTCTATTCCTGGTTGAAATAATCCAAAAATGACTTGACCCAAAGAGTTGTAAGTTCAATACCTGGCGACAGCATACGTTAACAAAAAAATCTTTGGATAGTTGAGTTACTACAGTGAATTAACTGTAAACTGTGATATCCTGAAAAGACATGACACGTGGAACTAGAACAATGTACCCCTGGGAACTAAATAAAGTGTTTGGTTTGAATTTCCAACGTATATCACCTAACGTATATCGGAGATACAACGGCCGAAACGTCGGGAATATGACAATATCGATGAGGAGAACAGTTCGAAGTATGGAAATACTGTAAATATTGCATTTCGGAAATATAGACAGAAGATTAGATCTTGAAATAACATATTTCATTGGTAATTTTTTCTTAGAAATTTATAAAGCTTTAAATAGATAAATGTAGGCAAGAGCAAAAAATGAACGTGTTCTGAAATCAATGAATTCATCCCAAGACAAAAATCATTATTCCCTGTCCAAAAGAAAATTTACTCAGAGAATATCGAACATAGTTCAATAACGAAAAATCGTTGTTGTTGTCAATAAAACAAAACAATAGGATATAAAAAGTAAAAGATAAACTGGTTTGTTTCCGTGGCTAAGAAAACAGTGTAGTTTCAACTAGTACAAGAGGTTATAGTTCAAACCCAAAGAAAAATTATTATTTCAAATTCTAATGTCCAAGTACATAGGAAGTTTTAGCGCAATATAATTATCCACTATGTGTATATCTGATAAGAATAGCATGTTTCGGTATAGCTGCACAACCCGAATTTTCCAGCGTTGGTAGATTTTAAAACATCAATTGTGGCGATTTCTATACTCCACTTTGCATCTATTACCCTACAGATGCAACATTGAAAGCCAGTGGCTTCTCTATCGATAATTCCGTTTCTTAGTTCAATCAGTGCATAAATGTATACAAGGCCAAGCTATGCTACTTCTACGGAGTTGAGTTAGGCTCATTACCATCGTATGGATAAAGTTCCACCCAGAGTTTTTTTTTTCTTACCCAAGTATTTCGTAAAACAGATTTCCTTGAACATTACAATCTTAACATCTTCGCAATGGTTATCTGTCCTTAATATTGCCGTTATCCTCACTCATATTACAAATGTCATTCATCATAACCATGTTAACAATATTCCTCTAACTTCAGTCACACTTGGCGCTTGTATTGGGTGAAAATAAGCATATATATATATATATATATATATATATATATATATATATATATATATATATATATATATATATATTATAAATGTAGCGAAAGTGCTCTACTGTTTACCAGGAGCAGAATATGAAGAAATATAATCTTAAAGCCTCTAAGTGTTGACTTCTCTGTTCACTTTTATATTTACACGCTCTATCTCTGATATTGAGCACTTTATCCCATAAATGTAGCACACCTTAAGACTATATTTATTCATATATATATATATATATATATATATATATATATATATATATATATATATATGGATATATACATTCGATGAATTTCTACATTGATTCCTCAAAATTCTATCACTTGTATATCCTTGCTTGATCCAGCTAATACTCTTCGATGGAGCGGCAAAGTGGAAAGGAAAGACGTTGCTCATGTTGCAGAACGCATTGGGTTATGAATACTTGGATGAGTATCACCACGGAATTTGTGAATAGCGGCGCTATATTGAGTCTCTTTTGTTTCTTCTTCGTTATCGAGCCCCGTTGGTACGGATGCTATGACGCTGGCATTGTATCAGTCCTTGTCCGATTCTCGGTGGAGGATGCGCACTGCCGTCCACTGCTATCCTCCGCATTCTGTTGAGGATTCTTGTAGACTCAATGAATTACTTATATATATATATATATATATATATATATATATATATATATATATATATATATATATGTGTGTATGTATGTGTGTGTGTGTGTGTGTGTGTGTGTGTGTGTGTGTATGCCTTTTATATATATGCTGCGAAGTTAAATTTCAGTACCAATGAAAAATAAATCTTTCATTCACGCAAAAGAAACCAATCTAAATTCTTGCATTTATCTACATAGAGATTTTAGACCTGATAAATAACGCTGTAAAGAACGTGTACTTGAATGCCGCCAGATTATTTGCTAATACATCTGAGTACAGATATTTCCACTACTCGACCTTCAGCAAATCTGGACAAGATTTTCCGTACGAAAGAAAAGAAGGGAATTCTTTACATGTTTTTTTTTGTTGTTTTTTTCTTCATCTGAACCCACTTCGTGGACTCAATCAATACCTTAATGGAATTGATCTCTCTGACACACTTTAATGCTTTTCACAGGTTGGAAGCAAGCGTTTTCTCCCGCAATATTTGAAGTGGTTCGCTTTAGAAGAAAAGAAAAAGAACGTGGTGTATCCTCACATCACCGAACCGCATTAATAGAAGATAGATTTCTAAAAATACAATTGAAAACCTGGAATTTAAAAAAATAACGTTAATGTTGTTCAGTGCAACGCCATAGAAAAGAGAAATAATTCTTTTTTTTTTTCTTTTCTTGCAATAAGATTTGAATCATTTTTAGAGTCTCAGTCTCGTTAAAAAATGCCACAACCTCTTTTTTTTTTCTTTTTTTTTTACACAAATGTCAAAAAAAGTCTTGGAGACCTGGGTCACTGATGCAGATATCTACCCTGCTTAGTGCAATAGCAGGGTGTTGTCTAAAATACATAATCTCTATATAAATAACGCAAGGTTTTCAAAATAAATGAATTAATGACCCAGTAAATTTAATTGACTGAATTCTTTTGTTGCTTCACATAAGCAATAAAAATATCATTAATGGAGTAGAATAGTTTGACAAAATACAGTCATTATTAATAAAAATATAAAAAAAAAAGTCGAATGACTTAGGCTTACATCAGCCACTTCAAGAGAATACTAGTCGTAGCTATCTCTCGAGATCGACGATGATGATCTTGTTTCCTTCTGGCTCATTCCATTGGGGTTTTATATTATTCTAGTTCCACATGCCATGCCTTTTTGAGTCACTTAGTTTCAGTTAATTTCCTTTAGTATCGCGGCTCTCAAAGTTTTTCCTCAAAACTCTTTGGGTCAATTCACTTTTTGGATTACTTCAACCACTGGGCCATGTATCCTTGGGGAAGATATGCAGAAAAGCTATGACACGTGGAACTAGAACAATCTACACTCGTAGACCAAATAAATGGTTCGATCGAAATTCCAACGTATATATCTTGAAGAAGGCTTGAGCTTAAAACGAGTGAAACGTTGGGAATATGACAATAAGTATGAGGACAACTGTCCGAATAATGAAAATAGTGTAAATAGTTACAAAATCTTATCTTAGAAATATAGACTAAATAATACACATCAAAGAATGAATTGTGAAAAAATCCATATCGAAACAATAATAATTCGCAATTTGATTGGTTAAATGGACGCATATATAGTTGGAAACATTATCAGGATTTAGCGTTGGCGGCCACAATCTCAACAACATATGATACGCAGATGATATAACATATGATACGCTGATAGCAGACACGGAAAATAAACTACAAAATCTCTTACTGAAGATAGCGATGGAGAGTGAGAAGAACGAACTAAACATAAACTGCAAGAAGATAGAATGCATCGTCATCATTAAACAGATGAGCCCGAAATGCGATTTGCAGGTCGAGAACCAAACAGATGCAGATGATTAAATATCTGGGAAGCGTTTTGACAGAGGACGGTAAGTGCGACACTGAGATCCGTAGAAGTATTGGGAGGGTCAAAGACACATTCCAGAAGCTTGGCAGTTTATTTCGAGACAAGAGGATTTCTTTGGTAAAAAAGAAAAGGATACTGAACAGTTACGTGACATCTGTCCTTCTTTACGACAGCGAAGGCCGGACGGTTTCCTCAAGGATGAAAAAGAGACTCAACGGGACGGAGAGCAACGATGAGGTCTTGGAGAGGATGTACACAATGAAGAGGCTCGTGCTTAACATCAGGAAGAGGCAACTGAAGTTCCTGGGGCACATAAGGAAGGAGACCCTTGTGAATCTGATATTCACGGGTCGAATAGAGGGAAAATAGAGACAAGGGAAAACAGCGCATGACATTCCTGGCGGGCTTGATCAGGTGAATGTCAGAATATTGTCTTGGGGAGATAGCAGAATGAAGGGACTTGTTAAGAGATGCAAGGGATTGAGGGAGGGGGAGTGCCGTGATCGCATATGTCCTGAATGGACATGGCACATGAATAGAAAGAAAGATAGAATTATCTTCATGCCTCAGTAATCGAATTGACTGATTCTTTTGTTTCTTCACATAAACAATAAAAATAGCATTAATGGAGTAGAATAGTTTTACAAAATAGTCATTGTTAAAGAAATATAAAAAAAAGTCGAATGACTTAGGCTTACATCAGCCACTTCAAGAGAATACTAGTCGTGGCTATCTCTCGAGATCGACGATGATGATCTTGTTTCCTTCTGGCTCATTCCATTGGGCTTTTAGATTATTCTAGTTCCACATACCATGCCTTTTTGAGTCACTTAGTTTCACTTAATCTTCACCTAACGTCGGTCTTGGTCAGTACCTAGACGGGTGACCATTTGGGAATATCAGGTGCTGTAAGCTTGGATGTGCAGGTGGTGTAAAAGATATTGGTTAGGAATTGTTAATCTGGGAGCCGGTTTCATATTCCTGCTGAGTTCGTTACATTTACTTTTATATCTCCCATTGTCTCTGGATTAATTAGCAAGGCTTGTAAATCCTAAACCATTATTATCTCAAACAAACAAAACTTCTTCAAATCTGAAAATATTTATTGGCTTTAAATAACCTGCAAATGATTGATAAGCCTTAGAAAACGAATCAGCTATCAAATGCCGTACAAGTGTTTACCTTTATTGGGAAATAGGTAAAATTGATATCAAGCAGTGGAAAAAAATAGAACATGATGCTCGGAGAAGAAATATCACGATATAGTTGTTCAAAAATTTGTTTTTTTCCTCTAGAAGTTTTCATATAATTAATGACATTTTTTTATCGTTCTATAAATGTATTTAATCGAAGGTATTTCTGAAAAATGTAACTTCTTTATCCCGACGACAAGCATTTAGTGAACTAATATATGTTTGGTATTATAACATTCACAGAAGACTATAAGCATTGGTGTTAAAATATAACCACAGGAATGAAATTCTTTATAAAAAAGTACAATAAACTGATTTCAAACGTGTCCACCAGAAATAACAGACACAATCAAATAGCCAGATAATAAATAATCATGATGCTAAACTCAGACGACTGTTGTAAATATTATACAATGTTTTAATGCAGTTGCAGAAATATGGGATAATTTAAAGAGCACATAAGTGTACTGAGTAGAATAAGAAATATATTAAAACAAAAGCAAACGGTAAACATCGATTAAAATCTAGAGCCTTATATTTGTTACGTAAACTAAAAGCTGGAAGTTATTGCAACAACTGCGAACAATTTCTTCTTATTTTTCCGAGAAAGCTCTTTTTGCTGAATATATATATTCTTTATATGGTTGAATCTATACGTGAGGAATATGAGCAGTAAGTTTTAAGTTATTTTTTTAAGCTGAATAAAAGTGATCTAAACGATTAATCTACACTTCGGGATATTATTGATGATGTAGATTACTCTAAACTGTGAAGATATATTCTTTATAAAAGAAGTAATGTAGTATGTGGACACATCACAATGGAAAGTGTTGTAATGGTGTCTGTCTTTTGTCGCTAATTGGGAAGGCCATAATTAGGGAGAGTAACGACGGAGCAGAAGACAAGGTAGAGAAAACAAAGAAGATTATGTATGTTAAATACCCATTCATACCCATTCATAGAACAGAAAAAATAGAAATGAAATACTACTTAAATCCTACTCTAATGTGGTTACTTGCAGGTAGAGTCATATTCTACAAAAGAAAGTATGACGAGTTGGCTCGTACTGAAAATATATAAATATAATCAATCATCTCAAAAACAATACCTGTTTTAAAATAAAATAAAAAAAAACAGCAAGATGCAATAAAGAGAAACACAGAATAAAAAGGTCGAAAACAACAAAATAACACCTCTTGAATTTTAAAGAGACACTAGGTTTGAACATAGATGCACGGAGGATATCTAAAAAGAAAAAAAAAGATGTATTTCTCCAGGATGGAGTCACGAGAAATATATATTAACGAATTACGTCACAGCGAATATATAGAAAAAACTAATTAAACATTAAATATTGTCTTTTTTTAAGAGAAATACATAATAAATGCTGCAATCTGCCTTATACAAGGATGATCACAGAGTTGGTATTTTGATGCAATATAACGTTTGAAAGTGACATGGAATATATAATAGGAAAACAGTTTTCTCAGAAAAATAAGAAAGAATTTTTTAGCGATTGTGACAATAACTTCCAGCTTTTAGCTTTCGTGACAAATACAAGGCTCTAGATTTTATGTGTAACAAGCATCGTTATTTTTGTCGCCTTGAAATCTGTTCTTTTATTGTCGATGGCTCCATCCCTCAGTAACGTTTTCTCGGTTTCCTTCTCTCTCAGTGTTGGGGCGCACCCACCTTCTAACTAGTAATGGACTGGTCCCTCTTATATAAGTCAGCTCTGGAGAGAGAGTGACGGAGAGCGTCAGAGAGAGAGTCAGCGTGAGCAGTTCAGATAAGCTTACCCGGTACATACCGTTGGACTATAGACTTTGGATATTGTTTCGTACTAACCAACCTTCGTTCTACTAATCACTCTATTGTTAATTGCTTTTATGAATATACCAGTATTTTCCTCTACAACTGTGTTTGTCTTGATTCATACATCGACACGCGGGAAACTCACAACATCTCGACACTCAGTGAAATATTTTCTTGCCTTAGGTGAAATGATATTAAAATTTCTTCCATAACGACCTTGGCTGTAATTGTAATCCTCTCTCTCTTTCTCTCCCTTTCTCTCTCTCTCTTTCTCTCCCTCTCTCTCCCTCTCTCTCTCTCTCTTTCTCTCTCTCTCTCTTTCTCTCTCCTCTCTCTCTCTCTCTCTTTCTCTCTCCCTCTCTCCCTCTCTCTCTCTCTCTCTCTCTCTCTGCCTCGTTTTTTCCTACGTCAACAAGAAAACACATTCTGCTCTATCTTGGATAATTTCCTCTTTCTATATGACCTGCTTATCTCTAATTTTTGTTGTTTACAACAAACCCTTTCACACCAAAGGTTATCATTTCTATATGCTATATTTCTTGTCTGCCTTATTATTTACACTAATTAAACATCCTGTTTATCCATCTGGTATACGTTCTTCTTTCCATGTCCAAACCTAAAGAAATAAGCCATAAAATAACAGCATCTTTGTCACGTTCACAAACAAGCCACACATTTTCTCCATCTTGTATCCAATCCTCTTCCTGTTTCTAGCTAGCTTTCTTTTTTGATGTGTTCACCAACCAATAAAACTTTTGATCCATATTGTATATTTTCCTCTTTCTTTTTAGAGCTTACTTCCTTTTTTGATCGTTCCATCGTGCATATTTTCTTTTTTCTGTTTCTAGCTGATCTCTCTTTTTCGTCGTGTTCACAAATGAGATACAATTTGCTTCCATCTGCCATGCTTTCCACCTCCGTTGATTCCTGCTTACGTCCATTTTTGTTGAGTTCACCAATCAGAATTTTTCAGCATCTGGTATCCGTTCATCATTCTAGATGTCCTTCGCAACTCCATTTCAAAAAATTAAACACTCTTTTGCTCCACCTGATATCCTCTCTTCTTTCTATTTGTCCTGATTACCTATATTTTTATCGTTTAATCACTTTTATATTATATCTTGTTTGTTTTTCATCTATTTTTATCTCTCTTAGTAATATGTCCAGCATTATTATTACTGTTTATATTTATACGTTTCTAAGTATATGTTTCCATCTGCTACTCCATAGCTGGAATTATATGTTCATTATGCTGGTTACATTCTAATAAAGTTTACAGTGTTCATTTTATTCTCTATTTTATTGATTGTTTTCCAACATGTCATTATTTGATGTATTCCTGCACGTCTCCAGTTCTTCAACTTTTATATAAAGAATCATTTTTCGGAACTTTACTGTTAAACGTCATTTTGATTTTTCACTATTCACGTCCCTTAGAAACACTTATTATTCATCTACTGATTTCGATATTAATTAAATATTGTCTGCAGAATATTATTATTTCATAGAGCCAGGTTATTTTAATGGAGTTGTTTTCCCATTCCACTTTCGAAAGATATTCTCATGACCGGCTCTAAGCAGTTTGGGCGAAATCGCATCCCTTTGTCGCGCTAATTCCCACATCTTCACATTATTTACGCTTTTTGCCAATTCGGTTCATCGACGTACTATAATTATAAAACTAAAAAAAGTATAACGTATTGAATTACTGAGCATTTTGCTAATTATCAGAGGAAATATTGGAACATTTCCAAAGAATTTCACTAATGATAAAAATCAGTTGTTACTCCGAAGAATTAATCCATAAAATAACGGCATTTCTTAATTAGTCCTGGGTGTGACGATAAACTACATCCGGCAGAAAGACCTCTGTTCGGAAGAATTAATCCATAAAATAACAGCATTATATAATTAGTCCTGGGTATGACGATAACCTACACCTGGCAGAAAGACACCAGTTCGGAAGAATTAAGTCATAAAATAACAGCGTTACTTAATTAGTCCTGGTATGTAGATAAACGAGATTGTGTTTTTGAGGAGCGTGGAACCACCTCTTAGTTGTTTTTTCCCCAGCTCTGCCATATCCGGGGTTGTAGCTCCAGTTAGGATCTTAGCTATGGGTAAATAATGAAAACACTAAGCAAAAACAATAATGAAAACACTAAGCAAAAACAAATCACGATGTAAGAGGCAAAATACATTTTTATACCAATTACCAAAAAATACGCGACTGCTAACGTCATACGACCTCATCACGTTGAAACACCGGTTACCGTACGATCACCGTAGTTGAGCAACGTCAAACCGGAGCAGTACCTAGATGGGTGACCACTTCGTAATATCAGTTGGTCTAATCTTGGATGTGCTAGTTGTATAATGGTTTGAAATTTTTGAGCCGAGTTCCAATTCCAGTTAGGTTCGTTATATTCAAATATCTTAATCCGTCTCTCCTCCGCCAGCTTCCTTTTTAGCAGTGACGTCTTTTACTGCTTTGTCTTGACATTACAGTGAATTTAAGTATCGACGTTTGGAGAAATATTTTTTTATTTTATTTTTTTCCACCTACAATTCAATTCTATTCTTGATCTGCCAGTTGTTCTTACAGATGTTATCGATTTGTTTTTAAATGTTTTGCCTGAGTCTGCTTCAGTCTACAGTAGGCTGCATTAAACTTTATTTATTTTTCATGTATGAAACCGTGCCTAGTGTAAAGAAATCAGTTCATT
>CAHIKZ030001713.1:5362500-5402500 GCA_903632075.3 Acanthosepion pharaonis
CAATGGCAGAATACGTAGAGTGAACTGTAGGTAAATAAAATGATGGGTCAAGATTAAGACGACACTTAGGTGATAAGGTGTACGTAAATTATACATTTAAATGACGGACGCTGCGCGATGCTTTATCGTCTGTATCAGGTATTGGTGACCTTATGTCCATATATATATTAAAATTTCCAAAAAATTACAATAGATCACGAGGACTAAATAGAACAATTTTGCCCTGACAAATTGCAGTAACTTGATTTGATATGGATTCTAAAATTGGTCATAAAACAGAAATGTTGAATCATGATTTCTCGAGAGTGGTTCACAGATTTTTAAATGATATTCACTGGTGCTGGATTTGTGTGCGAACAGACCTCTCCGCTATGTCCAGTAAATGCTCCATTGGGCTCATGTGTTGCACCGATGTCGTAACTTTCCAGAATGCTCGTCCAACAAATTCTGGGAAAATGAAGCTCGCTGACATTGTTTATTGTCCCGATAGAATAATCCATCGTTGTTGGAATACATGAAATCGATGTATCGGGGAAGATGAACTCGCAGCAAAGAAATGTAACCTAGGCTCCGGCAATCAATAATATATTTATTCGGACAAAGACACTACACACTATTATCAAACTACTTAAAATACTTCTACTCTTAAATAACAGCAGAAGAATTTTTGTAGGGAAGAGTTTAAAACCATTGAGAACATTTGTATCTAATGTCTTGAACAACAGGTTGAATGTGTAGAATAGCATGTACGCCATTGGTTCATAGGCGTTTTAACACGCATTGCATCTAATCTACAGGAACTTGTGTTATATAAAAACAAATTATTTACAAGCGTTAAACATTTTTTTTTTAACAAAGGATATAATTGTTAAGTAGTGTTATTAAATTTCAATATTACAACACACACGCGCTCGCGGGCACACACACACAAACTATATCTTTTTCTCTTTCATTTTACTTTTATTGACAAATCTCGCTATGTTCCCACACTGATCCAAACTCCCCAAAATAAAATCTTTCAACGCTAATACAACCCGCATCCCTGGTCCTACAACCCTTTTTCCACTTTGCTGAACATCTCATTCCCCTACTACCCACCACCAATCACAATTCTTAAATCTGAGGTTATTTTCATATTAAGTTTCGCACAGTGAGATATCAAACAGGGAACGGATTTTGTTTTCTAATAATTCCACCTGCGGATTCTACCCACCTCAACTTATTTCTCGCATCCGCTGATAAAGAACACAGGCGTGTTCGAAAATTCCGAAGTTAGAACTTCAGTCTCCGTGCTTCATATTTTTGTCACCTGGTTAATATAGATGATTTTCGTACTAATTCCATTTTTTTCGTTTGACTTTGTTTTATTGACCAACTTATCTACTCTACTATGGATGCACATTTCATTGAATACGACAGACAAAAGTTCATTTTATTTCGTTTTTATACAATTTCTCATTCCATCTAATACAATTTGTTTTTGTTTTCAGATGATAAATTATATAAAAACTGATCTTTATATCTGACCGCTTTCGGCTACACATTTAACCATTTTCTCGGATTAAATATTTTAAATGTTAAATAAGAAATAGTTTGTTGCATGTATGTTTTGTACAATGTTTTCATTTTTCATAACAGGATCAAGATATTATGTCAATGTTCATTGTTAATATTATTACGTGTTGTTTTTTTTGTTTTATTAATAAGGCTTCCATTATTTTTAGCAATCTTTTTAACATCTACTCTCTCTCTCTCTATCTATCTATCTATCTATATATATATATATATATATATATATATATATATATATATGCACATTTCAGTGAATACGACAGACAAGGTGCGGTTATTTAGCTTTTATACAATTTCTCATGCGATCTAATATTATTGTTTTCTTTTCAAATGATAAATTATATAAAAACTGTCGGAATGTTCTTTTATCCTAGCGCTTTATGCTATACATTTAGATATTTTCAAAGATTAAATATTTAAACTGTTAAATCAGAAATTGTTGCATGTATGTTTTATAAAATGTTTTCATTTTTTAAACAGGGTCAAGATATTATATCCATGTTCATAGTTAATATTATTAAGTGTTATTTTCTTTTGTATTAATAAGGCTTCCATTATTTTTAGCCTTTGTTAAGCCTCTACTATATATATGTGTGTGTGTGTGTGTGTGTGTGTGTGTGTGTATGTGTGTGTGTGAAAAGTGTATGTATATAAATATAAATATATATATATATATATAATTATTTATATATTATATGTGCAGTACATATTAGAAAGCACTCAATATCAGAGATAAAGCTAACAGAGATATAGCTAATATATTTGGTTGGATTGATGTGAGTTTGTAACCTTGGGTTTCATGCTTTTGCCATCGTCAGACATGTCAGACTGCAATAGACGTCTCTTTGTCACAGCCCTTACTGAATGCGTCTCTTCACTGAAGCAAAATCACAATTTGGTGATAGAATGAATTCTTCTCCAAAGATTATTGCAAAAGCATACTAAACAACAGTAAACCCACAATGCCCCCTTTGTTCAACCAATTTGAGGCCCTGACTTCCTCAGCTGCTAAAGCCGAGTTTTTTTTTTTTTTGCTCGTAAATTCTCATCCAATTCAACGCTCGACTCGTCCGCTATACCCACACCAGATTTCCCCCTAGAAATGAGGCTTTGTTGAGCAATTTCCACTTAACCCCATCGTTGATACTGGCCATCATCTTTAAATTAGACTCCCATAAGGCTAGTGGTGGGGACAGGATAACAGCCGTTGTTCTGAAGAAATGTGCTCCTGAATTGGCACCTGTCCTCTCCAAACTATACAACTACTGCCTTAATGACACCTGCTTTCCATCATGTTGGAAGACTTCATCTGTCGTACGCGTCTTCAAGAATTATGGTGACCCTTCTGACTCATCTAACTACCGTCTTATCAGTACCCTTCTACTCTCTCTGACAAGTATTATGGTTTCCGCTTTACCCGGCCTACAGCTGATGAGCTCACGGCTATAACTGAATTTGTTTACCAAGCAATTCACAATAACGGAGAATCTGGTGCTTTCGCTATAGATATCTCTAAAACCTTTGACAGGGTTTGGCGGTATCACAGAACGATTATTTGATTCAATACAAGCATTCTTGTCAAACCCTGTAATGAAGCTCGTCCTTAACGCATTCTCGTCCAGTTTCTTTGTCAAGAACGCAGGTTTCGCCCAAGCTGTATCCTGGGATATACAGTGTCCCTTATCTGCATTAACGATCTTATCGATGTCATAAATTCCCGAGTAGCCATCTATGCAGAAGACACTACTATCTACTTCTGCCTAAATAACAAATCTGGTATCACTAACAAAATTAGCCTAGCCGTTGGTCACGAAAAGGACAACCAATCGGTTGTTGATAGTGTCCGGAATTGGCTGGTTAACTTTAATGCTTCAAATACAAAACTACTCTCTATTACCCACCAAAGAGAACACTCCCTGTCTCCCATTAGAATGTCTGATGCTCAACTCCACGAGAGCACATCTTTGCGACTGCTTAGTCTCACATTGTCCGCTGACCTCAGATGGAATAATTATTTTGAATCAATAGCTTCAGCTAGCGCAAGGAACGTTGGTTCTCTGTATCGCGCTAGAAAGTTTTTTTTTCTCGCCCAAGTCCATCCTTCAAATCTCTAAATCAACCATTCTCCCTTGCATGGAATATTGCTGTCATATAGGGTCTCAAGTCCCCGTTGCCCGTCCTCAACAAAATCCAGCGACGATTATGCAATATGGTTAGCCCTGATCTGGCATCTCGTATACAGTCGCTATCTCACAGACGTGTCGTCACCTCCCTCTGTCTTTTCTACAAATATATCACTGCAACTTATTCCAGGGGCTATTTTCGCTAGTCCCCAATCTGCATGAATTCAACGTGCCAGAAGATGGGCATCTTGTTCCCATTTCTCTGTCGCAACGGTTAAATGAAATGTAACCGTCACTTCTACCCCAATAGCTTTATGTCTCGCACTCCCCGTCTGTGGAACTTCCTCCCTCTTGCTTGCTGCATTGATAGCTATAATCTCAAACTATTCATATGCAATGTCATCTCCAGATGCATTGATCTATTCACAGTCATTCTCTTTATCCTTTCCTTTCTCTCTCTCTCTCTCCCTCTCTCTCTCACCTTTTTACTCTAGTTCCCACTTTCTGTAACCCCTTGCGTGCTAGTGGCACTCCCACCTTACGTGTGGTGAAAAGCTTATATATATATATATATATATATATATGATAGATAGATAGATAGATAGATAGATAGATAGATATAGCAAAATAGAGAGAGAGTAGGTATCCGTTCCTATCCGGGTATGCATGTCTGCTATGGTGACTATCAGGCGCCTGCTCTTACTGTTATTTTTTTTATACTGCAATTATGCTAAGTGTAATAGAGTTATATTTTGAGATAAGTGGGCTTCTAAACTCGTGTGAGTAACGTTTTGAACGAGACGAATAAACTGAAACAGCTGATCAGTTTCGTTAGTATAAACATCGGAAATTTCAATCAATAAGGATGTGTCAACCTGTGGTGTGGCATTCCAGCGCATCCCAACGGAACCGCCCGTTGTGATGCGCTCGTGTCTACAGATTAATTCTCATGAAGTAATAGTGAGATCCGAACCCAGTTCACGTGGTCGTAATACAAATGTATTGCCCACTCGACGACACTAATCGATATATTATATATATCGATCAGTGTCGTCGAGTGGGTAATACATTTTCATTATGACCAGAACACATAAGTTACTACGATAAAATTGTTTATTTTGTTTCGACGTTTAATAAACAACGTCTCATCTAGCAGTTAACAATGATGATAAACGATTTTATTTAAAAATTGCAATTTATGAAACATCACTTGTTTATTTTATATATATATATATATATATATATATATATATATATATATATATATATATATATATATATATATAGGGGGTGTATATGCATGTGTATGTGTATGTATACAGGTATGTATGTATTTGCGTGTGTGTGTGTGTGTGTCTGTGTGTAAAAATTTCAGATGCATGTAAAATTTAACTTGAGAAGAACAATATGAAGAAAAATAAAATTAAAACTTGTCATAATGGGCGCGTTCTGCCCTCTAACTGACATCAGCAAGGCAAGTTTGCAAGACAAATCTCTGTCAGTGTACGAAACACCTCGGCTAAGATAAGTTTTCCTTTATTTATATATGTACATACATATAAGTTCGTCTGGGGTTATTAGTCAAATCATATAAGCCTCAATAACTCGAGAATCAGGGAAATATGGTGGTTGTTGGAACTGGGAAATATGGTGATTGTCAAACCTAAGGAGACTTATGCTAGACCAAAAGCTGTTGCGCAAGCTATGGTCACTGAAAGAAATTCTGTGGGTTGCTAATCCGACCACACTCTATACACTTTCCTTTAAAGCGCTACTACAAACAACGGAAGTAAGTAAGTAATTTATAACTCATAGTATATGCGCGACACTTAATCTTGCGTAGTGGTTTCACTCTGCGTACTTTAGCACTGTATTTATAGCAACAGTCCCAATACCTTTTGATAAGAACTCTATATATATATATATATATATATATATATATATATATATATATATATATATAATTATTTATTTAAAAATTGATAACATAAACATGTTATAAAATCACTACAAAATAGCCATTTTGTTTCAACACTCTCGGTGTCTTATCAAGTGATGATGTAAATCTTTAATATATATATATATATATATATATATATATATATATATATATATATTATACCTGATGGTATGGAACATGCTTATTGAATTTCTGGCATGACCTCAAACAAATAATGTTCAGATTAGAACGCACATGTGCCAAACATCTGACCGTTTTTAATATTACAAATCGTGAAGCGTGTGGTTGTTTGCTTGGCTCGATAAGTAACCCTTGAAGCGATCTTCGTACTTACCTCGTGTTGATCTTTGATTAACTACGACTTTAGAGAATACTGCTCTCTGCTATCGTGGGATTTTGTTTGTATTGAGAAATTACAACAAGTATTCAGATAATCGCGTGTTTGGCGTCTCTCCATCATCGTTTACAGCAAACGAACTAAACAACAAATTGGCTAAACAATTGAAGGCAATGTTGGAATTATTGGAAAGTTCAAACACAAAAGAAAACTCCGAGAACAAATTTTCTAATTGCTAAATTTACAGACGCGAAAGCCCATTATTTTAATATGGTTTCTTTATTTGCTCAGTTACTGATGAATAAACAATTAAAATACCCACCACGAAATACTAATGTTAAACGTTGGTGATAATCCATTCGAATGAGTGCAAAATGATTAAGACGCCAGAAATATCAAAATTAATCCACACACACACACACGCACACGCACACGACACACACACACACACGCACACACACACAGACACACACACACACACACATATATATATATATATATATATATATATATATATGTGTGTGTGTGTGTGTGTGTGTGTGTGTGTGTGTTATAGCTAGCAAATCGTCTTCAAGGATAACTTTCTATTAGGGCGGCTAGTCAATCCCTATTACAGATGCTCACTCAGGCACATTTGTGTTTGTTCAACACCCACAGAGGCAAAATGTGATTTATAGCACAACTATGCTGAGCAGACCTTAGTTGCAGTTTCTTTACCTAAAGTCTGCAGAACTTAGTTACAGTTTCTTATCTAGTCTGATCGACAATTTGAACAAGGCCAGCACGCTCAATCCTTCGGCCACTATGACTTCGTGCTAGCATATATATATATATATATATATATATATATATATATATATATATTGTATTAAGTCCTGATAAAAATAGAATATATGAACAAAAAATAAAAAGGGTTCAAAATATAATAAATTTGCTCTTTCCTTTAAAACATTTACATTTTTCTTTCTTTCTTTCTTTCTTTCTTTCTTTAATCTTTTTCTATACATCTCTCAACTAACCAGAAGTCAACCCTCAATTAAAATGAGGAAGAAGAAGAAAAGACTGAACCCGACCGAAAAGCGCCGGAAGTTTTCAGAACACGAACGTATATATTTGTGACAACTACCAAAATTCAAGGAGTCTCCAAGCATAACTTCCGTTATTAAAAAAAATGAAAAAGTATGGAACCACAGAAAATAAAATAATTTTGGCCAATCAAATGATTATCACAAAGATATTTTTGATGCTATCTGAAACCAAATTTACCACCAAAATCTCAGAGCCTAGATAAAATGATAAACAGTGACACTTCTGAGCTAGGCACATGAGGGCAACAGGAGAGTACCGAATAAACAGCCACGCGTAACGAGTGAAGAAGTAGTTGAGACGTCATCTTCTAATGATATTTCTGCCCTGATTATGATCAGAAAAATCAGAGTATATTGTCACTGACCTATGGCTAGGGATATTATCAATGAATACCAAGCTGAAACCGACTTTTCTCCAGGCTACTACCTATGTCCGCCTTATAAACTAACATGTTTGTGACACACCCATGCCTAAATAAAAATGTATTATATGCCATATACACTTGGATCCAGTTCCGAAATTCTTATAAAGAAACGCCAGTTGTATCTGCACTCACACACATATTCACACAGTTGATCTCCCCACTTGAACACACCCATCTACGTTGCGTGTATATATATATATATATATATATATATATATATATATATATATATATATATAGTTTCAAAGTATGGTATATTTGTGGCTAAAAGTGCTAAATATCATAGCAAATATGGAAGTGATCACCAAGCAGTATCATTATTTTCATGCTTCACCGTAATCTTTAGGCCACGTGTGTTGTTTAAACTCGGCTATTTATATATGCTGGTCAGTGGTGAATTATTGCTGGTAAAGTCTATTGTATTACCCTGACGGTTGTTGGATGGGAGGTAATAGCTAATGTTTCGGTGAAAATAATTGTGGATCTGAATGCGGTTACTGTTAACTTATTATTTATCATTGATTTCTCTTTCCATGCAATGCTGATTCCCCTTTTCACTCAGTTTACATTTGCAAATCTCCAATACCGACAGTGAGCACTCTTCTTATATAAATATATTTTTTATTTTAAATATAAGTCAAACAAAAATATGTTCGATTCGATCACGCAGCACGTCCCTAAAACTCTGATGTTTGTTCATTTGGTCATCGGGAGAGGTTTCGAATGATAGACTTTCCAGAATCCCCTTTGTGCATGTATGACTTTTGTTGTGCAGCCTTGTTCAATCTGGATAACACTTAACAGCCCTTAACGTGCCATTGAGAAAAGAGAAAAAATAAGGCAGAAGGATTTGCGCAATATTAAAATAACACCATTCGCAGGATTGATAGCACCTCTAACATATTAAAATGTTATTGCCTAAAACTTACGATCATATCTAGTTACGGCACCGGTTCTTGTCAAATCAGCGAAGTTAAGCAACGTTGAACCTGGTCAATACCTTGAAGAGTAACTGCTTGGGAATAGCAGATGTTGACAGTTTGGGTGCTTGGATGGTGTGAGGGAATGCTCAATCAGAGAGGCGAGTTCGAATTCTAGTTGAGTTAGTTACATATAGTTACGCGCAATTACTCCTGGGAAAGAGACGAATCTATCTTTTCTTCACCAGCTATGACTCAAATAGCATGAAATATTGGATCGAGTACCTATGGCTGGTAACCAGTCTACTGGAAAACGTAACAGAAAAAGTAATGGAAGCCTACTGCGGGAATTCTTCTGCCAAGTTAATTATCAATCGCGAATACATATAATCGCGCCAACGTGTATCATGCATGTCACCCAAAGAATTTATTCCCCATTTTGAAACTGACTTCAAGTCTATTTTAAGCAAAACATTAGCAACATTACATTTCATTTCGTTAAAAATACTGGAGATGTCAATGTTGCCTGCTTTCAAGACATGAATATAAAACAAGCCGATATTTGCTAGACATTATCTAAAATCGAAATCCAATAATCCACATCTTATAAAGAACAAAATAATCAATTGCTTATAAAACGGAGACACGTTCCCAACAAGTCCCAACGAGAGATGATCAGCCGGAAGAAAAAAGTCCAGAGGAAGAGTCATACTTTGAACATAAAATCAATAGCAGATAACTATATATACGAATTTAGAAAACAAAATTTAACTGGACATAACTACGTTATTATAGATCTAGATATTATGTTTTCTGTATTAAAGCGTAATCCAAGTTTAAGTAGGTATCCTAACAAAGTCAAAGATACAATGCAAAACGGTGAAAAATTGCGTGTACAAAATCCCATGCAGTTGTGGCAGTATATACGAGACAAAACGAACTATTCTCCAATAATAAAACACGAGGAAAAGTAAAAAGTGCTACCACATGAACATGAGCAATATGTTATCCTTTAGGGTGTAGAGTAAGTCACAGCCATCTCAACAGAAATCAATCAAAATAATCGATACAGAAGTCATTACAGAATAAGTCTTTTGAAGTGTGTTTTTTTTATTATCTCACCCCAGTAAAGGAATAAAAGCAATGAAGATTCAATGCGCTACAGTAATTAATTGTAGTAGAGAGGACAATAAATGAACTTAAAGAGAAAGAAGAGGACGTCTGACATTGCATTTCCTTTTTGAATTCGAGAAGTGCGAAAGACACAAAGCTGTTAGAAGAGAACCTTTTGGTAGAACAAGCAATTTAAGTACTGAAATTATAAGATTTAGCTGCCAATCGAGTGCTGCGCTAAAATCCGTTAAGTCGGTATACCAAAGAGATACCAGAAGAAAATATTTAGATATTTTTAAAATTCCAAAGAGAATACGATACATTCGGGATTCGTTATTTTAGTAAAATTCTAAAATGCTGCTATAATTTTTGGTAAAACTTTCTTTGAACAAAAATGATTATTTTTTTCTTGCATTCATCAAACAAAATTTTAGTGCAATTCATCCTTTATTTTAAATTAAAGTTTCATTCTTTTATTTCTTAAAACAACTGCTATAGATATTTTCTATAGATGATAACAGAATTTTATTAACAATGCCTTTTCATTAGATTCCGTTTCAATGGGGACTTCAGAATTTTATTATTTAGACCGGCAAAATGGTTATTGATTTTGTTTTTAAAGATTCCTCCATAGTATATAAGAACATGAATTCATGGCTAAAAATTCATCTTTATTTACAAAATATTCGGCAGCTTAAATCTGAATTATTCATGACCTGTCTTGCTACAAACTTATGCCGGATTTATATGGAAGCAAAAACAAATATATATTTTGTTCTTGAGAATTTCGACATAGTATAGTAGACTCACTAGGAAGGGGTGATACTAAAGCTGAAAAATCTTGCAATCATTGGTTTCAACTCTTCTTATTAATAAGTGTAATGTTTCATTCGAGGTAAACTGACATATAGCTATTCAAAGGAGACTGTTCATCCTGTTGGTCAAAAAAGCCATCAACAGCATATATGATATCATTATCACTGCGACACTGGTTCCCAGCCATGTGTTTCTTTTCATGTTGGGGAACAGATAGTCAACTCAGGAGAATAGGGAAGGTGATTAACTAGTTCAAAGCCACAGTCACGCACGACAGGCATTGAAACCAAGGACGTTTGTGCTGGTAAATTGCCCTGATATAACAAGAACACTTTCGTCAGTTTTAATGTGTGTTTGGTCATGATAGCCTTTCGCAACCACCCCAGCATATTGGCATAGTATTCGCTAATAATGGTCTGACCCTTTTAAATATAGTCAATAGACAATACTTTTTGAATCCTAAAAACTTTAGGTCATCACTGCATACGAATCTAACATTGCTTTCTTTTGAACAGGCGGAAAAGGGCGTTGCCACAGCATGTATTATCTCTTTGTCTCCGGTGCAAAGTGTTGAACGCAATACTCATCTTTGGTTTGGAAACGTTCAAGGAAAGAAGCTCGATCTGGTTCAGACAATGTCAGATGCTTTGGTAATGTGATCAACGGTGCGATTTTGATCAGATGTCAGAAGACGTGACAGCCACTGAGCAGAAAACTTCGTCATGAAAAATTCAGTGTGCAAAATATTTTCAACTTTTTTCAGTAGATAATAGCATTGGCTGTTTGGTTTATAGTCAACCGCCTTCAATCCATCACCTTCGGGTGAACACGATCAATGCTTTTATCGTTAATGGCTGTCATAGGACGTCTTGATACTGGATCATCTTTAAAACTCTACCTTTTATTCCTATATTCATTTGCCCAATTTTGTACTGTTGATTAACCTGGGGCATCATCCCCTGATGTAGTAACCATGTGAGAACGGATGTGCTTGGGCGCTAAATCCTTCTTCTACAGGTACTAGATAACACTAAGATGCATGCCAAATTTTGCCTGTAAATAAACAATAAACTAATTATGAATTGAAATTAATGAATGCAACATTTGACAGCTCTAACATCATTCCTCATAGTTAGCCTATGAATTATTCTTTACAACTTCGTAAATGACAAAAATCGGCAAGTGGTTGACAGGTAAATGTATTTTGTTCACGAAATGAAATTGTAGTCACTCTCTCTCTCTCTCTCTCTCTCTCTCTCTCTCTCTCTCTCTGTATATATATATATATATATATATATATATATATTTGTTACGGAAAACACGCGTTCTTTGGTCGATGCAACACAGTCTTTTGACATCATCATTTATTTTATTTCTGGTTCCTTAATTATTTCCTGCGCCATTTCAATTGGAATCATCTATATGCAACGATATAAGAGATTCTACGAATAACCACAGGAGAAAAACTTAGAAAAACACATTTTCGCTTTTACATTGATCTATATAGTGTAATGTCAGACAAATATTCAAGGTTTATTTAAATGCACGTCTTAAATTCAGATCAAAGTTTTTATTCTTTATAAAATCACGAAACGTTAGCTATTTGAGCTGCATTTACGTTCTGATGTTATGAAGTTCCTGGATTTACTTTATGAAGGTATGAATCCTCTTCCTCTCCCCACATTTATAGGTAAATAGAAGGGCAAACTGGGTTCTATAGCATTGAATGACAACTGGTCTAGGAGATGGATAACCTGATGAGGTTCGACTGGGGACCTTTTTGACACACAGTGCACCAGGTCTCTGTATCCAGCTCTCCAAAACGTGTGGTTGGTTCTGCACAAAACCTTCACCACCATAATCCAATCAAATATGCTGGTGCCTGGCTGTCGGTTCCTAGGAACTGAGCCGCTTGACCCTCATCCATCGAATACGACGGAAGAGACCACCATATATTTAAAAAAATATAAAAAAATTATTATATAATTTAAACTATTGTCATCATCTTTTTTTTTATTATTACAACATTTCAGCCGTTATATCGACTGGCATTCATCATGTGGTTGTCGAGCCAGGAAAGCTTTATGAAATTGTAGTCACATCTGTCGCTTTTCAGTTAGATTAATTAGGAACACAATTGGAATAGAGGCTTTGTTTTCATAGCTAGAAACAAACAATTGAATCAATATTGGAATATGTTATTAAGCATTAAGAAAATAATCTAATAAGCCGGCCTTCTTTCGGAAAATTCCTTACTCACACGTGTTGACATTATTTAGATTAAATGTTTTTATTATAAAGAGACACGGTGGAGTAATGGATAGCGGATCGGTTTGAGAAATCGGAGTGACGAGTTCGAATTTCTGTCGAATTCATTACGTTCATTTAGGCACTAATACCCTTGGGAAAATTATGAATCATCTTCTCCCCCAGCTAAAGGGTAAATAGCAGACATGGATGGCAACTGGTCTACCGCAGAAAGAAATGGCAACTTACTGCATGAAAAAAAATCTGACACGTCAATCATGTATAGAAAGATACATGATCGCCTAAGCGTGTGTCACGCATGGCACATAACTGATAATTATTAAATAATTTAGACTATTATCATCATTTTCGTTTTTGTTCTCACAACATTTCAGCCGTTGTATCCTCTGGCCTTCATCTTGTGCTTGTCGAGCCGGGAAACCTTCAGTGAATTTATATCTGGAATGCTAAGAATTGTCCGTTTGTAAATAATGTAATTATATGATATAATTGCAAAAAATTAAATTATGATAACTATATTCAGATGAAATTTCGTGCTATTATACACAGAAAATGTTCATGTTTCAAGGACGAATAATATCTAGTCATTTGGTATATTAAACAAGCCAGTGATAAAATACACTTAATCTACGTTGTAATCCATTTTATCTGAGCTTTATTCGTGATACATCCTATATCTGATGCAACATTTACTTAGAGTTATTTTACAGTTGCTTTCAATTTCCGACTTCACTGTACCGCTACAGTAGAGTACCTGTCTCCTTGTGTTATCCTTTACCTTTACAATTGCCAGATCAGACATATAATATAATACTGCTTACATATTAGTAACTTCCCCGTCTCGGTAGAGTCCAGACGTTTCTCCCGGGTCCTTGTTGGAGACAAATTATTTTCCTGTCTACAAATTCTTTCTCACAGACGAAACATCTTAAGCTTCCCATGGCTCAATCGCTAGTTATATGGAAAGAGATCAGGCGAACTACATTTCTTACTTCCCCCAGTTCTAATCTTCACGCCTAAGCGCCGCCATGCCACACCCTCATTCTATTCACATTTTATTGATGGGATAAAAGTTCCATTTGGGTAGATTCTTCCCATGAACCTCTAGTCTATAGAACCGACTTTCTAAGAGGATTTTTTCCTGATCCATACAATCTGAACCTGTTCAAGTCTAGGATCAACCGTCTTCTTCCCCACATATCCTCATATACTGTGCTTCTTACTCTGTAATCGTCTACCTCGAGTGGCTCCAAGGATTGCATAGGATGAACTCTACTAGAATATTCTTCTGGATTCAATTTGAACAATGCCAAATTTTGCTCAGTATTTCATTGAGACACAAGGCATACTCCTAATATTTCGTGAACACATAAATCACTCTAAATATGTGATTCAAAATGTATTTAAATCATACCGATTTTTTCAGTCTAACAATAGCATGAGACAAAATCATATTCTTCTTTCGATGAAATGGGAGACATCTTCAGATTCGCATTTATAGATCTACCTATCATGCAGTTTGTTCCAGATGTGCAAATGCAGCTTAGCTAGGCTGGTCCTTCTTTACATATCAGGAGCAGACAGTGACAACTAGAGAGGGTCGTGAAACTTCAATTGGGGCTAGAATGTCAACATCCACGTCAACAGGCTGATGCAATTTTCTTCTCTGGATCTCTGGTGTAACAAGGTGAAAATTCAATTTTGGCTTTGGTTGATGTGAGTCATAATATACACTATCCCAATATTTGGTTCAAGATTGATCGAATGAATTTTACGGTTTATCAAGACTTTATAGGTGAACTAAAGCCGGAAGAATTTGGATTCGTAAGAGGTTGCTTCCAGTACGTCTCCAAGTGGTCTCCGATTTAAGCGCTAAATGGAATCAACTCTGGTCAACTTTGGTGATCGAACCAGTTTTTTTTAGCGTGATATAACTGTGGGCTTTGAAATCCTGAAAATAGCATTGACTATTAGCTAAATATTCTTCCTTACAGATTAATTAGAAACTTTCTTGAAATGTTTCATATAAAATAAATAACAGGATAGTGACTGAGTTATTAACATTTCTGTCTTGCCCAGTTGTGCTTTAAATTGCCTCAAAGACTTGATCAGTTTTATATTGACAAAGCGCTAATTTATAACCTCATGCTTGACCAATTGAAACTAATAGATCAGCGAAATTGAAGGGTCTGTTATCTAGCAGATTATGAATGGGGAAAATATGGAAAGCCAAAAGAGCTAATATGAGGCGTTACAAAGAAAAGAGTACCGAACGGTTGCGTAATATCAGTCCACCTATATGGCAGTGAATGCTGGTCAATTTTCTCAAAGATGAAGATATTTGAAGCAACACACGGAGGATACCATGAACTGAATATGTGAGGAACGAGGTTTTGGAAAAATTGGAAGTAAACGGGGACTTATACTTAACATCAGGCAGAGACATTGGATATTTCTAGGGAACATAATAAAAAAAAACGAAGTCTTGGAAAATGTGATACTCACAGGGTAGATTGAAAGCAAAGAAGGACAGAGGAATATAATGCATGACCTACCTAGTAAGTTTTAGAGAAAATGAAAACAAAAAGGGTACTTATACTTAACATCAGGCAGAGACATTGGATATTTCTAGGGCACATATAAAGAAAGTGTGCTTGGAAAATTTGATACTCACGGGACTGGAACGCAAGATGGGCAAAGAAAACGACGCATAACTTAACTAGCGAGCTTGAGTAAATTCATGGACGAACAAGGTTAAGACAATATTTTTAAGAGCTACAAAGGAGAAGAAATTGTGGAGATCCATGATCGCTAAATTCCTGAAGGGACATGCTATATAACAAAAGATAACTATTGGGAGATACTCGGAAACAATGATTAATCGTTCACGAATGTATTCTTGCTATACTTACTTCGCTTCCTTTATAAGCATTTGCTAGTTTTTATGCAGGCATATGTGTTTTATCCTATGTTCTCTGATAAGACAAATTAGATTTTTTTTTATCATAGAAGATTGCCAACACGAATCAATGTTTCAGTAGATACAGAGAAATCGATTCATTGCGTATAATGTGTGCGTGTGCATGCCCGCAGATGTAACTGGATTGAATCAGTGAGACAAAAAAGCTAGTTCGACAAAGAGATCAGCAGATTGAATTTTGCCGGCGCCTGCCTTCTTTTTTTTTCTGTTTGCTATATCCTTTCAGGACGAACGCGGTCATGGCTCTCCACTTCCCTCTATACCTTGCAGCTCTCAGCAAGTTCCTTCCCTCTGCTTCCTCCCGCAGACCACGTTCTCTCATCCACCTGCTCAAGCTCGCCAGGTATGTCACGCGTTGCTATCTCTTGTCTCTCTTTCCCTGTATCTGACCCGTGAGTATCAGATTCTCCACGCCGTCCTTCTTCATTATGTGTCACAGAAATTCATCTGCCTCTTCTTGATGTTAAGTATAACCGTTCTCCTTGTTTGCGAACTTTCTAAGACCCCATTGTTGCTCACGCGCTTGCTCCATGACATACATAGCATCCTTCTGTAGAACTACATCTCTCGCCTCGAGTCTCTTCATTATCTTTGAGGAGGATTTCGCTGCCGTAAAGAAGGACAGATGTCACGTAACACCTCAGTATTCTTTTCTGCTTACATCCCTTTTTACTCCTGTATGTTTTTTGTCGCACAACCATATCACTTCGAAACTCTGATCATCGTACGACTGCCGTAGCCTGATCAGTACCTAGATGGATAAACGTTTGGGATTAGCAAGTACTGCAAACTTGTATGTGCGGGTGGTGTAATGGATAAAGGTATTAACAGTCGGAGAGTCGAATCCCAGTTCCCGTTGGGTTTGGTATCTGTCTATATTTCTGAGATGTACACTATTTACATTATTCGGACTATTGTGCTCATCTTGGTTGCTATATTTATCACAGCGTTTCAGCCGTTGTACGCTCCGGTCTTCTTCAGGTGGTTGGAATGTCGAACTGAACCCTTTATTTCGCTCGCTGGGTTAGACTCTTCTAGTTCTACGGGCCATGTCCCGTTGGGTTTGTTATATTACCTTACGCGCAAATTTTCTTGGTAAAGGAACGAATCGATCTGTTCTACCCCTGCTATGTGCTAAGTACCTAGAGAGGTCACCGCTTGGAAATAGCGAATACAGTAATCTTGGATGTGCGGGTGGTTTAATGAACAAAAACTTGGAATTGGGATTCCAAGAAAGCAGAGATCCAATTCCATTCGGATTCGTTATATTCACTGCATATCGCAAATACACTTGGAAAATGTTTGAATCCAACTCTTTTGCCAACCTCCACTAGTTATGGGTTAATCAGTAAGACTTGTATGAGCAAATCATTATTATTTCATAAAAAAAACATACAATGTAAATATAAGCATTCAAAAAAAGAACATATATAAATCTTGTGTATTTCAGAACGTTCTCAAAGCATGTATCTGCCATAGTCTAATCAAAACAAAACATACCGATATACTTATTTATATGTTATCGAATCTATAAAAAAAACTCTTGGATACCCATATTGTTAGTCGGTCGTCCTATCTTTTTTAAGAAATCGAATAAACATCGCTGCAATCTAATTCAATTCAAGCAAATTTACCCCCGTCCCTATTAAGTGTTCAAACCATTGCTAGGGAGACAAATATGAATATATATTTAAGAGGAAATCAGATTAGTCCAGACGTTTTCAGCTTTTATGGACGAAGATATTGGAAACATGGAAATGGGAATTATTTGATATATGAAATAGAATAAATAAGTGTGCGTGCGTAGGTGTTTTGATGTAATTATTCTGACCAATGAAAGAAACGGCAGTGAAGAAAAGCAAGACAAAATTATCAGAAACCGAATAGGTAGCATGTCAGTTCCAATGATTACCTCGTTTTCGTTTTGCTTCTGGCGGCAAAGTGACAAGCACTTCAGCAAAAGATGACACGACTTAAGAAAGTAATATCCGGCACGTGAAAGACGGATATGCGAATGTGAACACACAGGATTCTTTTCTGATTCCATTAGACACGATTGTCTTCATAGAAATTCAGTCCCGCACTGGACGACGATTTATATTTCATGTCTCACCGAGCAGTCGCTTTGCTGCCGGCAAAAAGGTTTCAACAAAAATAAAAGAGAAATAAAAAACGACAAAAAGTGAACAAAGTACGATTTATATCTTTATTTAAATCTTTTACGTCCATTCCAACGTTATTTAGATATCGATTTTTTTTTTTTTATGTTTGTTGAAAAATAATACTATTTCTGCCATCTTTGTTGCAAGACTGGATCGTATAGGAGAGTTGCTGACATGTTTTGAATAGCAAAGTTTTCGAAGGTGTCTTTAACTTGATATCTGCTACTGCTATTGACGTGAAACCTCGTGCAACGAGGGTGTTGAGCCAACGAGAGAGACATTTTCTTTCCAGCTCTCACAGAAGAGCGTTGGGACAACCTCCAGTGCCAGATTGATCTGTTGGAGTTTCTAACGTGCTTCCAGTCTGCAGATGGTGGGTCGAATTGGTAGTTGAAACTACTCGGGTGCTCATCAGGTCTTCGCACGACGTGACTCAGACAGCAAACACGGTGATGAATGTTCGCATGGAGGATGTTCGGCTCTGCTGTGCCTCCGGTGGATCACCTCGTTGGACTGAAAATTTCAAATCACGGAACTAAAATATTCTGATTATCTGATTTAATCGCCATCGAATATTTGACTGTACACTGTTTAGTTCATTCTATGTCATATAATTCTCTGTTTCCGTAAATGGAAACATCCGGCACTCATTGACCGACTACCTAGTACTTCTTTCGCTTGGAATCTGTTAAATCTTTATCTTCAAATAATTTTGCAGGAAAATGAGATTCTCATGTGCAGTAGCTGTTATCGCTCTTTCTAGTACTGATGTGGTGTTTCCTTCCTATCTTTTTGCTTCAAGCAGCGTGGAATATCAACGTCTTGATTATGTCATTATTTTCTCTTACATGCGCTATCGATTTTAGTTGCTGCTGCCGTTGGTAGTCCTGAACCGATGTAGTTTCTGTTATTTGGCTCAGTACTTTTTTGTGAGTCTGTTGCGCCAGTCTACAATGTCAAAAAAATATGGTATTTGCTAAGGTCTTTAGGCTTCATTCGTTCAAAGCCATTTTTAATCATTGATCTTAGAAAGGAGATGTATACAGCTAGCAGTTTAGATATTTCTCAGTGGGTCTAGCGACCATGCATGGAATCCATATGAAAGCCTCGATCTGATGAGGCTATTTATTAACATGACTCGAGTTTCCAGATAGATGTTTTGGCTTTGTCTCAGTTTAACGTGCTAAGGGAAACTAGCTCTGGCGCAGCATATTCTGTATTCAATTTCTTTATATCCTATACGAAAATTGTTGCAACTGAACGATACGATGTATTTGAAGATGTTCATATTACATTACGTCTTATTTATCTGCATTTACTTTGGTTCGGTTAATGTAAAATAAGTTGGCATACTTCTTCAATAGTGTCAGCCCCCCCCCCCAAAGATTTTTGCACTCAAGTTAATTTCGCTACATTTTTATTGTTTTTTTAGTTTTCATTTTTGAAAAGTCTGGTTTATTATCAGATTGTCTGGCTGAATTTTTATCACTTAATAACATTTAGAAGATGGCGTATATATTTATATTCATACCTGTTTAAATAGATTTATAACTGACTATTGATGAATATTTAAGTATTTTCCTTATCATTTATGTTGATCGGTATATAAATCTCCCATTATTATAAATCGAGCGCCCATCATGGTTTAAACTTTTTAATATTTTATCATAAGAGGACCTCGATGGAATATATATATATATATATATATATGTGTGTGTGTGTGTGTGTGTGTGTGTGTGTGTGTGTGTGTGGGGGGGAGAGATATGTGTGTGTAATCCTTTACCACATAAGGATTTTTAATATATATATATATATATATATATATATATATATATATATATATATATATATATAATGTGTGTGTGTGGAGAAATATAGATTTAAGTTGTGCTATATTTATGGGATAAAGTTCTCAATATATAGAGCATATATAAACATAAATATAAAAGTCAACATAGAAGTCAACACTCAGAGGTGATAGGCTGTTTCATGCTAGGCGCAATCGTCAGGCGGCCTGAAGCATGCTCCTAGTATGTTGCCTCTGATAGTTCACTTCAATGTTCACTTTATATATATATATATATATATATATATATATATATATATATATATATATATATATATATATATATTAATCACTTCCAAACATGCTAGGCAATAAATCCACTGAGACGTATAGGGTTACTTAGAGTAAGGTAATATAAGTAAATAAAAACACTATTAAGGAGAGAGAAGAAACAGGAATTAAGAATACTGACGATAATTATTGATATTTTATTTAAATTTTTTGAAGATCAAACTTGACTATAAAACGGGAAAATTGAAGAATGTTTCACAAGCGAGATGTTCTCGAGAAGAAACGTTTAGCATAGAACCTACGGTTACATCTGTAAGATGATGAGACGATATCGACAATCTAGTAGTATGCTTCAACTGATAAAGTCTATGAACCAAAGAAAAATTAACATGGGGATATTTATAAAGAAAAGGACTAAAACACATCAGTAAACAAAATTTACATTGCCTTGTCTCTGCAGGGGAATGTTTGGGTTTGTAAATCGTCATATGCTAAAATTATTATAAGATAGAGAATCCAAGTTATGCCTTTTATATATTTTGGACTCATCATATTTAGTACAAAGAATTTTATTTAGTTTTTTTTTTAATTTACTAATATAACGAATGAGCAAAAGTAAGCCAAATTCATATTCTTGCTCGTTTGCGTCGTTCACTTTCGCAATGTTGCACTGATTAAATACGTGTATGCAACTTTTATACTCTATTTTATATTCCCTACATATTGCCTCGGTGAGAAATAAGTCCCACTCGAACAGCTTCTTCTCGTAGACCACTGCCCTATGGAACCTGGCTCCCAAAAGGATTTTTCCCCTATCACTACAACCTTAATCTGGTCATGGCTAGGATTAAAGGTTATCTTCCAATCCTATACACATAGATTGCCTCTTAACGTAGCTTTCTACCTCGTGTGGCCCTTTGGATCTTCTAAAGGGTGTAAAGTCTTTTGTAAAATTGTGTAAATCCTTTTAAAGAGTGTAAAGTCTTTGTAAGGTGTAGCAAAGACCTTTGTAAAACAAAACAAAAAATTAATCAAGCAGTTAAACAATCTCTTCTGCTCCAGTTAAAAAAAAAAGGAGTCGACCTTTTGTCGGGTTCATAGGGTCAATGAGAATGATCATTTTCTTCACCAGGATTACATACAGTTTGAATTTTGAAAAGCATACAATTTTCATTCTCGTAGACCGGTTGTCACCCATGTTTATAGACACCAGTCTGTTCTGCTATTTACGCATAGTTGAGTGGGGAGATAAGATGGATTCATCCCTTTCCCAAGAGTAAGTGAGTGAATATAATGAAATCGACTCGAATCTGAACTCAGCCCTCAAATGCCGAGCCTCAATCCATTACTCCACCCTACCTGCTTCAATGAATGGGTTAAATTACACACTATACTGGGTTCTCTAACTTTGGATGGAAGTCAGTAAGTAAAAGACTACGTTAAAAGAAAAGCTCAATTTATCAGCAGGAAAGCATTACATTAACTTCCATGAGAAATTGTGGTAATTTACTTATAATGAAGGCAATATATGGAGAGAGATGATCGCCTACTCCCAGACGGCATTATAAAGAATATCTTACATTCCTGAAACAATGAGTTTAATATTGTTTAGCCAGCTAAAATTTGTTAGTTACTTCGATAGAAAAAAAGCGATGTAGCAATCATTCATTTTAATGTAGATTTATCAATTTTCTTAACTGCTTGTAAATGTGCTTTTATTTTCACTCCCTTTTCGGAGAAATGACTTCCAAAATATATTATTTCGCTGAAATCGATTTTAAGCTAAAACACCACTTACGAATATGATCTGAAACAAAAATGGGATTTTAAGCTAAAACAGCTCAACCGAATTTTGAGAAGTTGATATGAAAAATATAATGGAAATAGCTTTTCTATAGTTAAATTTTCACTTTTTATGCTGACAAAGAAATAATAAACAAAAAGTATGGAATAAATCATATATTCACTTTTTGCTCTTATGTTATTTGTTTTTTCCATCTGTAATACATTTAAGCCATGATTTTCTTCATTTAAGATATCATCAGCGCCAAATGAATTAGTATAGCGTAATATTTCGTAAACGTTCATTTAGAGTTGAAAGCGCTGGAACATATATGCAAGTACAATTCTTGCATGTACTGGAAACAACATTGAGGAATATTGCTAAGAAAACATAAACGGGCGTGTGTGGGGGGTGGAGGAAGAACTATAAATTGCTAAGTTAACCTATGGATAAAATTCGAACATTTATACAAAAGCACAATAAAAAACACACTAATATGTACAGTGGGTTATGATAAGTTTTTTAGCCACCCTTGATTACATAAATTTGGGGTTGTTTAATAACGTTCTTTCTTTTTTTTTGAGACAATAATTTGTTAGTATCAAGCTACTCTCATCTATGAACTATTTTGACTTATATTTTGCAATGAAATGTCGCGGAAGTGAGAAAATTAGTGAATTTCAAGAAAGGCGAATAATAGGATGGCATCAGTGTGGCAAGTCAAATAGAAAAAAATGCTAGTTTTTCCAGGTTTTTCATCAAACGGTTAATAATATTGTCAAGAAATTTGATGAACAAGGCTATTGTCGTGGGGACAAGGTTCAAGAAGTCAAAATATCGTGTCTGAGTGTAGAAAAATGGCGCTGAAGAATGAAGTCATCAGAAACCGTCGTCAGAGCGTCGAAGATATCGTCAACAGCATGGAAATGTCGCAATATGCAATGAGAAAGACTCTGAAAGAGATTAACTATCAAAGAAAAGTTACAAGAAAGAAGCCCTTCATCGCAGAGGTTAACAAGAACAGGCGTATGCACTGGGGGAGAGGATTTGAGAGCTAAGATTTCGAATTTTGGCAGTTTGTAATTTGGTGAGTCGAAAGTACATTCTGCCAATATTCGAATTCGAGACAGGTTTATGGTTTGAGTAATCAGAATGAGACTTGGAACACTGAATGTCTGCAGGCGACCGTGAAACATGGAAGGACCGGTGTAATGGTGTTGGGCGCTGTTTTGTTTGGAGGGAAATCTGAGCTGATTCTTCTTGGCGAGCAGGTTTAATGGTTCAAAATACTGTTAAATATTAGAGAAAAGACTACATCTAATATTTGAAACCAATCAGATTGACAAGAATGTCTACCTTTATCAAGAAGATGGAGCGCCACGTGATACAAGCAAAAGTAGCAAAGGTCTAAAAGGAATCGCAAGGAATCATGTCACTGCTATGGGTAGCCCAAATAGAGCACGTTTGGGAGCACCTTCACGGAAAACTTCAAGAGCATGCAACGAAAATCACGTCAGTTGCAACCCTTAAAGTAACATTGCTAAAGGAGTGACAAAATATGGATCGGGCGATTGTTGATAATTTGATCAAATCCATGAAAAATCGAATACAAGCACTGAGACTAGCAAATGGATGACTTACTCTATACTAGTTCCAAATACTGTCTATTTATGTTGAGTTGGGAATACGTAGTTAAATTTTTCAAATTGTATGTAGTTTATTTCTCCTAGCTAAAAAATTTCTTAGACAACTGTATTAGCGAAGATTTAGAAACAATGGAATAGAAAGCACACACTCACACATATATATATATATATATATATACCGTCATCCACAGACAGTCTGTTTCGCTGCTCATCAGTGTGGCTAGACATACGGTTGCCTCTAGCCAGGATCGAAACCCGACTGAACTGGTGTCAGTCGGAGATTCTAACGATTAAGCCATCGGCCAAGTGGTTTTTTAGCGTATTTATTTTTATAAGCACGCCCAGTTACCGGGAGTGACTCAATTCACATTAGCGAAGAGTCTCGCTATATAGCTATAATAGTCACTGTTTACCAACCTACACCTCCTCCCCAGAGAGCTCAACTGAAATTAATTTTTCAGGAGCCAATATATATATATATATATATATATATATATATATATATATATACATGTATATATATATATATATATATATATATATATATATATATATATATATATATATATATTTTCTCCTGATGATAGCCATGCTGACCGAAACTACTGAGGAACCTAATTAAAATAAAAAAGCACAAAATATTAATATACAACCCAAAGAGTCTGAAAAAAAAAAAAATTTTCTATTAAGTTATATTTTTCAAAAACATATATATATATATATGTGTGTGTGTGTGCGTGTCCGTGTCTGTGTGTGCGTGTGTGTGCAGTTATGTAGAAAAATAGGAAAGAACACGTTAGGTAAATAATCCAGGGTTCTTTAGTATTTTAGTTTTTTTTTTTATTTTTAAAGGACAGTGCTCCATACAGAAGTAGAGCTTAAATTATAATATTTTTTAAAAAAACTATGAATCCTTCGCTACATAAGAGTTCTCATGTTTCAAAAAAGAGAACCGAAAACCTCAATATAATCATTAAAATTAAATTGAGTTAAAGGATCACGCCCTGTTTTATCCTCAAGTGAAAATTTAGGAATAACCAATCTTGAAATTTACGCATCTTTATAAGCATGTTTCATTCACAAAATTAATTATTATGGAAATGGCTGGGGCGACTCTTTTGGTAAGGTGTCTAGGAGATAATTTTTATATTATATTAAAATATATGTGCCAAGGTGATTTTTTTTCTTTAAAATTATTTCTCTCTATGATATACAGTTTGCGATACATAAATTGCCGTCTAAATTCCGCAAAAATGGAAACTGATATTTCATTTTCACTGATTAATTTACCAAAATTACGCAAAAATATCTTGAAATACTAAAGATGATAAAATCTCCATTGGCTTCAACCACGGCCTCCTGACGACTTCGGAACTCTTCGGTCTCTCCTCAACTGCGCTCTACATATAATAATCCAGGAGGTTGCAGTCAGGGAAGTTAGGTTGTCACGCGTAAGGGATGATATGGTCGCAGTTATTGTTTGTTAGCCATGACTGGGTTCTCCTGCTTGGGTGGCATTATACAGAGTCCTGATGCAAGACATAGTGTCTTCCAGCAGCAACCGTATGAACCATGGTCAGATATACCCCCTCAATCACTTGATGTAGGCGACAGTGTTGTTTCTGAGGCCCTTATCAAAACATTTATGAGTTTTTTTTTTCTTCTCAAGTCAATTTAAAATGAGTTTTCCGTAGCTTCTTAATCAAAATTACACTCATCCAAACACACCTAAATGTTCGTATTTGTCCTTTCGTCGCGAATGTCAAGCAGTACAGCATGCCGTTTTCAATTTTCTGGCGGAGTGATTTGCATCATTTCCTAACTGGTAAACTCTGCCTATTCTGCAGTCGACAAAACCAAACAAAGTGCATGCGCGGAACAAAAATACAATATTAAAAAAGATTGCCCATCGTACTATTCATGTGTGTGCTACCATTTGAGTCAAACTCAACCAGACATATACAAACAGAAACGCACTCACACACACACATATATATATATCACTTTTTGAAATTGATATATATTTATATATATATATCAATTTCAAAAAGTGCTTTATACACACATATTCACACACACACACACATATGTGTGTTTGAAAAATACCAAATTGTAATTCAAAGGAATTATTCCAAAGAGGACTTTTAGTCCATTTTCAGAGCTCAATACATAGAAAATTATAATATTAATTAAAAAAAAATCTTATAACTCCATAGACATTAATAAATTTATTTCGATGAATATAAGCATACTCATTTCATTGGACCGACTACATTTTATGAAATGTAGTCGATTTAAGGAGATTAATATGCTTACATTCATCGAAATATATTTATTACTGACTATGGTTTTTTTAGTTATTTTCATATATATATATATATATATATATATATATATATATATATATATATATATATATAGGCGTTGCACCTTTGAAAAGTGCTTGAAACCATACCATTTCTTGACCCAAGATTTGTGAGTGAAATTGTGTTGACTGAACTTTTGGTGGCGGTTAAAAGCTGTGCTAGCACGAAACAACAAGTCATCGTGTCCGAGGTCTTGAGTATATGGTATCCTCGAATAGGAGTGGTCAGCTATTATATATATATATATATATATATATATATATATATATATATATATATATATGTGTGTGTGTGTGTGTGTGTGTGTGTGTGTGTGTGGTGTATCAAGCACTATATATATATATGTGTGCGTATAAAGTTAATTGTGTTTCGAAATAAAAAAAAGAAAAAAACGATCGATCAATATATTTCGGGAAGAAAACTTTTTAAATCTTTTTATAAGGAGGGTATGTTATTTGAGCACATGTGATGGTACGCCTGCAGTAATATGATAATCAATAAAGGTGTTTGTTTTTATCTTTTCAGAATATCAATTGCAAACAATCATTTAAAGGTATGAGATGAAACTTCATGCTATAATTTTGTGATACACGCAAAGCACATCTATGTTGAGATTACTCGTTGTTTTTGTCGTTTGCATAAAAATTTCGAATGGAGTGAAAAGATTCTACCGGGTATGTGACGCCAGTAACGAAGCTAAGAAAAGAATGCGCGACGTTCGGACTGAATCAGGACACCATCGTTCATACAGCGAGTGCAGAACGTCATAGATGCTAATCAGGGAATTTCTATGAGGGCATCTTCAAGTATCCCTAGCCACAATTCGCAATGTCCTGTATGAGGACATTCCCTCCAATACATACGTGATGAAGAAAGCGCAGATCATGTCGGCACACACTAGAACAGCGGTTGCTTCGAGCAAAACGATTCTTGAACAAGTTGTACCATCCAGATGGACCTGATAGTTTCGGGTTTATCTCAGGCAAAAAAAAAAGTTCAACCAGGATAAAACGTGAACAAGAGAAACGATAGGTGTTTATAGGCGGTTTCTTCAGGTGATATCCACATCATGTTTCCAGCTTCAAAAATGGTTTTAATTGTAGTAAGTAGTAAAAAATATTACATGCCACATGAAGTTGAAAAAATAATTTAACATGTTTAATTTCTAAATATTTCCTGCTAGATCCTTATTTATATTCTATAACGTCGATCACAGTGAAAATCAGAAAATAACTACAAACTATAAAGACAACAATGTTTTTCAATGGCTCGATATCATGTATTTGCGAGGACGCCTTGTGATTTTGAATTAAGGCGCCTTTTTTAATCTGGTTGGCAAGCACGGATAGAAAGACCAGTCCGCAATGCTGTTAAAAACAAACCTGTAAGGGAAAAAATTGGTTAAATATATATTTATCTGTTTACATATCTCGTTCTCTCTCTCTTTCCCCATATATATATATATATATATATATATATATATACATGTGTGTGTGTGTGTGTGTGTGTGCGTGTGTGTGTGTGCAATGATGTTAATATTTCGGCGCATCCACTCCCGAGAAAGTTGAACAAACTATAAATTTATAAAAAAAATATTTCTATTCGTTACATATATATATATATATATATATATGTATGTATGTATGTATGTATGTATGTATGTATGTATGTATGTATGTATGAGCGGTTATATTTATATGGGTGTACTGTATAACTTCATTATATATACATACATAAAAAAAAGAAAGAGTAAAATCGCGAACTATAAACACGCACTATGGAAATAAACCGTATACACACACACGCATATATATATATATATATATATATATATATATATATATATATATATAAAGATAGATAGATAGATAGATAGATAGATAGATAGATAGATAGATAGATAGATAGATAGATAGATGTATTTGCTCAAATGACAAATGGAAACTTTCTGAAAACAGAATCTTGTAGACGTGTTTCTTGAGGCATGACCAGTGATGAAGACTTTGACACTTCACCTATGGCCCGCTGTAGGTGCACAACCTCTCGACTAATATTCACTTCGCTAAAAGTAACGAATTACTTTAGATCGTATAATGGTACAGATAACAAACAAAAAAAAAAGCTTTTTGTGAGATTAGCAACGATAATTCCAGCATTTGTTTGTAGAAGCGCCATTTTGGCTCACATTCACTTCATGCGAATTACAAAAGGATACAAGACATATATTTATTAATATACTTGTATTATGGTAGGTGTTCACTTCAGGTCTCCTTAGACTATAACATCATCTGAATAACAAGACCGCCGAAGAGGTTTGTCTTGAAGTCTATCTACGGAGATCGAATGGGAAAATGCGTTTGCCATTCTCTTCTTTCTACTTTGGAAATTACCGAAATCTCAATCCATTTCTGTCACCAAGTAATTCAATAAAGAATACGGTAACAGACCTGGCCTTATATCCAAACGAGGAGCCCGACATTGCTGTGGTTATGTTATTTGTCAATATGTTTTATCAGTTGGCAGATTCCTCTCTACTTATTATGAAAACGATGCGTGTTCTAAGAAGGTACATTTCTTGAGAGATCACTCCCAAACCTTCTAATATATTAACAGACAAAAAGAAATTTGCCCAGGTCATTCGCTACATCGATTTATGGCACTGAACTCTTGGAGACATATTACGCTAAAACATTGAATCTTCGACGATTCAGGTCTGGCCATCGGATGGCAGCGTTGGCGTCGACGAAAGCGATACTTGGCGTTCACTATATAAATTCACAGAGGGTTCATTATAATAATGCAAACACACACACACACACACACACACACACACACACACACACACACACATATATATATATATATATATATATATATATATATATAAAACAGTCATCTGAGAGGTACAAAACGGAAAAGACATTAATCAAAATATATCACTGAAAAATACAAAAAGAATATATATATATATATATATATATATATATATATATATATATATAATGCAAATGTCACGTATATTTTTAATGTATATCTGATGACTGTTTGAGATTATATATATCTGGTTGACATGCACTCACTTTTAAATCATCTGTATCTTGTTTCTGATTCTACGATACAACCTTAAAATTGTATAACAATATATAGTTTTACACACACAAACATATATATATATATATATATATATATATATATATATATATATATATATATATATATATATATCATAGGAATATATGAAAAATATACTTTTCACTAGCCAATATACATATCATATTTCTTTCAAAATTAAATGTAAAAGTTTAATTAAATTATTCTATTATTTAAAATGAATAAATACATAAATTGATTTCTCAAACTACAATAAAATATGTAACTATCTTACAAAAACTAAATAGAGAAAAATATTTTCAAATAACCAACGACAATATTAGCGAGATTTACACATTTTCGTTCATAATGCATCAAATTTCATCACTTAGGATCCTCGATAGTTAAGTTTCATAGATAAATATATGTATGAGCGTTATTACATATTTTGAAACACAAACGGCATTTTTACTTCTGTTTCTAAATTCTTTTTTCAAAATAAGATCCTGTCAGAGGACTTAATATTATTAGATATAATTAAAAGCAAACGCCAATCTAAAAACCTAAAACACACATTAACCTCGTCCAAATTTAGTCAACACACAATACAAGGGGTCACAAATTGCAAGAAGGAAAGATGTGGGGTTTGTAGTATCATTATAGGAGGAAACTCCTACAGTTTTGAAAACCCCATGACAACATTCTTAATAAGTAAAAACTTAAGCTGAAACTCCAAAATTGTAATTTATGGACTCAAGTGTACAAAATTCCACAAGTCCTATGTAGGTAAGCACTAAGCAATAGAGTTTTTCTTCACAAAAGCAACATTAAATTACCGACAACAGGAATCTTTTTGTGTCGCAACACATCTACATTTGCAACGAAGGCAAATTTGAAATTACGCCAATGTATCGAATACATATTTTTTTACTTACAAATACATGAAAAAACAATCATAGACGAACTTAAACAAGCACTAAAGAAGTAATAAGCCTAAAACAAACACACTAAAGGGACCACACCTAAACACACACAACCACAGATACACAAAACATACACATTATACAAAGGGTGTGAATATATGGTCATATATATAAATATAAATGTAAGTATATATATATATATATATATATATGATATTTCCTTTGAATAAATCAATATATTTATGTATGGCGAAGAAATACGTATACACATACTAGCAGAAACACACACACAATGCACAAAAATGGAGATAGATTTCAAAAGATACACAGGCCATAATAAGATAGGGACAAAGACCTCCCTTTCTCGGATCAACTATAATAGTTTTATTACCCATTAAGTGGTTGAATCTTTTCTCCACTAGTCCAAGAAGTGGAATATAAAGCGAATATAGATGAGCCGACTGTAGGTGTGGTATGGTGAATTCTATGTTTGACCTAGTGGATATAAAAAATGTAGTTTGCAATATAATCCATCACCCACAATTTCGCGTAAACATTTATTTACTCTATCAAGCATGAAAAGTTAGAATGGGCCAGTTCCAAACCCAGATATAAAAAAAATATTTAAGCATTCGGGAAATGTTTAAATTCAATCGGATTTAGTCTCGATGATATGAATTTTGTTCTTGTGAAAAAATTCAGTGAAGCCCTCTACATATAGAGTCATTAACAGCCAACCTTTCGAAAATGGGTCGTACGATTGCTCCAATAAGAGGTTAACTTATGAAGCCAAGATCAAAAATAGCCGAAAACCAAAATAAAAATAAATGAATAAAAATTTTAAAAAATTCCCACAGAAACGTATGGCCGGTGTGGTAAAAAAAGTGATCAGTACCTTAGGGAACAATAACATCAACGCAGAGAAGCTTCAATCAGAAAAGGTTATCTAGAATTCAAGACAATGAAAATCACCCACGTCATCGCATTTATGATTAGAGATAAAAAAAAAAAAAATGTCTGACTAAGTGATGTGGGGCCAAAGTCGGGACCACAAAAGGAAAACACGGAACAAGGATTAGATGTAAGAAAGATATATTAACAAAGGGTTACAGAGATAGTGTAAGCGGAGCTTACTATATGTTACTGTCCAATACTGGTAGTCGTACGCGGTTCTCACTGTCTCTCTGTGTCTCTGTCACTCTCTAGAGTGCAATGTCGCCTACTTAATATAGGCCTGGAAGAGTCTATTGTGTAGGAATTTTCCGGTCTCACAATACTAAGATTGCACAGTGGAAAAAAAGATTGCTCAATGCCATGAAATATGCCATATTTATGACACTGGGCACCTTTTTTTTTTCCAATATGCATTCTTAGGCAGACTATTTTGGGAGATATATATTCTTATTTCTAAGTATATATATATATATATATATATATATATATATATATATATATATATATACACGCCTTTGTCATGACCGAACCGATCATAGAGGAAACATGATGACAATCATGCAGCCAGCCGCCGCCAACCACAAATATATATATGTGTGCGTGTGTGTTTGTGTGTGTGTGTGTGTGTTTGTGTGCGTGTGTGTACGTAATTTCTTTGAGAATACGTGAATGTGTGCCTGCAGTTATGTGATATTAACTAATGTGCTTTTATCATTTACAGAGCATAAGTGGCGTCATGTCGTAATTGTTGCAATACACGCAAAGTTATGTTGAAATTACTTGTTTTTGGCATGTCGTCATGTTGTTCGTGGACAACTTTTGGAAAGAATTGGATGCCTCCAGCCGGGATATATACTAAAGCACAAAAACGCTTTCACTGCATCCGGACAGTATCAGAACAGGACAATTCGTACAGGAACATAATCTAAGGCGAATCTCGGAACGCCTATGACGATCATTGCCAGAGATCTTCAGGTGCCCGAGTGCACAATCTGCAATGTTGAGCATGAAGATATTTGGCGTAACTCATGTGATGAATAAGGGACGGTTTGTGTCGACTCATACACGAGAAAACGGTTGCTTCGAGCAAAAAAAGTTACTGAACAAGATGAAACGTTAAAAAAGTACCTGGCATGATCTTTTTTTTTTTTTTTTTTTTTTCGATGAAATGTTGACCAGAATGAGAAACTAAACCGGAGATATGACAGCTGGTTAAGAATGGATCGTTCTGATATCCACCCGCTCCACTGTGTTTTTGTACACCATGCGTTTTCGCTTCTGTGAGGTTCTAAGTGAGTAGCAAAGAATTTGTCATGCTACGCCACTTCTTTCAATAGGATCTTAGGTTGAATGCTGCTTGCTATAGTGACGTTCGGGAAAAAACCTGTATATGCGATGGAAAGTTGCACACCTTTCTGCAGGTCTCTGCTCCAGCTCCCAGGGATATGGTGACCGAAGATTTCTTCGCAAATATTTCGATACTGTTTAATCTAATTAATCTTGCAATTCATCGAGTTACCCCGCCTTTGATATTGTTATTGTTTTTTTTTTCAAATTCTCAGGGAAATGCCTTTATTTTTATATTTTCTTACTTCTCCATAAATATACCGTTATATGTTACTTCTCCTTTCCATATTTATAACTTTTTTCTCCATGATTTTTATATTTTTTTAATGTTAGAATTATACAATTTAATTATTAATTATTCTTATATTTATATATATATTTTTCATATATATATTTTTTTTTATGTTTTATTTTTTATATTTACTTATATAAATATTTCATATTGTTATTTTAATTATTTTATTTTTTATATATTTCTTTTTTTATAAATAGCTGTTATAGTTTTTCTTTATTACACTTATTTATATAAAGTTACACAATTGATTCGCTATCCTTTTACGTTTAACGAATTTTTTTTAACATTTTTGTATATTTCGGTGTTTCTCATTTTTAATTTTAATTTATTTTATTCCTTCCTTTTTAATCCCCACCCAGTGATTTTGTAACTTGTATCCAGATCGAAAACTCAATATTAGATTCTAATTATATAATTATTAAAAGTAGAATTAATATACTATATTACTTCCAAGAGACCCAGATTTTTTATCATACTAACGATCGTAACGAATAGTTGATCACTACTGAATATGAAAATCTGAGTTGTACTTTCGACGTAATGTATATATATATATATATATATATATATATATAGATAGATAGATAGATAGATAGATAGATAGATAGATAGAGATATATATTATAGCTCTCTCATAACACATTCAGCACTCTTTTGTCAACACGGAAAATTAAATATCCATGTTTACTTAATATATATATACATATATATATATATATATATATAAATTTAAAAATTCAATTCATAGATAGATAGATAGATAGATAGATAGATAGATAGATAGATAGATAGATAGATAAATGACCCATATCCTTTGTGCATACATGAAAAGTTATATATTAAATTTCTCAAACATAGTAACTTATTAGATCACAGAAATGAAATAGCAGTCTTTGCAAACAGTGTTTCATATGTTTCGTTAAAAAATAGTTAATTATGTAAAATTAATTTGCATTAATATAGATGTCTTATTTGATCATAAATAAATTAAATGATAAATGCGTAATTAATTTTACAATATCATATATAGTTTATTAGTAAATAAGATAAATATAGTATTTTTGATCTTTATAAATTATAATATTAATATAAATAATATGACTTAATCATATTCGAATACACCTTTAAGAAAAACTCGACGTAGTTTCAGAATACAATAAAATTAATAAAAAAAATATATAAGTATCAAATTTATTGTATTGTAACTCAAAATAAAAAAAAACAAAAAAAACGAGACATTGATGACAAGTCCGCAGTAAGAGGAAGTAAGCATCAACAGACAGAAATCCCCAACCCCCATCTAACCTCAACGTCCTTTCAATTTGCCACATAATAATTTATACTTGTATTTTCATTCGTCAAAAAGCCAACACCTCCTTAATAAAAAATTCTGAATTCTCATTACCCCACCAACTTAAATAGGAAATACTATTTGGCTTATAAATAGATTAAATCTTTTTTTTTTTTCGAAAATTTTGTTCTCAGCATCGGTTGAAAATGGAACGAATTTTAATTTAAGATTTGTTTAGAAAGATAGTAATTTCTGTGTTTGAGATAGAAACATATTTAAAAAAAATAATAATGATATATATATATATATATATATATTGTTGCAGAAAAGTTGCTAGGTAACCACTTATTCTAGAACGATAGGCAATATGTTAAATATAATATATTTTCTACATTTCTATTAGTCTCCCTAGAGTGTAGATTTCAACGTGTACGATATAACAACATTTTATTAAATAACTTTCGTCAATAAGACGTGTCTTTGTCTAAACCAATAAAGCAAGAATTCCAATGTCTCATATCGATTTTGACCACATTGCATCTCACTTACAAGTGGCATTAAAAAGATAAGGCTTTAATCTTCAAATCCTGCAGCGTTGAAGTCTTCACTAAGAACGAACTTTATGGATATGGGAATGGTTTTACCGTTGTTATGCTGCTTCTCATTCTTTCTTGTGTCGCCTTTTCCTAGAAAACTGATGACTACATTTAATTAAGTTTTAAAAAAGAGAAACACTGAAGGATATCAAATTATCTGCCTCTAAGGGAAACATTATTTTTCTTAAATGTAGCGCAGAGAAATCTTTGATATCTTAAAATATATCCATATATTAAAATGGCACATCTCCAATATGAACATAAAATAGAAAAAGAATACATTAAAAAATTTCATGTCTCATACGGCTGTTATTGGATTATCGTTACGACTAATAACTCCTTTTTCTTCTTTTAGCAGCCATGTCTCTCAAGTTGCAGCCGATAGTGGCTCTCTATAACTTCTTTATCTTTTCGTAAGTCTTATCTTTTGGTACCACTCCTCATCCTTCTTTCCCTAAACACTTACACAAACTTGTTATGTCAGTTATTCACCGCTTTCTTCTGTCGCTTACCTTCAATTTTATTTGTGTGTCAAATATTTCAAGCACTCTGTCTACATTATGTGTTACAGAACTTCAATTTCTCTTTCTGGTTCTAAGTATAAGCGCTTTTTTGTTTTCATTGTCCTTAAAATTTCCCCTTTATTCACATTTTCCGTCTATGCTATTCTCAGAATATTTCTGTAAAACCATATTTCTACTGCATCAATTCTTTCCTTCGTCTGGAACGAGATAGACAAGCAACCACTGAAATATAAAATGGTTGATTCTACATAACAGCTCAGCACTCTTTTCTTTGTTCCTAACGAAATGTTCCAGTTGCTTAATGATTTACTTAGGGTTTTGAATGCAATTTTAACTTCTCCGATGCGCCTTCAAATTTCGCCATTTTCGTTCTCTTTTAGAATACTTCCAAAATATTTATCTGCCTGCACTTGATGCATTCCGAAATTTAAGTCGAATATTGACAGAAAAACTTCGTTAAAAATTAAAAAAAAGAGTACTGAACTCTTACCTAATACCGGTATTCTTATATAGCAATGTATACTGAACGACCTCCTTAAAGATGATGAAAAAACTTGAAGCAACAGAATTGTCGTTCTACAGAAGGATGGCGAGGATACCATGGACCGAAAATGTGAGCAACAACCAGGTTTTACAGAAAATGGAAACAAAAAGAAGAAATATACTTCCTTAAAATGTCCCGTATGCTATTCTCAGAATCTTTCTGTAGAACCATAACAGGAAGAAAAAGTTGACATTTCTGGGCAGATAAAGAAGGAGGGTCTTGAAAATCTTATATTGACAGGACAGCGAGACAAGGGTAGCCCATAACATATATGATGAACTTTATGAAATAATGGAGAGCTATGGTCGCCTTCTCCCTGAGGTTTCACGGCGCATAAAGAAGAAGGACTTGCTTTATTGGGGCGTCTTCAATTTATAGTTCTGATCTTATACCGTTTCTTTTTAACAACCACACATTTTATTTTCTTCCAAATGATGTTTAGTCCTTTCTTCTAACATTCTTTTTTTAACCTTCTGATCTGTTCCTGTAATTTGTTTTCTCTGTCTTCTATCAACACTGAATAGATTTTGTTGGTAGAATTCTAGCCGCTAATAATTAATCCTAATAAAATTAATTTCATTCGGACAGCTTCACTGCAAATTTTAAATAATCCGGCGAGAAAAGACTTCCTTGATATACACATTTTTCTACATTTGTATAATTGGTGAATATATTTTCCATTCATACGAAGACAGTTTCCTCCAAATATAAATCTTGTATTATTCTAATAACTTACCCAAATAAATTAATGGTAACTACTAGTTCAAATCCTTCTTTGTGCCATAGCTTTCAAAAAACCAGTTCCAAATATCATAAAACATAGAACTTGAAACTCAAAATTCAGATTTGCCACACTGTTCTATGCTGATCCTAGAATTAAAGATGAAGAATTATTAAATTACGAATACAACCAAAGATATTGGGAAACTATTTTTTTTAAATTATGAAAAATATAAATGGACGAATAATCAGATGTATGTTAGCGCAAGTTGTGCGTATGACGACAAACTACTTCCGGCAGCAAGGCCTCTGAACGGAAACCTGGAGTTTTGAGAATCGTGGAACCACTTCTTAATTCCTATTATCCCCGGTATTGGTCATGGTTCCTGCTATGTACAAACAGTTAGCATCCAAACAAAAACAAAACTCCATGAAAGTATAAAAATATAATTTTTACAATACAGATACTAGAAATATACATTTATTTATACACACACACACACACACACACACACACACACACACACATATATATATATATATATATATATATATATATATATATATATCCTGTCATCAGACATTCTCAAGACATGACCAGTCCACCGTAACTGAGACTGTATGATAAGTCTCGATTCCTCCAATATTACACCTATTAAAGAGCTCTAAGTTTGATGTCCTATCTTGAAACTTAACTTCACAGATTGCACCCAGACAGATCCTAATGTACAGCCAGTTAGATCAGGGCTACATGAATGTAGGACGCCCATGGCTAAGATACAACGACAAGCTGAAAAGCAACTTGTCAGCAGTCAATATACCACGTAACACCCTCGAGCGCTCTTCCTTGGAGCGGGTAGAATGGAGATCAACGTGTTTTAGTGGACTCAGCAATTTTCAGTCTGTTTGTCTGAATCATCTACAAAAAGCGAGAGCAAGATCTAAAAGGTCAGCCAATATAACAGTGATCTCATCTCACATCCTCACACTTGCTCCATATGCGGCCTCCTTTGTAAATCATAGCGGGTCTTAAATGCCACTTAAGATTATCGCATAAACTTTCATAACCGAATCAATAAGCTGGCAGATCCTCATACGTCGAAACCGACGGGAGAGTCCATTATATATATATATATATATATATATGAACAAAACTACATTTTATCTGTAGTGAAGGCATACAGTTGCGTTCCAAATATTTATATTTAAGCATTGAATAACCCATAGATGTTGACATGTCGCTAAACAAAATCAACCACCATGAAAGAAATATTTCATGACAGTAATTCATAATAATAACCATATAATATCCTACAATTTATTAAAGAAATCAAATATTATTCAAAAGCATAAATACATCAAAACCAAAACATAAAACACGCATCACCGCCTCTAGTGTCTATGTGCACCCAACATGTATATGCACAAAATGTGACTACCATCTACCATGTACTCAATTGTGAAAGGAGAATAACATATATCATATTTTTGTTAAATCAAAGCACCCCAAAAACTTGAATTTCGACATTAAATCGCACATTAGTAGTTCATCTGCTGTTAAACAATCAATCAAAACTGGAAAAAATATATTATTTGCTCTTTTTTTTTAGTGAACGTCCTTGAAACTTCGACTATTAACTGTTGAAGGCGGGCTATTAGATGGATATAATGTCAACACAATTCAAATTAAGGCCGTTCTAATTTGTTAGAAATTATGTGTGATTGTAGGCGAACGATTAAGCGGAAAGTTAGCTTGGGAATTAAAATGATTTTCCCGATAGACTCATTAGTGCGTCTTACACCCCCGGACATATTACATTGTCGAAAATAAGTTAATTATAATTCGACTAATAGATCTAAGCCAGCCATTTTAAAGAAGTTTTCTTCAACTAGAGAAATTGCGTATGTTTATTGCATTCTTGTAAAATATGGGCCTATGAATTTGCACTCTTCTCGCCGGTACATTTTAAAACCAAAATCCAAAGTTTCCCCACTTTTATCTTAACTGACTCTCTTTCTGATAACCTTTTACCTTCCTATTAGAGAATGAATTATTTCTTTTTCCGTACATGGATTCTAGTCTGTGTGCTCCTCGTGCGTTCAAGTATATTTCTTTGTTTTTTGTTGTTGTCTTTTTTCATCTTTTAGGTGTGTCACCAGTTGCATCTTTACGAGTGTTTAGTATTAAAGCTACATGATTATAAATTTGGATCATAGTTAGAGCGAATACTATTTTATGTGTATACTAGCAGCATGACCTGGCGTTGCCCGTGCTTGATCCAAAAATCGTACGACTCATACAACAATCGCTATCACTTAAAATATGTTTGCACTTGCTTGCCTTTAAAAGAGTGCCCTTTGCCGTGCTGATGTTGCTACATGCCTTACTTCTTGCCTATCTCACACCGCGATTTTTTTCTAAGCTCTATGCTAAACATTAAATCTTTTACGAAAAAAGAATTAAACCAAATGAACACAAAACGATCAGTTTTAAAAATGAGTCGTAACTGGATAAACCGAATGAAAAAAGAATGTTAACAACAAATAATTTTTCAAACACAACCCAGTTCTGCGGAATCAGAACCAACGTTGAGTTTAAGCAAGCGAATGAGCCAATTGGAGTAAAGTGCCATGCAGATTTAAATTTTTCCCACTTGTGACGAATGCAGCTATCGATTTTTTTGCATGCTAGCATGCTAGTTAACATTCGTGTCAGTCAGCTGTTGGCTTTCACGCTGGCCAATAGAATCTTCCTGCCTATTCGTGGCAGCCAACTATAGAATCTCACTCTGGCCAGTAGAAAATGGCCGCAAACTACATGAAAACCGCCGTAGAAGCATGAAAAAATCGATTATTTCCACTGTCGATGGGATTTGAGAAATGCAAAGTCAGACTTGGCCTAACCGCTAACTTGGAGCATGTGCATGTAAATTTTCTAGGAAATCGGTCGAAAATTGCGGCCGTGCATTCCACACACACACACACACACACACACACATCCTGACTTTTATAGATAGAGATTTCAGTGATCTATTTTGATTAATAAAAATATTTTAAACAGAGCTCTAAACCCCCAAAAAAAACAGTTTTGAATTCAGTAAATTTCTTAATTAGATCCCAAAAACTTATACTTAGGTAAAAACTGCCAAACTCTTTTACAATTTCAAGTAAAACTTAGTGTTCACATACAAATGATGCAAATAAAGCGAGAACCAAAAAAGTCCATTGATAGACAAACCAAGTGAGCGCGTCCTAGGAACCTTCAAGTCACTGTTGATACAGAAGACACATGATGTAGCAAAAAATAATAGAGAGCTAGTTTTCTAAAGGTATCGGATACTTTTCATTTCAAGACTGAGTAATGAGAACATTAGAGAAACCACTTTACCGTGAATAACTTAAATCTCCGTGCATCTATTAACTGAATGCTATTGAGTCTAAAACAGTCGGCTTTATCATATCACCTTGATTCGTCATTATAATGTAAGCAAATAAACAATGGTATCTTAAAACGTCTATAAATATTCAAATATCCATTCAAATGCAAAATGTTCCTGCTTAATGACAGGGTAGTCACTGCAGACTCCAATGTATCTTTGAAGATCTTCGAAACTAAAAGCTATCAAAATACAAGACCTTGAAATCAAAATCTCAAAAATGTGGCACATGAAAACATTAAAACTCCAGTTTATGTTGGAGTCCTTAGATTAATTGGAAAAGATTCCAATAGATTCTTTGAAGTGATCCCTGGCATGCCTTAAGCATCATAAAAATTGTTGTCAGCTCAAACCTTACGAAGAGTTTTAACTATGTAAAATATGTGTGATTTTCTTTCAAAACTGCTCAGTGGAAAATGTGATGATTCCATTTCTGACCTTAGGTCTCTGGTTGGGTCCCGGGAAGTAATGGGCATACACCAGAAACCAAAGGAAATAAAATAATAATAATAATGATGATGTGACGTCACCCCGGCCTCTCTCCGCGCCCGTCTCCCTACTATCCTGCGACGACCAATGTGACTTGGTATTGGTCGCGGCACCAAATATGACGTTCTAACCCTTGGCCGATTCGGATGGGAAT
>CAHIKZ030001713.1:5407500-5410000 GCA_903632075.3 Acanthosepion pharaonis
TGAAGTCGTCAAGAAACAAACGTTACGAAAATTTTCCTTTTTTTTTTATATGCACAATTCCCTTTCATAATAAAATAAAATAAAATAAATAAATAAATCTCCATAGACAAACAAACTAGACGAAGGTTAATACATCTTCCGTTTCATTTTAGACACCCCCACCTTTCCCCGACTTGACATCTTGAAAGTATCTCTATACCGCTACTTATTATTAACACCCTACACTCGCCAACCCAATTTAAACAATTCGCCCTTGCTGTTACCATGGAGATTTTGATTTCAAATTTTAAAACAAGTAAATTTCAGATATACGTTATTCCAACAAAAATTCCGCTTGAAGATGGAACGGAGCCCATTTTAATTTAAACTCAATTTAATTTAAAGGATTATATTGTAGGTTTCGGCTCTTGTTTTGAAACATGAGACCTCTTATGTAGCGATTTGGAATCATTTTTTTAAATAAATAATTATATATATATATATATATATATATATATATATATATACATGTGTGTGTGTGTATGTGTGTGTGCGCTCGCGCGTGTGTGCATAACCCTCGTCACTTGTCTCAGACATCATTTAATAAACTAATAATTAGACTTCCATTAGCCGTCCTAAAGAAGTATGCTCCCTATCCGGTTCCAGTTCCCAACAAATTCCAGCTAGTTGAAAGTCCTCTTCTGTAGTTGCTGTTTTGAAGAAATCTAGAGAACCTTCTTACTCCGATAACTATGTCCCTATTAGTCGGTATTATGGGATTATTCTTTAATTTAAACCAATCATTTCTCTCAAAACGTGAAAAAGAAGTTCATTTTAAACGGGCTCGAGCCCAGAAATCCCCAAGGCTACCCTTCTTCTGATGTTCCTCAATGATTTTTCTGAGTACATCTGTTCCCAAGTAGACATTTATGCAGATGACACTACCATTTACTCCTGTCTCAATAGCAAATCCGTCAGAGCAGGCAAAGTTAACGTAGCTGCTGCTCGTGATAAGAACCTCCAATTAATGGCTAACTGGGGTAGGAAATGGCTTGTAAATTTTAATGCCTCCCAAAGGAAACTGTTGTCATTTAACTTTCCTGCCCGCCTGATACTAGATTCCTAGAGAGCAACACACTGCCCCTTCTTGGCCTCACTTTTTTCAGCTGACATGAAGTGGAATTATTACACCGAATCAATAGCTGCATCTACTGCAAGGAAAGTTGGGTCACTGCATCAGGACAGAAAGTTTTTTTGTTTCTTTTTGTTATTTTTTGTTTTGTTTTTCTCGTAAGAGTCTATGAATACTGTTGCCATACCAGGTCTTTTGCTCCTGCTATACATCTAGAGGTTCTCGAAAAAAAAATCCAAACAAGGTTCTGCAATGTAATCTATCCTGACTTGGAATCTCGAGTTCAGCCAAATTCTCACAGACGTGACGTAGATTCCTTCTGTCTTTTCTGAAACTTTTTTCATGGTAACTGCACTGAGGTGCTTTTTTACCCTTGTTTCCAGACTATATTATTTTCAGCGTCCTACCTGGATTGGAATCTAGGTCCCATCCTCTTACTGTTGAAATAGTTACATGTAACGGCCTCTTATACTCCAACAGTTTCTTTTCTCGCACTTCCAGCCTGTGGAACTCTTTTCCGATTACTTGTTTCACTGATAACTATAATCTTCAAAAGTGTAAATGCAACGTCAATTGCCATCTTCTATCTCCTTGAATACATTTCATATATTTTCTCCTTTACTTAATCTTCGTTATGTTCAGTCTTTTCTCTCACTTCCACTCTCGTTAACCCCTTGCTTACTAGTGGAATTCCCGCTTTGCTTAGGGTGAAATAATTAAAAAAATATATATATATGTGCGTGCGTCTGTGTGTAAATTCTCAGATACATCTAAAAATATATCTGTAAAAGTGAAATAGGATTTGTCTATATTTCTGAGACGACATATCAAGGAAACATGCCACAGTGGATAAAGGCTGTAGTTAGATCCAGTGACAGGACCCAAACATGTGAATTCATTACTGGTTAAGGCGGTGGAGTACTTGGAGTGGGGAATTAACAGGTGATAATTGATAACTAACATCCATTAAACATGGCACGTGAAACTAGAACAGTCTACCCTAGTGAGTGAAATAAAGGGTTCAGTTGGACATTCCAAACACCTGAAGAACGCCGGAGCGTACAACGGCCGAAACGTTGCGATAAATACGGCAAGAAAGATGAGGACAATGTAAATAGTCCGAACAATGTAAATAGTGTAAAATAGGATTAAAAACAAAAGGAGGAAAACTTATCTTAGCCGACGCGTTTCGTCCTCTGATTGACTTTATCAGTGTAAGGATTCTTTTTGCCAACAAGTATTTATAAACAAGAGTAAAATTTTTCATTTTTTCATCAGTTTAAGAAGGCTCATAAATATATATCAGGATAACTGAAATGTTACGTTAAATTATGAAGGATGGTAATTGATGTAATTTAATATCGAATAACCAAAAAATTAACAAAACTT
>CAHIKZ030001713.1:5412500-5440000 GCA_903632075.3 Acanthosepion pharaonis
AGATAGATAGATAGATATAAAAAGGTAGTAGGAATATTCGCATTTATTTTTAAGGATGGTAGCCCATAGACATTCCCCGGAATATGTTGAAATGACTATTTTTAACATCTTTTTGTTTGTGATTATTCTGATACATTTGAAATGTTCTCTGGATCGAAAGAAATTGAAATCTAGAGCTGCTAAATCTGGTGAATATGGGAAATGTTTATGATCCTTTTATTTCCACTGATCTTTTTTCTCCTGTGTTATATTTTACAGAATTTCCCCATCCATTGTCAGGTTTGTAAATAAAAAAAAAAAACAAACTTTAATCCTTATCTCAACTTAACACTTTCAACGTAATGTTCCATTTAAGAGTTTTTGTTGCTGGCAATAAACGTATGCACTGATGCTACTTCCAAGGCCCAGTAGCTCGTAATGCACAAAACATTACAACTTCCACCAAGTACATATTAAAGACTTCCGTAATTGCTGTCCAGGAATTGATGTTGTTACTAGTTTCTTATTGTTTATAACTACAGACTTCTTTGATTTCTGCTTTCACAAACTGACAGAAAAAAATATAAAATTCTTTCCTTACATAAACATTGTTTCTACGTTTGCATATTGACTAAAAATTCATAACGGTGGGAGTGCGAATTTACATTTCGAACACTCTTATAGTGTGGTCTAAATGACGCATGATTGAGACCCGGTGAAATTAATATAATCGCTTTTTAAAAAAAATCAGATGCGCGCAAAGAACAATTGGAAGAACAATGAGAGACTTAATTGTAAGGGATTAATAAGGTCAACTGGAAGAGAAAAAACGGAAAACATCAACGATAACTGAATAGGGATTAAGCGATAAAAAAGAGATGAGCTGGGAAGAATAAGCAAATATAACGAGGATAAGATTAGTTAAATTAAAAAAAAGACTAATGGTTGCCAAGACCAGGCAGAAAACAGAAAGGTTCAAGGAAAGAGATTTTCCTTCACGGATCTCTTCGAAGGATCTGGGAAATGCCATTATTCATGAGTTGGATCTAAAAGACTCCTGATAACAAAAAATATAGATAGATAGATAGATAGATAGATAGATAGATAGATAGATAGATATGGACAAGCAGAGAGATAGATAGAGAGAGAGAGAGAGAGAGAGAGAGATAGCCAGAGAAAGATGGATATGCAGCTAGTCTCTGATAGATAGATAGATAGATAGATAGATAGATAGATAGATATGGATCTAGTCAGCGAAAGATAGATATGCAGCTAGACTGTATATATATATATATATATATATATATATATATATATATATATATATATAGACAGATAGATAGATAGATATGCAGCTAATCAGAGAAAGATATGCAGCTAGACTGTGACAGATAGATAGATAGATAGATAGATAGATAGATAGATAGATAGATAGATAGATAGAAAAGGAAGTAGGAATATTCGCAATTATTTTCAAGCATTGTAGCCCATTGACGATGCAAATGTCAATTTTCCACTGCTCGTTTAATTAGAGCTGCGACTTTCCCCTGGATAGATAGATAGATAGATAGATAGATAGATAGATAGATAAGCAGTCATGTAGATCCATAAATGGACGCAGAATAGATAGAAAGACAGACATGAAAGCCGAACAAATAGCAAGCAACGAGATGTAGCGGCAGATAGAATATAGTACAGTAAATGAAAGAGAGCCCCTAGTGGCAGATAAAGGAGAAATGTCGTTATTAGAACAATAAAATGAAGTTCCTTCTTATATTTTTGTAGCATGATAAAAAATATGGTAAATACACCTAAACGGTTTACAACTTAAATTCTGAAGCTCATGTTGTACAACCAAAATTTGGTCGCATTCTTACAATCTGAACTTAATCTTCTAATAATTCCAGCTGACATATCATACGAATCTTTTTGTCTCTTGACCATCTCCTCCTTAGCTTACTCGTCAAATGGAAAATATTTCACAATACATATAAAAAAAATAGTTTTGCCTCAAGACATTCGTCGAATGAGAAACGACTGCAGTTTGTTTTCTACTTGCCGCTTTTATGAAAATCCCTTTTCATCTAAAATTTGCTCAAATGGACAATGAGTATTTATTTTCTTTCAAGGAGCTTTCAAATTCTTATAAAAAGAATTGATTTTTGAAACTCAAGTAACATAAAAGTAAAAACAAATTGCCTAAGGCGCCTAGATTCTGTAAGTTCAATCAAAATCATCAAAGTGTTCAATAATTTGATAGAATCTTTTGAAATGCAATTCTGTTTCTCCTTTGCTCAATTTTTTTTCAATTCAGCGATCCGATTACTGGATCTATTTTTAACTCATACATCTGAAATCTCATTTGCAGACGAATTCTTTAGCATCGATGATTGTCTTGGCAAGGAATTATAATAATTCCTTGGTTATAAAATGCTTCTTTTATATCGGAGCCTATTTATCTTTGAAAATACTATTCGTGCTTTTGTTAAATATTGATGTGGGAAGGAAAATAAACAGAATAGTGATAAATGTTTCCTATTCTATTATTAAATGATGAAGCGAGAATAAGATAGATAGATAGATAGATAGATAGATAGATAGATAGATAGATAGATAATGTAGAGACTGGGATAGATAGATAGATAGATAGATAGATAGATAGATAGATAGATAGATAATGTAGAGACTGGGATAGATAGATAGATAGATAGATAGATAGATAGATAGATAGATAGATAGATAGATAGATAATGTAGAGACTGGGATAGATAGATAGATAGATAGATAGATAGATAGATAGATAGATAATGTAGAGACTGGGATAGATAGATAGATAGATAGATAGATAGATAGATAGATAGATATCAGACTCTGTTTCTACATTGAGCTCTCTTTGGATTAATATCCTCCTTGGAATTATTCGTAACATTCAATTGATTTTATATATAAATATATATATATATATATATATATATATATATATATATATATATATAGATAGATAGATAGATAGATAGATAGATAGATAGATATCAATAAAACTGTCAAAATTCAGTGCAGCATGAATCCATCCAGCTCTGATCTTAAATAACAACTTAAAAGAGACTGATTGTCCAACACAAGGACGAATCATGTTAAAAGAATAAAAAAAAAACAAATGAAAACTGCAAATAAAATACATTTTTTCAATCAAGTCAATCATTTCTTTAGTTCACTGCTACTAACAAGCATGGATTTTTTTTCCCCATGATGGCCATGTTGGCCGAATCTAGTCGAGGAAACTATCTGAAATAATAAAAATGAAAAAAATATTAACATGCAAACCAGTGTGTCTGAAGATTATAATCTTTTAATATTTTTTTATTGTTCAAAACGGGCGCGCACGCCCACACACACATATAGATAGATAGATAGATAGATAGATAGATAGATAGATAGATAGATACGGAGTAGACTAGATATATATATATATATATATATATATATATATATATATATATATATATATATATATGTGTGTGTGTGTGTGTGTGTGTGTGTGTAGATAGATAGATAGATAATTAGATACTGTTACGTTAACCCCATATTTGTACCCTCACCTCAGATTTTATAAGTATATTTTCAGTACCTTTTGTATTTGCGACGAAACATATGAATCTTAGTAACTTCTTTATTTCTTGAATATGCAGATTGTGAGATACATATTGTTTTTATAACCAGATGAGTCAGGGCCAGTTCTCCGAAAATAACCTTCCCTTCTACCTCCATCTCCTACCTGGTCCGCTGTTTAACAGATAGGTGTGAATGATGTTAGCCAGTTCCATAGTCGCTGGCCAAAACAAACGCTGTTTGACAGATAAGTGTGGATGACATTAACAGGGTCCGTGAATGACGCATACTTTTTTTTTTTTTTTTTTTGGGGGGCAACACGTGACTCAAAATATAGCAGTTTTCGTTTCGCACGTGTTGATGTAACAACAACCACACATAGTTGCTGGCTATCGGAGGAGTCGGACGTCACCAAAAACCAGTCTTAGCTATGTGCCATTAGAAGAAGCAGTTGTCACCAGAACCAGACTTCGTTGTTTGATGCCAGAAGAATTAGACGCCACCAAAAACCAAAGGACCGACGCAAGAATCTAGATCAACATCGTCAACCCAAGTTAGCTATATTCCCGTGATATTTCTGTGTGTTCTCCTCGCCATCAACACGGATCGGATGTCGCCAGTCAAGAATCCATGTTAGAATATTGTCAATCCCACCCGTTACTTTCAAAGAAGTGTATGAATATCCTTTGAACAAACTGTACCCCGATAATAGTCAATCGACGTCGATTCCAACCTTATGTAAGTTTCTGCATTTTTTTCCATATCTTATAATCTGCTATTTCCGTATTCGTATGTATTTCGCCGCATTAATATTTGTTTAATTAATAACTTATCTCCTCATCCCTTGTATTATTTAGTTTTCTTTTTCTTTTTCTTACATTAACACTCCGTGTATTCTAGAAATAAAATCTTTGTATTATATATTCTCGTGTTGTCTTCTGTTGTTCTGTGCCTGCGAATTGTTCATTTTCTCTCTGCGTTTACCGACGTCCGGAATTGGAGAATCCCCCCTCCCCCCACCAACGTTCTTTTCTTTATTTTTATATCGAACCTTGGGATCACTTGCTTACTTTTTTTTTTATCTTCTCGTTGCGTCCCGGCTATCGTAGTCCCAACGAAACCTCGGGCGTAACAATACATACATACATACCTTTATAATCCAAATTGTCTGGTTAACGAACGAGATTGTAGGACAAGTAAAATTTAGCAAAAATTTAATTATCTAACCATACATATATGTCATGCAGTTCAGAGGCTGCAAGAAATGAAATTTAAAATGCTCGTCTTATCAAGTTGCAATGTGAATATACTGTTCGTATTCTGATAATGGACTCCAGGTTCGAATCTCAACATAGTCGATTTCTCACTGTGATGAACTTTATTACACCACACTCTTAGGACAAATTTCGAGAATTGTGCTTTCCCTAGTTCGCAAAGTAAGCGTGACCGGATGTTTGAGCCTATTGGGTTTTTGCAAGACTCTTGGTCACACCAGATAAGACGCTCTCGCAGTGAGACTGTAACTATGATCAACTCGGTATTATTCCAGTATAAAGCACGGGTTGGCTCAGTGGCGTTTGAAGAAACATCAATATATGCCTGAGCGGGCGTTTACAATTTAGTAGCCAGTTCCATAGCAGCCAAATGAAATCGATAGAGATAATGAAACAAAGTGGAAGAAAAACATCTTACGATGTATTTCGCCGACGTGACGTGTGTGTGATTTGGATTCTTCGTGTTAGAATAAAATTGAAAACTGTGTAAAATAAGAATTTTAAAAAAAAAACCGCGTTGGAAATTTGGAGGATAAGAGGGATAAAAATAAAATTACCTTATGAGATTCGAAACACTAGAGGGCATAATGTAAGGAACAAATTTGTAAACAGTCAATATTATTACTGATAATGCAAGACTCTCCTAGCGATTGGGTTCTCTGAGTGACAGGTGTGTTTATGAAAATATAAATGCATAACAATTCGCCTTTCTGGACGTCGATGGCTTAGGGTTTAGAATCTCCGACTGATACCAAATCGATCGTGATTCGGTCCCGACCTGAAGCGATCAGCTCTCTAGCCACACTGATGAACTGTGATACAGTGTAAGAGTCTGTCTGTGGATGACGATATATATATATATATATATATATATATATATATATATATATATATATATAATTATTTAAAAAAAGAAATTATAACATAAATATGTTATAAAATCACAATGTAAAATAAATTTAAAACTATTTATTTTACATTCAACATCACTTGATAAGACACCGGAGGTGTTGAAACAAAATGGCTATTTTTGTAGTGATACATATTTATGTTATATTTTTTTTAAATAAATAATTATATCTGCTCTACTCTGTATTGAGCACTCTTTTAAGAATAGTAATTGTTGGTTATTGGAATTCATTCCGTATACACCAATTATGCCAGATATATATATATATATATATATATATATATATATATATATATATTATAGGGGTTAGACAATTATTTTGGGGCTGATACGTTGTTTGACTTCCATTAGATTCGAAAACTGCTTTGATTCTCCGTGGAATCGAATCAAACATTTTGTTTTTAAATTGTTTCCAGTGTAATTTTTTGCATTCTTCAATCTCAATCTCTGAGAACTGCTGCAGCGACGATGGGGGAGGAAATATCTTCCTCACTCTAATCTCTAGAACTCCCTACAATGGTCCAATTATTTTGAGATCAAGTGATTTTGCTGGCCATGAAAGATGTTTAATTAAGTTATGTTGCTTATCAAACCCTGACTTCACTCTTTTTATTGCATTGTGCGTGGGTGCATTAGCGTCTTGGAATATGGCACTTTCTGATAACAGTTTGGTAGCCATTGTAAGGACATTGGCATTAAGAATGCCTAGATATTTATCTGCAGTGATTCTACCATTAAGAGTGATGATAGTACCAGAAGAATACCAGGAAATTGTCGACCAAATTATTACTTCATGTTTGCAATCCGGACCATAGCCTTCACACAATGTTCTCCAGACATACACACACCCGTTTGTCGTAAATAACGTGAAAGAAGACTCATCAGACGAAATAACTGTTACAGTTCTTTGTATATATATATATAGATATATGTGTGTGTGTGTGTGTGTGTGTGTGTGTGTACTAGTGAGTTCGCCCAAATGACTTGACTCACTTTATAGTCCACCAATAGAAGGTTAACCAATCAGAAGACGTAGAATATTCAATCCGTCGTGTATAAAGGCGGCCATTTTTGTTCACTCTACCCGAATGTCAGGTCCAGCTTGTCAGAAAGAGAAGAGAAGCAGAAGGAGGAACTATGCTCTGCTACTTTTACCAAAATATCCACTGCTAACCTAAAATACGCTTCCCTACTGTCTTCGAAATATTCACTTCTAACCTCTGGATTCTATACTCGAAGACGACCGTCATCATGAACAGCTTTTCCATTCTTCGAGTGTCCAATTTTCAAGATCACCATACCAATTTTTTCTCACCTTGTCGTTCGATTTTGTGATCAGAGGTTTAGGAATCTCAGCCCTTCCGTGGATGCAAACTATGCGGATCTTCCGACGTACTGTTCGTGTAGGAACTATATTGATATTAGGTGAATAATGAGTTCAGATGTGACTTTTTGCTGCAGTAATTTGATGATATTTTAGCACAATTCTCTTTCGGTCAACTTTGGTTTCCGTCCACTATTATGTTTTGGTTTTGCCATGTTTTGTGTAAGTTGTCATGACCGGGAACACTACAGCTCCTTACACATTCAATACTTCAGACGTTTTGCTTACTGGTACTTCTGCTAATCCACTATTTGTCCCCTTTTGAAAATCAGTCAGGTCGCACATATTGGTATATAACTCTTTTACCCGAAGATAAATAATGACTTCATTAAGTGGAAAAGCAAGGTAAAGAATTAAAGCGATGATCATTTCATTTTATGCCGGTTTCATATTTACAGAGAGCCGGAAATATCGGAATTGAAAAGAAAATGGTTATATTTGCCAGTTGTTCACGTTATTTTGTCTAATCCCTGTAGACAGATAGAAAGATATGGTGTCCACACTTCAGGAGCATCAGCATATATATATATATATATATATATATATTAAACTTGGCTTCAGGAGCATCAGTATATATATATATATATATATATATATATATTAAACTTGGCTTCAAGACCATCAGCATATATATATATATATATATATATATATATATATGTATTAAACTTGGCAACAATCAGACTATGTAAAAAGTCCATTTTGTTTTTGAATCGAAGATTAATTGGTTGATTACTTTTCTACGGCTTATTAATGCAGGTTATTTAAAGCCATAAAATATTTTGTAGAGTCTAAGAATTTTTTTTATTAAATAATGATTTGGTGATGCAACTCTTACTAATTAACTCATAGCTGCCGGGATACAAGAAGTGGATTCATAACGTTCCCAAGTGAATATAATGAATCCAACCTTGAATTGAAACTCGGCTTTTCGATTAACAATTCCTAGTCATTGTCCATTACACCAGCCGCACATACGAAACCTGGTATTCTCAAACGCTCACCCATCTCGCCACTGGCCAGGATCGATGTTATTTATCCTCGTTCATGGTAAGGCAACTTGCGTTTCCACGTGATGTGACTGTAAGCCTCTTTGAATTGAAGGGAATATTGCAATGTCTCTAGCCGAAATCAAATTTGTTTTCTTCAAAAGTACAATCTGATATTAATTTTTCAACAAGGCAATTGTTTTTTTCCCCACAAAAAACTGGTTTCAGATCAAGTACAGAAGCTCTTTTTTTTGCCTGCTCAGAATTCAGAATTTTACGCACCAGATTATACTTCCACAAAAATCAAGCAAAAAGCATTTTTCAAGACCACATCGCTTGTTTCAAGAGAGCACCATCCAATGAATACAAAATATCTTTTGTTTTTGTGAAACGCTGCTCACAGCTTTACGCACGTAGTTATTTAAAGAAATCAAATGGAAAATAGAAGCCGAACAAAGGTATAGATATATTTATTTAACTTTTGCTAATTCTCTGACGAATGTAATTTTGCCGTGTTGTAATTGGAGCCTTTTTTTGTGCATTTAGATAGATAAGTGAAATTTAGCAAAACATGTTGGAATGTATTATCGGAAAAAATATAACCGCCACATTGTGAGATATATAGATATGGAGCAGACTGAAATAGATAGATAGAGAGATAGACAGATAGATAGATAGATATGAAGCAGACTGATATATATATATATATATATATATATATATATATATATATATAGAGAGAGAGAGAGAGAGAGAAAAGATATATTCAGACTGAAATATATATATATATATTATATATATATATATATATAAAGAGATAGATAGATATGAAGCAGACTGATATATATATATATATATATATATATATATATATATATATATATATATATATATTTAGAGAAGGATATATATGGTGCAGACTGAGATATATATAAATATAGATACAGACATATGATGTATGTGTGTGCGTGTGTATGTGTATGTTCATGCGGACATATGTGTACACTTATTCATTATAATAAGACAATATGTATGTATGGAGATGGAATATGCGTATGTGTACGCATGCTCAAAAAACACAAAAATAGAAATAGATCAAAGAAAACACAGGATCATTAAAAGATAAGAATATAGATATCTTTCTTACCCTTTCTCAACCCAGTCTTATTTGTTTTATTACCCTTCACGCAGAACTTTTTCACTGTCAGTTCAAGGAAGACATTTATGCCACTAACACACAAAAAAGAGAATGTCTAATATCGAGAATATTTAACATCGAAAAATATAAGAAAAATTAATTCTTTTTAATAATATGTAGGAATATCTACTCTTTGCCTTATGATCGTCGCGAGACCGAAAACACGTGTAGCAAAATTATGGAAAATAAAGCATAATATATATTTTAAAAAATCTACATTACAACCAAAAACGTTTGCGGTTTCTCTCTTCTTTTTAATATACACACTTTTCTTTCTTTTGAAGTCTTATAACCTTTTTCTTTTTATATAACTACAACGAAAGAATGCCGAGAACAGGAAAGAAAATCATAGAAGAACTCCTTGAGTTATTCAAAATTACCAACAAAAAACAGGAACTGCTGGAGGGAGAAATACAGAAATTAAACAACAAAATGGACACTATACTTCTACAAATCACATCACAACAAACCAGGGAACACAACTTCAACAGAGAAACACTGAATAGAATATTTCAAAACACAGTTAGTATACCTTGAAAATATCAAAAATTACACATCCAAGATGAAGCATACAAAATGAAAAGACATAATCTCCGAATGTGGGACAACCTATTCAATCAAAGAAAACTCAGCGTATTTTAATGTCATCAAAAATAAGAACTATCAAAAATATGCAAAACCTTCATAGAAATGGAGGAAAACTTTATTCCAAGGAAATTCCGCGAAAACATTATTCCACAAGACACGGAAAACAAAAACAAATAAAAAAACACAATGAGCCTAACATAAATGCAGGCCCAAATTGAAATAGAAGAAAACAAAACAATACGCTTTTCGAAAAAATACACAGAGATTGATAATAAATCAAAGAACTATGTCCTAAAGAATCTCACCAATTCCTCTCAGAATTATGGGAGTCAAAATGCAAAGAAGAGGAGGACAAATCCCAGAATGTCTTGGAAAGGAAGATAACCTGGTGGAAAACATTACCAAGAAAAGAAAAATTGGATAATGAGACAGAACCAAAAACAAAACGATCCAAACTCACAATAAAACACAGTACTCAACACAAATCAACTACATGCAACATCAGCAAATACACAGAAAACCACACAACAGAGTTAAGATCCTGAATACTTACCACCAGACACAAACAGACCCACAAGTTAAGCGCCCTAACACATTCTACCATACCCAAACATATCCACAAAGTAACAACCCTAACACATACTACCACACACAAATATACCCACTCAACAAATACAATTACGAAAATATACTGAACAGCACACAAACAAACCTGCACAACAGACCACTACACCATAAAACATTGAGACAAAGATCAAAATACACGCACATTCACAAAACAGACATTTACAGATATCCCCTAGCGCAACACACCAAACGCAACAACCACTACCCATATCAAAGAATACAATCAAAATTCACCGAAAATTTCTATAGACAATCCACATACAATCCATACAGAAGCAACAAATCTAGAAATATCTGGAACACCCCTTATAACAAAAACAAACACACCTATATAGAACCATTGGAAACAACAACCCCAATTACACCAAGAAAACACGAAATGTAAAGAGGGAGGTTATCTCTTATAAAACCGGAAATATATGGAAAGAAACAATCATTATTTTTTAGAAGACCCAGTCCAAACAAGAAGACTAGTTTAGATGACACAAAACCGAAAATAATAACCCTTACACTTACAAAGGACGAAAACACCCTATTGAAATTAGGCCTAAAATTCTGCCCTGCACCGAAAAGCAATATAACAGACCTAAATAAGACCTTAGAATCTGAACGCAAATTCAAACTAAAAAAATATTTAATAATAATGATAATATTACAGATGAGTCATTAGTAAAAAAATCCAATTTACTCCCAAAGCAAAATAATACCAATGAGCTAAATATATTTTTTGAAAAACTCTGGAAGCTCGACCTACAAGAAAAATCCAAGCCATTCAACAATCTTACATACAGACCAAGACTAGCCTTAGAGAGCATCCGAAGAAATAATAATATAATTATAAAAGAACAGATAAAAGAAGCGCTATAGTGCTCAAGGAGAAAACGTAATATAAAACAATTTTTTTAGAAATACTAGGGGATAGGAACAACTACAAATTAATCGACGCCAACATAGACAAAACATTATATCAAAAATTACTAAACTCTGCACAACACATAACAAAATATTAACAAAAAAGAAAAGGCTTTCCTAACAAATTTTGTACCAAAAACAAGCAATTTCTACAGATTACCAAAAGTTCACAAATCTAGTGAAATAAAAGCAACTATCCAGACACAAAAATCTGAATACATTAGCATCCCAAAATCCCAGTGACCTTATGTTCAGACCCATATTAGCAGGACCAGCTTGTCCAACTAGCAAACTCAGTAATCTGATAGATCCAATATTACAACCTAAGCAGATTAAAAGCTACAAGAGACGATATTAACTTCCTTAGCTACATACCACAAAAAAGTAGGTCCGGGAAAATTTATGACAACTTTTCACATTAGTAGCTTATATAGCAACATACCCCATTAATTAGGTAAACAGGCAATCGCATTCTGGATTGAAAATCATTCAGAAACACTACATCCGAGATTCAGTAAGGAATTGATTATCGATAGTATAGACCTAATTCTAAACAATAACACCTTTGATTTTGACAACAAAAATTATATCTAAACCCTAGGTACCGCAATGGGAATAAAAATGGTACCAACATATGCCACCCTAACATCAACTTGCCTAGAGGAAAACCTCTATGAAAAGATAGAACAAATATATGAGGAAAATATAAAAACCCACTTCATCAAATCCTGGAAACGATACTTAGATGATTGCCTCATTTTCTGGAAATTCTCATTGGTTGATATTAACCAATTCCACACTCTACTTCAAAATTTACACCCAAAAATCAAATTCACCCAGGAATATAATTTCAACGAATTACGATTTTTAGATATATTCATTAGAAATAAATCAACCACATAACCATTGATATCTACTACAAACACCCAACAATATCTTCATTTCAAGAGCCATCACAATGCCTTATCAAATACGGATGAGGATGTCTATTAATACCTTACATCTCTAGAATAAAAAGAAGTGAAATCTTAAATTTCACTCTATGCACTTTTTTGGGAGTGGAGGGGGGAATAAATATGTGGTTCGCTTCGAAAAGTCTCATGTCTATCAACTGAAGAAGTTCGAAGCGTACAATGGCCGAAATGTTGTGAATGTGTCAATAAAGATGTCGGCTACAGTCCGAAACATGTAAATAATATAAATAGTTACAATACTTCATCTCAGGAATATTGACTAGACAGCGTATTTTTCTTTTGGTTTTCGTACTTGGAAATCGGTCTATTTCCAAGTTTCATAGAAAACTGGAAGCCCTTATTAATTTCTATTAAATGTAATGCATTTTTTTTTAATACTCGGCATAGGGTGTGCTTAGAAATATGTAAAGAATAAAACACATGTTTGTTTCTGAATGCATTTCCTATTATACATATGTATATCAATGAATTTTATGAAATAAAGGGGAAAGCGAATGAACAAAAAGGTTAATTATCTTTCTAAATGCGATAGCAAATAAATCTCTGGCTTAAGATGTTTACATTCCTGGTTCCCCTACAGCGAGCGATCTCTAATGAAGCAATAATACTAGACAGAAATTCAGTATAAAAAATCAGATACTTTTTTCGGATTTACTGAGTTTGATTTAACAATTATAGTAATAGACAACTGGGAAAAATCTGTATAAAATGTCTATATAATTTAAATGCTTGATATAGTCATATTTTAAACCACTGCGGAAATCCAAGTAGTCAGATTTTTCGATTATTTCTTTCATCGATTACTTTATGTATCTATGAAAAGTTCTCTTCGGAAACAAATTTCAAAAATGTAAATTTACTATAATGTAAATAGATTTCTTATAGAATATCAGTAAAATGACACTTGATCGTAACTTATTTTTACATGTTCTAAAATAGAACTCCCCGGAGAATTAAATACAGTTTAAAATCTTCACTGAAACCGATATTATGTTCTGCGTCAGAAATTTTCAAAGTGTAAAATATTGATTTCTTTCTCCTCTTTATTGTTTCTTGATTAATTCTATTTTTTATATTTTTTTGTGCAAAATTAAAAATATTCACCCGAACTTATTTTATAAAGATTTAAAAGAACAAAAAAAAACAATCAATATTTAAAATGAAATATTCTAAAACATTTGCATTATTATTTTGGCTTGCGATGGAGCCTGAAATATTGTTATCCAATAACAGTCTGCTGGTGAAAAAGCTGCTTGACTGTGTTGTGTTGCACAATTTTTTCTCCCCGAAATTATCCTCTACATTTATAAGATTACTAATCCTCGCTGCATATATATATATATATATATATATATATATATATATATATATATAGGTAACTATACTAGTTTCGAAAAACCTTCGAATTCTTTGCCAATAATCAAGTCAATCACGAAGGAATAAAAGGTTTTAAAAAAAGAAAGAGCTAGAAACATGAAAGTCCGTCGAAAAAAATCACAGATACAGGTTTAAAGCCCAAAGAAAATACCCCGACACGAGTAAACAACTAACTAAAAGAGCTCAATACAACTGTAGAGCAGACCAAGATACACCTAGTGATCCAGACAAACCTACCCAGGTTTCACCTAAGCGGATCGTCAGGGAAAGTTGGCCAGCTTTCCTGACGATCCGCTTAGGTGAAACCTGGGTAGGTTTGTCTGGATCACTAGGTTTATTATATATATATATATATATATATATATATATATATATATATATATATATATGCCACATCTGGTCTGATGCTTCCTGTATTTATCTAGAAATATTTGAAAAAAATCTAAAAAAAAGTTTGCAATGTTATCAGTCCTGATCTGGCATGTCATCTTCAATCACTTTGCTAACGGCGTAACGTAGCTTCCTTGTGTCTTTTCTATAAATATTTTCATGGCTGATGCGTTTTTGAAGTATCTAAACTTCGTAACTCTAAGTGCAGATATACATTGTCAAGTGGATTTCGTCATTTTACTGTTGAAATTGCTAGATGTAACCGCAAGTTTATTTCTAATAGTTTCTACATTCACCCTACACGTCGGTAGGACTCCCTGTCGGCTAACTGATTTCCTGTCAACGGTGATCTTCAAAAAAAATCACTTCAACGTCAGTCATCATTATCTGTCTCTTTGAATGCTGTTTGATTTTGATTTTTGATTTTTTTTTTGTCGACTATTTTTCTTTCTCTCTCTTCTTAAGCCATTTTATCGTCTTGCTTGGGATGAAATGCTTTTGTTTAAATCAACAAATAAATTAATTCATCAATAGTCGTTATGTTTTTCATTTTAACTAGATATCTATGTTTGTATAGTGATGTGAATTTAGTTTTTTTTTAGGAGCCCTTGGCAGCATGGTCACAGATAAGGAGATTGGAGTTTGAGGATCATGAAACCACCTCTTAGATGCTGTTGTTGCCAGATCAACTCTGACCACCCCTGGGTCCCAATACCTGTTAAAGTCCGATCTATGATCTGAGCTATGGTCAAATCTTGAACCGCTAAACAAAAATCAAAACATTAAGAATGTATAAAAATAGATGTTTATAGTAAAAATACGAGCAAAATATTTTATATATAAAAAAATTTAGAAACAATACTTTTCTTAATTACCAACATATCGTAAAATTACCAACAGTATAATTTTATAGCAAAATGAAAATCAATACATTTAAAGTAGAATGTCCACCAATTTTAAAGGAAACTGACCAACAATATATTTTATGGTAGAATTACCATAAAAAAAAACTATAATAAAATGACGAACAATACACTTTTTATAGCAAAATAGCAATCAATACAATTTATAGCAAATTTGAAGACACTGCATACTTCGTAAAAAAAATAAAAATAATTAAATAAATTCAATTTATGATTAATCTCATTTCTTTGAAGGGAAACAGGTTTTCACTCCTCTGTCTGATGTTGCAAGATTATTTGGCAATTGCAATTTAATAATGAAATAATATCATTTTCTTGAATTAATTATAAAGTTTGAATTTTCATATTAAGATTTCAGCATTAAATAAACCATAGAGGTGTTGATATGCCGATAAACAAAGACAACTAAACCAAACCAAACTAAACCAAACCAAACCTTGGACATTTAATGATACAATTTCGATTTGGCCATAAAAAAGATAAAGTAATGTAAACGAAAATCTTGAAGTTTCTAGCTAATGTATTGTTGAGGGGTTCTCCCCTTTTTACACAAATGGACTCACCCAGGTTATATATATATATACTACTGCTAGTGAATACCCAGAAGAACGAGAAAGAAGAACGAACGAGCACGAACGTAAGGAGCAAGAGTCACAGTGAGCAAGCACATAGACTCTGTAAGAAGTCATACAGTTTTACGTCGATACCAAAGACTGTAATATATTTTGCTACTAACCCGCATTCCTGGAACTACTAACCTGCATTTCCAGTTTGTATTATTACATTAATACATTTATTTTCCTATATTCCTTCTTGGCGTTTGTTACTTATTGGTACCGGATTTCATCCCGGAATCCACAACATGCATCTACTTTTCTTTCAACAAGATCTACATTTTATGTGCTAAATTGTGATTCATGCTAAGCATGAGAAAGTTTCATTTTTACTGAATATTGTCTTAGAGGGTTCATAGAAGGGTGGTGTTTTTTGTAATTCTGTTTGATTTTTGAAGAATTTTTCCGACAAATTCAAGCTTTTTTTACATTATTCGAACTATTGTCCTCATCTATGTCGCCATGTTTATTTCAACGTTTCGGCCGTTGTACGCTCGGGCATTCTTCAGGTGATTTGAATGTCGAACTAAACCCTTTATTTCGCTCACTGGGGTAGACAGTTCTAGTTCCACGTGCCATGCCTAATGGATGCCAGTTATCAGTTATCCCCTGTTAATTCCCCTCTCCAAGTTATCCACCGTCTTAACCAGCTATTGAACTCACGCACTTTGGGTCCTGTCACTGGATCTAACTAACGCTTTTATCCACTGTTCCATGTGTCATTGTACATAATACCTGATCTCAGAAATATAAACAAATCCAAGCTTATTTAGACCAAGACATTTTACAAATTTGACTGTAATTGATCCTGTAAATGATTTGCAACAACTGAGTTTAGGAACACCATGCTATTATATATTGGGGAATGTTTCACTATTCAATTATCAAGAACACCATTTTATAGATACTTAATTATATTGATTTATTGAGTGTTTGTTTTGTCTCTTCGCTAATATAAATTTTTAAGTAAAAGGAAAGATTTTTTGTGCTGATTCCTATATCTCAGCGAAATATAAAAGTTGTTTAAATTGTATAATTTTTGCGTTTATCAGACACTCATCCAAACATTTCTGCGATAGATAGATAAATAGATAGATTTGAACATATGTGTCAACATCGAAATCAATACTCCATTATAACTCTGTTTCATTCTTCAAGCGATCAGCACACCTACTAATATTTGTATTCCTACACATTTATACGTAGAAATGTTCTCTGTTTGATATTCTGAACGCTTCCTCCGAAGGATGTACAGGTTGTGTGATGATCATTGGCTCGGAACGAGACCTCAGAGAGCCGAGTTCGAATTCCAAGTGGGTGTGTTCCATTCACCTAGGAGCAAATAGCCTTGGGAAAGGCTTGAATCCTCCTCCTCTTTTCATCTAAATTAAATAATTGAGTTAAATATTTAGGAATTGTATATAGAAATATTTTTATTTTTTCAAGAAGTATGCCATGTCGTCAAATTTTCTATAAATTGTATTGTCATTTTGCTATAAAAATGTATTCTTCCTCATTTTATTGTAATTTTTTTTAAAATATTTGATTTTCTCAAGAATGCAATATACACTCGTAAAAATAAAAAAATAAGACTTATTCTTACCATCTGAATTATGTTTCAGCGTTAAATACCCGACAAAATGTTGATAAGCTTTAAAGAAAAAGAGATCCAAGAACATCTCGCCAAAAGATAGAAGATTTAAACTATATGAATGTGCGCGTGAATGCTCATGTTTGTGATGAAATCAAAGGTAAGCGACCCTCGATCCTGTCGTTACTTAGACGCTGAAGAGCTTGGAAAAAAACCGATACTGAAAACAATGGCAGAGCTCATGTCATCCTAATATGATTCGATTATTAATGACCTGGTTTGTATATTATCACCAGACTACGCTAAACGTATGCGCGTGCGAGAGAGAGAGAGAGAGAGAGAAGGAGAGAAAAAGGAGAGAGAGTCTCCAATTTCCTTGACTGACTCTTGTAAGTGGATCGAGGCTTTTTGAGAGGTTACCTTGTGTTGTAGAAGCTATAGAAAATAGCAAACTATCAAGCTGGTACCACCAGTTTTAGAGGACGATATATAAGAAATAGACACCCCATTTTATTTATTAAACAGTATGCATAATGTCTATAGCCTGAGATGAAATTCACTATTAAATAAATAAAAATCAGGCGTCTAATTCAAATACAAAATTTTCACTATAATTAGGTCTGAAGTAAAAATGTCTGAATAAATATAAAAAATATTTAAAAAGACAAATTTAAAAAAATATCTGTTTGATATGTGTGTGTATATATATATATATATATATATATATATATATATATATATATATATATATAAAAATAAATTAATTTTTCTTCAAACCTTATTATCGTGGAAACTTCGTATTTGAATAAGACGCCTGATTCTCATTTATTAAATAGTGTATTTCCTCTCAGGGCAAGTAACGTTATGCATACTGTTTAATAAGTAAAAACTGGTCGTCTATTTCAAATACGAGGTGTCAACTCTTTCCTATCTCTCTCTCTCTCTCTCTCTATCTATCTATATATATATATATATATATATATATATATATATATATATGTGTGTGTGTGTGTGTGTGTGTATATATATATATATATATATATATATATATATATATATATGAAAAAATCTAAAATTTTATTTACTTGTATTATAATAGGAAAAAGATTATAAAGTGTACAAAATATTCTTGTCAAGTGTTACTCAGTACAGCATTCCTATCTGAATCCAGTTGGAAATACATGGATTAAATTGAAATGATGAGGAATATTAGGAGAATCCAATAATGTCTGACGAGTTCAAAGTATTAAAAAATGTAGCAAAATATTACTGGCCGAATTTAATAAAAGAACAGAAAAAAAGGTTAAAGGCAGTTATGAAAGGATGAACGTTTTAAATAATTTTATCATTACTATTTTGTATTTAATCTCGCTTGTCCTAAATTTAAGACACACTTATCTTTCCCCATAACTATGTGACTTAATTTATGTCTTAATATATACATAAGATTTAAATTTTCTCATAAATCTATAATGAATTAAAATCTACCGGCAGAATTATTTCCCATATTTATTTTAACATGTCTAAAGTGATTTTCTCTCATAACCTAACGCACTAATTCAATCAGCTCATCTTTATATATACTAAAAAGAAGTTTATTGTTAAAATGTTGAATAATGTGTGTGATATGAATGAAACAGGAGCCTTTAGAAAGACTATATCTATAAGATAGAAAAAGATTGATGAGGTTTCGTTTATAGTATTGAGTAAAGGGTCTATACAGTAGCCTGGTCCACGACTTGGCAGTTCTTGAGGTAAAAAGATGTCTTGGTAGAACTTTCTCCTTACAATTGGAATACGGAAGAAAGCAGGGTTATTCGACACCCTGGCAGTTCCATATCTGCAAAAACGACAAAAGCAAAAAAATTCAGGTAAACGTCATATATAAGAACCAAATATAAGCCATACAGTCGACCTAAAACATTGTCAGAACCGTTTGAAGAGGCGACGTTATAAATAACAAAAGCATAATATAAAATTAGAAAAGCAGAAAACAGGGATAAAAGAGTGTATCGGACTTGCCGTATTCTCTTCAAATTCCAGCCGAGGCCGTTGCCTTCATGTTCACATATATATATTGGGAAACTTATAGGTTGAATAAAAATGTTAAGCTTATTCTCTTGTATTGGTTGCCAAACAGTATAACAGAAGAATATATATGAAGTCAAAACAGTTTTAAAAAAGTACTTACTACGAAAACTACAGCAAAACGTATGGTTTGATCAAAATCTGACATTTTAAATAGGAGTCTACATTTTTTTACATATATGTACTGTATGAAAATTGTAACAAGAAACTTTTTAAATGGTAATTTAAGGCCTGTTTATGATGAACAAACATTACTGTAAAACGGTCGATGAAGGATTCCGTCAGAGATGTCCTAATAATGCAACATATCTACTTTATTGTTTGTAACTCAGGAGCAAAAGACAATAGAAAAGAAATATGGACAAGTGAGAACTAATCCCTGATCATCAGGCAATTTGCGAGATAAAAGAATATCATAAGAAGCATTAAAGAGAAAACAAATAAAAAAGAAAGACAAATAACACAGGAAAAACCATCGGTAATTAGTTTGCAATTTTCTAAGCTGAATCGGAAATTACTTTTTTCTGTTCTATCCCTTTTCGGATCTGAGCTCCGGTCTTCAAAGATTCCCGGAGTTCGTTCCTTCAACTTTTACACAAAAGACGCTGACAGCAATCGTAGCAAGTCTAGGTCGACAGGTTGATCGGAAGCCAAACAATGTCTTTTCTTTTTTTTTTCTTTTGCTAAGCAACTTCCTGATATTTGGGTTACAATTTCACTCTGTCGTCTTTTCGAAGAATCACAAGCTTCTCCCCAAGGAGGATAACTAATTATTGGAGATGAATTCCCCCTCAGCCTTCCTCCTTTCATGCGGTTTTCTCTATTTTCGCTTTGCTCCAAACATCTCTAATCAGGTTTGCGTGTGAAGCATCAGTTGCAATATGCAGTCTCAGTGGCATATCAATACCAGAATATTCCCACTTATTCGCGCTGGCCTAGCAGAAATAGTAATATATTTAACATACGCTTGCGTCACATCGAACCTACAAGAACATATTTAAAATAAAAATGACAATATTTCGTGTTTTCTTATTTATATAAACAATGCCCAAAATAAAGGGTCAAAATTTTAATTTTCTCTACCGTCACTAGCAGTTTCTTGATTTTAAACCGCCCCCATGAACTTGGCACCTATCTAGGAGAGGTACTAAGTAAATTTTGTTAGGCAATTCGCTCCAAGCAGGGCAAGATTACCACTAGCATGCAAGGGCTTACAGTGAGTGAGAGTAATAGTAAAGAGGCGTGTTCGGGAAAAGGATAAACAGAAAGACAGGGATCAAGGTCAGGACATCAAAATACTTCGACTGACATTACATTTGAATATTTGAACATTATAGATGTCAGGGAAGCGAGTGATAGGAAGGGAGTTCCAGTGACGGAGGGTGCGAGATAAGCAGCTGTTGGAGTAGAAAACATATGCTACATTTAGTCGTCTCGACAGTGAAAGCGTGGGACCAAGATGTCAACATAGTAGCGCCCTTAAATTAGTGCTATTTGGTAACCAGTGGAAGTAGCTGATTGAAGCAGTTGCCATGAAAATGCTTGTAGAAATGACAGAGGGAAACCACAGCACGTCTGTGAGATAGTGACTGCAGACGGGATGCCAGAACAGGACTAACAGCATTGCATATCCGACTCTAGATTTTGTCTAGGACCTCGAAATGAACAACGGAAGAACCTGACTAAATATGGTAGCATTATTCCATGCAAGGACGAATGGCTGATTTGCCGATTTGAAGGATGAACTCCGTCGAGAAGAACATTCGGGCGCGACACAGAGAGCCCAAATTGAGAAAATAAGTACTTCCTATCAAGATAATTGTATACGATCTGAGGAAGCAGTAATCGTAAGAAAAAAATGTATGGTAAATATAACGAATGTAGCTGAAGATCTCACTCAAGCTGTACAAATTTATGCAGAATCTTTAGAGACGTGAAGTATGGTGTTGTCGTGATGGACATTGACAATATTTATGTTTGGTTTATTTTAAATGGATAAGCAGTATTTTTTTTTTTGCCTATTAAATCGACAGGCAGCTAGATAGTAAAAAGACATGCGTAATGAAACTCCCGCCACAAGGTGAGATGTGGACTATCTCTGCGATGTCCCACGTCTTGTGCCCGGGATTATTTTAAATCAACTTTTCGATTGGATCATCGACGATTGCAGGCTTCAAACTCTGACTTCTAAATCAAATATTTCTAATTCTGAATCTCACAATCAAATTAAAAACATTAGTCTCCAAAAACGGCACATATTTTGCGATATTTATACAACCTTGAAAAAAAAAAAGTAAAAAATATATATATATATATATATATATATATATATATATATATATATATTATAAGTGATATTAGAACATTTTTTTAAATCACTACACAAAAGCTGGTCTATTAAATCTACGTATATATATATATATATATATATATATATATATATATATATATATACCGTAAAGTTGAAACCAAGGTAATTGATTGAACAGATCTAATTTTTAAAGTTAAAACATCTAAATGTTATTTTTATTTTATTTTTTCACACGTTTATTGACCACATTATAATACTACTGTTATCTGGTCTAATTCAATATTCATGCATGTTTCATTAGATAATATATTTTTGCCTAGTTAATTTAACTAAATTCCTTTCATATTGTCTGCTAAGCTTAATGCCATTATCATTGAAAGACGAAAGAAAATCACCATATTGATACATGTTTTTAATCCCATGTAAGCTTTCGGCTTACATAAGCCATTATCAGAGATGACAATTACATTACAATAAATTAAAGAATACACGGACATAGCAACAATGATAGTCTGTTTTGTCTGCATGGAAGATTTCCAAGCAACGACAAACTCGTGCTATGTCCGTCTAATTTTTTAATTTATTGTAAATGTACCTGTAATCTCTGATGATAGCTTACGTAAGCCGAAAGCTCAGATGGGATTAAAAAACATGTATCAATATGGAGATTGTCTTTCGTCTTTCAATGATAATGTTATTAAGTTTATCAGATCATATGAAAGAAATTGGCTTAAAATAAATAGGCAAAACTTTTCTATATTATTTAATGGAACATGCATTAATGAAAAATGATACTTAAGTACACACAATATATATATATATATATATATATATATATATATATATATATGTGTGTGTGTGTGTTGTATATATATATATATATATATATATATATATATATATATATATATATATATATATATATATATCGATGTAGTAAGGTCAACACCAAGCGGCGGCTGTCTGGCTCGTGATTCAACGCCATCTTCAGGACATGTGTCACTGGAGGTTGCGTTGAAGTATGAAACGAAAGTATTGCCGCTCGGTGTTGACCTCATTGTCATCTTCATCCGTGATGAGATTGTTCATCATCCACTGTCATAAAGGAGTACCGATATTACATAACAAGTTTGGCCTATTTTCCTTGTTTGTAATTAAATTTCTCTGTACCTTAATAATTTGCTTACGTTTCAGAAGGCATTTTTGCTATCTAAATACGATTTCAGATTTTGGTGTCACATTTTCTGCCCTCTGTTAAGACGCTCACTAGATAATTAATTTTTATTACCTCCAATTTGAAATTCGCATTATTTTATGACTTTTGTTTTGTTTCGTTAACAACCCTACTATCTCTCTTTTTACTTTTTTATGTTTAGTTGTTTCCTTTCGCTAAGCAACATATTTAAATAATAATTCATGAAACGTCATGTTTACTTCTTAAACAATCTATCTTTCTCTCTATAAAGTTATGTGACGTTAGTCCGTCCGTCCGCCTCAGCCTCTAAAATAGTCATATATTGATTGATTGAAACTAAATTTGTGGAGAAGTGAAAACTGGTAAGGAAAGTGTACAAAGTACAGTTGGTTTTACGAGGGTGCGTAAAAAATCGCGAGGTGAAGTTTCTATCAAATTATTTCTCCAGATAAATCAGTTGATTTAAATTTCATCGACTGGGTTGAAAAATTGAACGTAACTTAGAGTTTGTGAGGATTTCAAGATTCGTCAGCATGTTGAGAACAATTTCTAGTATCATAAATTAAATAAAGGAAAAATCGCTCTAACAATTATTCTCATTCATTCGGAACATTTATAGATACTACATTTACATAGATTAGTTTTATGTTTTGTAACATAATGAGAAAAATTTCATAGGGAATTAAAAGAAAACCAGTATTTTTATACCAGTTTATGAGAATGGTACTAATATTGGCATTCTTCGAGAAAATGTTTCGCCTTTTACAAAAATATTCTTCTTACAATAAGTTCTTAGAATTGTAGAAATACTAGTCTTGTACTTTTCATTAATGCTTGATACTTCAAAGTTGTTATAAAATCAAGTCAGGAAAATCAGAGTAGGGATATTGGATTGCGTTAAGCTTTTATGATCTGAAGGAATTGCCTGAAAAACGAAATCTGCGAAACAGTGTACGAATTCTAGCTGCTTTTGTTTGGCTTCGATTTTATATAATTCCCTCTTAGAATATGAATTGTCTCGTGCTGAATTTGGTACCCGGTGTCACTGAACAGATTTTAGGGATTTTAATAAGAACGATTCCATCTGTATTACTCTGACATAATCACAGCACACGCCAGTTAGAATTCTGCTTGTGATTAAAACACTGTGCGTCATCGATAAAGAAACGATTTATTGTCGTTTTATGATGAGGAAATCAAAGTGAATTGTGCTGTGGAAAAGTCAGTTTCCTTTCCAATTTCTTGTTGTCTCAAGTTTTCCATGTTGGACATTTAATATCAAAAAGTCACGTTTCCTCGATCAGACATAAGCACCTCAACACAATACGCCCAAGAAAAAGAGGATTAACACGAGACTGATTATGGAAAACAGGCAATGTGATAACATTTTAGAATCTAAGTACTTTATACACGATACCTGAGAGCAGATTCATCATTACTTTCCTCTCTGAAACTGCAACAGATATACAACTTTAAAGATCCATATCATTCGATATATTCGTTAAGGTAAGTGTCATCTTAAACACAGAGACAATAATTTTCGTATCGAGTTATATTCAAATTTTCTAATAGTATGAATCTGCCTGAGGAGTGATGGTTTCCGGCAGGTTATCATCCCCATGATCCACCACCATTGGTATGTCAGCAGTACAGTTGCATCACTTGTGGGTTACTAAATTTATTTTTCAACATAGATATTTACTAAATTTATTTTAGTCTGGCACGGGATTTCTTATTGGGACACAAAACAAGAGTCAAACTAGTAACGTTGAAATTTGACACTAGTATGGAAATTGTGAAGAACGTGCACAAATTGGAAAAGAAGAAAAAATTGTTTTATGAATGATTAAAACGGTACACGTTTTCTCTAAATTGTATGAAGCGAAAGTTGATATAAAACGCAAATTCCAAACATTCTGTCTTTGTTAATTTTGCGTAATTTTTGCGACAACCTAGAGACTTGTGTGTATCAATATAATCTTCTAATGGTGAAACGTAAAATCGGATTAGAAGGATTCATTTCTAAGAAGAAAAGACTAATTTAGAAAAGTCAACATTCTCCATTCATTGTGCAGATGTTCTGTCTTTTAGTATTCTTACCGTTCCTTTGTAGAACTAAATTTCTAGTCCCTCTTCATCTGTGAAAGAATCATCCGACATTCACTGTCATATAGGAGTACTGATAATATATAGTAGTTCATCAATTTTTTTGTATTTGTTTATAACGAGATATTCCTGTATCTTACTACTTTAATCCGTACTTGGAAGGAATCTTTCACAGTTCCAATACGCTTTCGAGTCTGCTTCTTCAATTTAACGTCTCCTATTCCGAGCTCATAACTTGGAACATCGTTCTTTTTAACCAACATATATTGTCTACTTATAATTGTTTGTTTATACCTCATTACCGTTTTACTTTGCTACCATGTCAAGGAGTCCCTTCAGATTTTTTTTCCTGTGTCTACTGTCAACAGCTTTTGCTAACTGATGGTCCAAAACGCTGTCGAGGACGTTAAAAGGACCATTATTTCAGTATAATGCTAAAGATTTACGTTTGTTTTAATCGAAAGTGAACTAGTAGGCATTAGTGAGGAGTAGTGAGGAGAAAGGACAATAAAAGTACAGGTTTCAGGAAGACGGAAGATGACGAATGAAGTTGCATGTAGGGTTTCGAAGATATTGGAAGGCGAGAAATAGGTAGGGCGTCCCACAGGCGAGAAGAGCGAGAAAAGAAACTATTAGAATTGCGCATACGGTTGGATCTAGTTAGTTCAGCAATAAAATGATGAAACTTAATTGCCAATCTAGTGTCACACGTAACTACATGTAGTAGAGGCACCAAGAAGGAAAACTCATCAGCACAATTGCCACGCAAATATTTCTAGAAGACAAAGTGAAGGTACGTAACGTTGGTGAGAAAGTGACTGTAGTCGTGACACCAGGTTAAGATCGAATACATTAGGGACACGTCTTTGAATTTTGTGAATAAACTTGCGATCCATAGTAGCAGCATCAGATCAGATACAACAATTAAAGTATAGTTTTAAAAGGCAGGAACAAGAATATTTGGAATTTTCTACATTAGCTCGTGTCTCGCTTAACAAAACCCGGGATAATAATAATAATAATAATAATAATAATAATAATAATAATAATAATCTTCAAAAACAATCAAAATACAAGGACCTTGAAATCGAAATCTCAAAAATGTGGCACATGGGAACATTATCAATTCCTTTTGTAATTGGAGCCCTCGGAATAGTTAAAAAAAGATCCCAGTAGACTAATTGAAGGGATTCCTGGAAGACCATGCCTTAAAGAAATACAAAAGATTGTACTCACGAGTACAGACTAAACCTTACGAAGGGCTTTTTATGTAATACATATATATATATATATATATATATATATATATATATATATATATATATATATATATATATATATGTATGTATGTATGTATGTATGTATGTATGTATTTGTCAGTTGAAAATGTCATAATGCCAGTTCTAACCTTAGGTCTCTTGGCGGGACCCCGAACGAAATGTGTACACACCAAAAATCAAGGGAAATAAAAAAGTGAGATACAATTTCACCAGTTGAATCAGATTATCTGTTTTTATATCTATCAAACATATTTTTATTCAAATTTGACATGACACGACAAACATTGAATGTTCACCTATCATTATGAATGGTTGTTCTGTCAAGTTGGGTCCTTGCTGTGAACGCCTATTGGGACTAAAGCTCGTAACAGACAAGAGAAACGCATATATACGATCCATCTCTATAAACGCTGAAAAAATGGTTCCTTGCACTGCTTCTGTAATTATTCTGCTATGCTCTATATTTACAAGAAATACACCAGACCAATCAACATAATTATCATTCTTCGACCTCCCTGTGATTGTAAACACTGCTCGGTCCTATATTGCCGTCTCAAGATCCCCAATGTCCAACCCTGAGTCCCGAGCCATAGTATCTGAGAAAGTCAACTTTTGCGAGAAGACACCACCAGAAGGATGCGAAAGAAGGAAGGATGAGACGACCTACCTGTCCGCTCGGTTGTAGTGGCCGACAAACGACGATCGCTTTTGTTTGAGCTTAAGAGACATTGATCTCACTTCTCATTAATTATGTTAACTGTTGTACGGCATCTCCAACTGATATTCTGAATTTTTTAAGCAGATTTATTATATGTTCCATCTAGTCGTCTTTGAAGACGAACAGATAATGTCTAAGTTTCTATTTCTGCAGTAATGTAAGACGCCAACCCTGCATCCGGGTGTTTCTCTCGCGACATTATCTCTAGAAAGGCAAAATACTTCTTTCAAGCCAAAAATTGTGATTTGCTGACATATCTAGGCTGGGTCTGACCAGTTCTCACGTGCCACTATTTGCAAAGTTCAAAAGCATCGGTGTTCGATGTTCAGGTGATAAATTATTTTCCACCCTAAATCCCGTTTTTGAAAACGATACATTGCAATCCTCTTGCTATTTTATCGCTATTTCTATGGCAAATGTTCGAATGGGCTACGTTTCTTAGTTCCACCACTTCTGACCTTAG
>CAHIKZ030001713.1:5442500-5447500 GCA_903632075.3 Acanthosepion pharaonis
GTATTGCTTGTAATATTTCTTTACAAAAATGTATTACGTGTATTAAAACCTATTTTTACTCTTTAATATTTTTTTACCCTAGTTTAGGGGTTAACTATTTGCTGATAGCTGGTACCCTAACAGGTGCTACCACCCCGCCCAGGGTGGATCTGGGAACATCAGCAATTAAGAGATGGTTCCACGCTCCTCAAAACCTCCTGATCATCGGCCTTGCTGTCGGACGTATTATATCGTCTTACCCAGGACGCGGATGTAGTTTATCGTCATACCCAGGACGGTTGGTTTTTGTTCTTATTTTTCTTGAACAGTTCGCAAACCATTATCCTATTTGCTTCTAAGTAATGCCAATATCATCTGACTGTAAAGCCTGGTATGAATTTCGTTATCTGTGAAATATCAGCTCACATGCAAACAACTGAACGTAACTGGCGGAGAGTGAAAATGAAGAATAAAACTATGTTTGGAACACATCGGGACATAATAGACATTTATTTGTATATATTTTGAATAAATTTTTAATGACATTTCTGAATTTTGTTGTGAATTTTAGTAAGTTTAAATTCTTTTTATTTTGAGGTGAATTAATATTTAGGGGTGAATTAACATAAAAGATCTGACCCTTGACTCCATTACTTATATCCCCGCTTAGTTGACACTTTATAGCAAAGACACGTGCGTCTGGAATAGTCAAGAGATTGCAGTGTTTTACATAACTTTAATAAATGTAGAACAAAATAATCCTCTCGTGGATAAAGTTATGCAAATTAATATACGTACCGTACCAGATTAACACTAGAAAAGATTGAGGGAAATAATTTTAGCTCGCCGGCACTTGCATTTGGTACGCAAGTGTAAGCAGAATATGAAGGTAGACTGGGTTATCTAGCATTGGTAAGCAGCCAGCATAGAAGACCTATAATTTGAATTCAAATGCACAGTGAAGAATATCAGAAACGCTGACATTATTTTACCGAAGCAATTCACAGATAATGATGAAAAGGAATCTATGGAGAGTAATAATCCCCCCCCACACTCTGAAGTTACATGGTAATTAAAATAAAATAAAAACACAAAAATAAATCTTTTGTTCAAGCAATTGTACGGAATAGAAAATGGTATTTTTTTCCTTAAATATTTTAAATGATTTATACAGGTAAAAAAAAAAATATATATATATATATATACTAGGTCGGTAATGTCTTGCTCGCTACGTTTTTTCACAATTTTCTATCTCTCTCTCTCTCTCTCTCTCTCTAATATATATATATATATATATATATATATATATATATATATATATTAAGACAATTTTTATGTTTATAAGTTCTTTTTATAGATAAAAATATTTAAGTAAATGCTCTGCTTATAATAAACAGTATTAAAATTTGTCTTAAAATAATTGTCGGGCTTTTTCCATTTGATTAGGTATATATATATATATATATGTGTGTGTGTGTGTGTGTGTGTGTGTATGTATATATATAGTCACAAACAAAAACATAGAAACAGAGGCACACTCACACAAACATACGCACGCGCACACACATACAAACGCACACAGATACACACACGTACGCACACACAGATACACACACGTACGCACACACACACACACATATATATATATATATATATATATATATATATATATATATATATATATATATATCCTTCTTTTTCTGAGAGAGGGAACTGTAACTAATGCCTACTCAGCATAGTTGCAGTATAAATCATAGTTATCCTCTGTGAATGTGCCTGACCTTTTGTTTGCAACCGGAATTGATTAGCCACCCGAGTAAACAGGAATACACAGATATGAACGTCTATCCATTATGTGTATGTGCGCGCGTGAGCCTTTAAGTCTGCGCCGTCGAATCATATCAATAATGTATTTTATCGATTCCAAATAACATTTAAACCTATTCGTTCAAAAGATTAAAATCCGCAAACGTCAATAATTATCTGCCCTCCATTCATTTATTTTCTTTATAATCTCTGAATTTTCATGAGGTCTACCAAAGGAAAAAATAACAGTCTTCTCCTGTCACTTAGTCCACTTTTTTGAGCGTCTCCGACTGGCTGCTACCCAGCGATGGAATGCGAGCTCTACCCTACAATTAAAACCATAGCTGGCAGGGGAATTGTTGAATTCAGGCATTTCACAAGATCAGTTATACGATAGTGATCACAATAAACGAAATGGCAGTTTGAACATGGCACACCAATTCTTAAAATTATTGCATTTTACTTAATTATCGCGTTTTACTTTCGTTTATAAAGCAAACATATCAAATGCTATATAAGAAGATTCTAGCGCCAAGACCACAACGTCAGTGTGTGATTTGGTTTATTTTGTGTTACGTCATATCAACCTCGATGGTTTAATTAATGTCGACAAGATGTTTAGGATATGTTCGTATGAACAGAAAAGGAATTCTTTGTAAGAAATCAGTTTGTAAAATGTATTTCTGAAAAAATATATATATATATTGCGGGTAACTTCTTTTTTTTTCAAAAACATATTGCTGGTAAAATTATTCTTATTTTCTGTGAAAATCATTTTTTTTATTTTCATCGTATTTTGACCCAAAGTTGAACGTTAGCTATTTGCCTACAGCTGGGACCGTAACTGATGTTACCATCTCAGGCCAGGGTGGACCTGGGAACAACTAGAATTAAGAGGTTTTTCCACACTCATCAAAAACTCCTGATCAGAAGCCTTGCTGCTGGATGTAGTTTGTCGTCAGTTAAGATCACGTACGCGATATGAATATCGCAATTCAGAAATACTGCTTTTAATCAGTGAACAAAACAAGACGCAACTATCAACCAAGCGTATTCAAATAAAAATACGCGCAGATCTGCGCCGTAAATATGGCAGGCCGCTAAGCCAACGCAATGATCTCTTCGCCCGGGTAATTAGTGATCTTATTTCCTCTAATATTCCCTTGTGCTATTAAGACATTTGAAAATCATTAACGTTATCATCTTCCATAGCCGTTTTTATTTTACGGTTAGTTAATTATTTCGCCGCTCGAATTTAGATTTCCGCTTGTTGACGAGATGCGCTCAATTGCACATTGCTTTCTGTCATCATCTGCGCGCTAGACTGTAATTAAGAATATATACGCTAATTGATATTGCGCCTATCATGTTGAAACGGCACCATGCCAAAGCAGTCATGAATTTGAAAATATGTGAAAGACCCATTGACATTTGGAAACTGTAGTTATGCAACAAGAATAAAAGACTAGCTATTAACTGTGAGAATATAGTTTTTTTAAATGTGCCGTGATCCTTCAGGACGTGGGCGATAAAATTTCTCCACAATTTCCTATCCTTAGGCAATAATAGACATTTATAGACTCTCCTAATCTCTGTTCTGCAAACCATTTACGTAACCTATTTAGGTAGATTATTCACCGCTTACTTGGCCTTCAATATGTCATATCAATGTTAAATTTTTCGTACCGTATTTGACTCATAATTTTAAAAAGATCTAGAAATCTAAATTGTTTTTGTTTCTATGAATAAGTGTTGTTTTTTTCTCCATTTTTTTTTCATAAAATGTATAGTTGTAAATAAAAGGGACAAATTATATTTGTATTGGGTAACTAAAAATAAGTCAGGTACAGATACTTAACTGAGCTGACAGACCTCGGTGTGAGCTAATTATTAGGGACCTCAAAATATGGTAGGTGTAGAAATGCAATGCCCTAATTAGCTCTGGAAGAGCAAAGGGAAAATGTGACGCAGGAATATGTATAAGCATAGGGAAAAATGCCTACATAATTTAAGCCAATTATGAGGAGATGCTGACTTTATATATAAGATCTCATCTATAATAGTGAATGATAGACAATTTCATCATCGTGCTGAACTGCGTCTTCGTCTATGTCCCCTAAGCCTTCTGTACGATGGCGATCATGGAGCGCCACAATTCCCTATCTTTTGTAGCTCTTATTAAATTTTGTCTTTTTTTAATCTCTCCTAAACCCACTTCTGTCGTCCATTTACACAAGTACGCTAACTAGATTAAGCGCTGTTTTACGCACTTGTCTTCAATGGCTTGTGATTGTTAAATTTCCAAGCTCCTTTTCCTCATCATGTTCAGTAAAAGTATCAATTTTTGTTCTGATACTAGGTATAAGTGAATATTTTCGTTTTAGTTTTCTCTGACAATTTCTTTGTTGCATACATGTTCTGTCCATGGCATTCTCAGCAACCTACTGTAGAACCACGTTCCTACTACTTCATTTGCGGGGAGATTGTCCAGTATTCACTACCAAATAGGAGGACTGATATTACGTAAAATTCCAGTACCCTTTTCTTTGTTTGTAATAAAATTTTCCTGAAGCTTAATACTTTGATTAGCTTTTCGAAGGCATCTTTCGCTATACCAATGCCCCTTCGGATTTCGGCGTACAATTTTCCGTCGTTTTAAAAATATTTCCCAGATATTTCACTTTTTATACTGGTTTGATTTTGTTATATCAAATTTTTAATTTTCATAAACTGAGTTGTCCCTTTGAGGGTCAACCATGGATTTTTCCTTCTTGAAATTGATGATGCGTTTTTTCTTCTCTATTTCGTTAATTACTTTCTGTAGGATTTCTTGTGGTTTCCTGCCCGTGTCTGCTATCAAGTTTTGTATCATCTGTATATTTTATGTTGTGAAGATTATAGCAGCCAATATTGAATCCTGGAAGGAATTGTAATTCACCTCACATTATAAGTTGAAAAAGATCCGTGATAAGGTGAATACATTTTTCATATAAATTTCTATTGTTATGTAATTAATAAATTCAATTTCTATAGCTATACAGGCATATTTCTCCCATTATAGGTTTTGGATTATTCTAATATCCTTCTCAACTATATCATGGTTATATAGCGGTATCAATAATTTGCAAGATATAAGCAGTGAATGATAGAATATGTTCTCACAGATGAAGAAAGTGCTCGAAGCGACAGAGATGTAGTTTTACCGACGGTTACTA
>CAHIKZ030001713.1:5452500-5532500 GCA_903632075.3 Acanthosepion pharaonis
GCTCTTCATTCTCATATTTTCTAGCTGCAGCTCTGTTTTCTATTCTTTCTGCTAATTCTATTACTTTATGTCTAAAATTTGCGCCATAACTCGCATGTTTTAAAGACATTTTGGCGGTAAAACAAAATTTTATATTTATCGGGAAAACCGCGATGGTAATTTTTAACATTATTTTAGCCGCTTAGTTTCGATTTTATTCTTAAAGTCAAGGTCGACAAAATGCCTTCGTGATTATTTTTTTTTGAAAAAAAATTATAGATGCGTATTATACATAGGGATAGATATATTTCTTAATTTTTGGATCATTTGTTGCGGTGCTTATCATTTATGGGTGCGTATTATTTTCGATAAATTTCGGTAATCAATCTCGCGAGCTTGAGTAAATGGATGGCGGAACAAAATTTAGGGGACGTGGCAGAATGACCTAATTTGTTCAGAGTTAAAAAGGAAAGGAAATGGTGAAGAGTCATGATGCCAATGTCCTGAAGAGACACGGCACGAAGAAGAAGAAGAAGAAGGAGGAGGAGGAGGACAAGAAGAAGGAGAAGCAGAAGAAGAAGAAGGAGGAGCAGCAGAAGAAGAAGAAGGAGGGGGAGGAGCAGAAGAAGAAGAAGAAGTGTGAGGAGAGGAGAAGAAGAAGGAGGAGGAGGAGCAGAAGAAGAAGAAGAAGAAGAAGGAGGAGGAGGAGGAGCAGAAGAAGAAGAATAAGGAGGAGGAGCAGAAGAAAAGAAGAAGGAGTAGCAGCAGAAAAAGAAGAATAAGGAGGAGGAGCAGAAGAAGAAGAAGAAGAAGAAGAAGAAGGAGCAGAAGAAGAAGAAGAAGAAGAAGAAGAAGGAGGAGGAGGAGGAGCAGAAGAAGAAGAATAAGGAGGAGGAGGAGCAGAAGAAAAAGAAGAAGGAGTAGCAGCAGAAGAAGAAGAATAAGGAGGAGGAGAAGAAGAAGAAGAAGAAGAAGAAGGAGCAGAAGAAGAAGAAGAAGAAGGAGCAGAAGGAGCAGAAGAAGAAGAAGAAGGAGGAGGAGGAGTAGCAGAAGAAGAAGAAGAAGTATGAGGAGGAGGAGGAGAAGAAGAAGAAGTATGAGGAGAAGAAGAAGAAGAAGAAGAAGAAGAAGAAGAAGAAGAAGAAGAAGAAGAAACCGAACGTTATGTGACTTCATTGACAGAACGATTACTTCTATGGTATCGTTTGTTTTGTGAATCTTTCGGAATATAATATCTTGGAAATTTGAAGGAAGAAATATAAGCTAGTTGTTTGGGGGGAACACAAGTATGCCATCAGTAAACACATTTCCGGTCACTGGCTTCGGCGACTAATCAATTAACACCAAAGTAGAAAGCTATATGGAAAAAATAAAACCGATAAAGATTACAAAACAAGGCAGCGAGTAAGTTACACAAAGTAGAAATAAACAGTAGGATAAAATCATTTACTGAATTCAATAATGTCTTTCACTAAGAAAATGATATAAAAAAAAACTGACGAAGTTCTTTATATTTGAAAAACATTTTTTTTTCTTTCCTTGTTTGTTGGCCGGTTGGTTGTTTTTGTTTAGTGGAATATCAACACCTCAATGAGTATTTTAAGAATGAAATCTAAATCTGAAAATTCAAACTTTATAATTAATTCAAAAGAATGATATTATTTCAGGATTAAATTATAGTCACTTAGCTGCATTCTTTTATCAAATAATGTGACAAACCAAGCGTGTTTCTCATTAAAAAAAAAATAGATTAATCTTAGAAATTTGTTATTGTTGAAAATAATGCCTTGTCTTCAGTTTTACTATAAAATGTTTTGATTGTGATTTTCCTTTAAAAAGGTATTGTTGGTCATTTCATTATAAAATGTATTGCTGGTAATTATACTATAAAATACATTGTTGGTCATTGGTCATTCTTGGTTATTTTATTATAAAATGTATTGTTAGTTCATTTTATTATAATATCTATTGTTGGTAATTTTACTATAAAATATGTTATTCATTTTGATCATTTTGTTTTAAAATATATTGTTGGTAATTTTACTATTAAAATATATTCCTGGTATTTTTTAGATAAAAATGTATTGCTGGTAATTTTCTTTCAAAACATATTTGTGTTAATATGTAATAATGTATTGTTGGTATTTTTGCCATATAAATGTATTTTCATAATTTCCTGTTTCTTTTCATTTTTGTGGCTGGTTGGAGGTGGGGTAACGATTTTCCATAGATGGGATCCTAACAAATGCTATGACACCTGGGAACAACAGCAGTTAAGAGGTATTTCTACCTGACTCAAAGCCTACATTCTCAAGATCAGAGGCCTTGCTGCCGGGTGTAGTTTATCGTCATAACCAGGATAGTTACTTCCTGGATTATTGTATATATTTATCGAAGTTATTTTAATCTCTGCGAAAAATTCAGTCTCATTTCTCATTGTTCAATCGGAAATAAATAATTAGACTACATCGAGATTTGGACTCATAGCATTTGAACTCATATCGTATATGGAACTATCTAGGACATACATATTTAGGTATTAAGTTGAGAAGACGAATTAATACAGGTAAATATATGGAAAGAAGATGGCGTTGTATTAAGTGGAGAAGTACTAAATATAATTTCCAGCAACCACGTAACTTGCAGATATGAAACCGCATTAATTATTTTCTGCATTAATTGTAACGGCTAATGTATCTTAACTGATATCAAGAATTTTAATTAGAATCATCCAATCTCTGTAATGATCAGAATATCTGCAAGTTTAAATCGAGATGAAGACACTGTTTATCATGAAAGTAGATGCTATTCCGTTTCGTTTTATGATGAAAGCAAAAAGGATTTTTAATATCCCTTGTCTAGTCCGAGATAACATTTGGAAAGGAAGACTATCGGTCTGTTTTATATTTTAAGTATTTTAATTTTGTTGTACTTGCGTCTTTTGATCGATTTTGGTTGTGTTTATGCTTGAGTCTTTTGATAACTATTCGTCGTGTTTATACATGAATTTATTGGTAACCATCGGCCGATTCCATAATTGAGTCTTTTGATAAATATTGACCGTTTCTATACTTCTGACTTTTCGTAAACAATAGCCGTTTCTATGCTTGACGTTGACGTTTTAGGAATGATTCTTATAATTTGGCTAAAAATGTGTATTTTTATTCCTATCTTCAAATTGATTTAACGTAATGCTTTGATATTTTTAATCAAGAACACCCCATATAAGACAGTAAAGTCACTAAAACACAAGCGGTCAATGGATGTGGACAAATTAGAAACAGAAACATTACTAATGAACGAAAAAGAAAAGAGTAATTAAGAAAACGGTATATAGCGATTGATTACATTTCAATTTTTGAAGATTAAAATTGGCTGGATATCATGGGAAAAGAGAATTCCAAAAGAGTAAAATGTGAGAAAAGAAACTGTTAGCATAGAATCTACGGTTATATCTAGCCAGATCAACTTGATCGACGCCATTTTAGAACTGTGCTTGAATTAATAATGTATGGGTTCCATAGAGAAGAGCTTATCCGAATAATTACAATAAAATTATTTATGGATAGAGAATAGGCACAAATTCTAATGGAGGTGAGAAACTGATCGGAGCCGAGACGCCAGATCAAATAATATTACTGAAAAAAAATATCACTGTCACAATCATTTCTTACGATTATAGAGATACTTGGCTTAGAACTTTAGCTAAATATTGTTATTTCCAAACTTCTTATAAAATTGAATCAAGGAAATAAAAATACATTTAACCTTTAATGGTTGAAGGAAATGCATGGAAAACGGATTCTGGGAGCTGGGCACAAATGCAAACGACTTTATTTTAGCTTTGATTAACAATTTTCTCTTTGGAAAATATATCTTGTCTTATCCTATCTGCAGTTAATATAAATACTTCAACATACATGCTTTCTTTCCGAATATATTGAGAGAATTTAAGTTCCACCAATTCTCGTTGCTTCTGGTCGGCTAAGAGCCTGGATCGAGTAGGGCATCAAAATAGCCTTCCTGTTCTGGTAGCAGATATTCACACTAACTAAATTATATTTAAGTAACACTACTGACTGTTAAAATTCGCCAAAAATTCTTTCAAGTTATCTAAGTGCATATTAAGTTTCATTATTTAATTGATATCTATTATTTCTATATGTTCCTAATTTTAAGCATGAAGTGAGACTATCAACTCAATAACGACTACAATAAAAAAAATGTTATTTAAATTTAATACAGAATATCTGACAATAAGATAATATATAATAAGAGATTTAATTAATACAAAACGAAAAGATATAATCCTAAAATCTGAAGTAGGAATTTACATTCTAAACTGTACTAAATGTTACAAGAAATATATGTGAATCATCTCGGAAATTAAATTAATGCATGAACACAAAATGAATATTGTTTGTTGGTCATTGTAATAAATCTGATCATCATTTATACTTAAAGAATGCATTTTAACTAAAATAGAATGTAATGCATTTAGGCGAAAATGTATAGAAGATGATCTAATTTCTGAGTGTTCCTAGCCCAAATCCGTACAGTCAGTTCTAAATAAAATTACTTCTATTAGGGCGTGGGATATTTGAAAATATTAGCAATAAATGCGAAAACTGTAGTGATAGGAACGTGAATAAAAGTCAGCTAAGTTGTTCATTGAGACATATCTGAGGCCAGAAATTTAAAATTCAAATTAAAAGCGTATCTGTATTTTTAGAGTTTTTATCAATATATAATTACAACTGTCATTTATTCGTATTTTGTTCAACTTATATTTATAGATGTTCCCACCAATAAAAAATAATTGTCTGAAACACGTCGCATACATCTTTTTTCTATATTGTCATTCAATTAGACACCAATAGCTTAATATAATGTATATCATATACGTCCATATAAATGATAATTATAATTTACGTAATATTATATTTTTTTTTTTTATAATCATCCAGAAACAAATATCAAAGTTTATATTAATCTATTATAACCACCGTTGCAGAAATGACATTAATCTGTTATAAGTATACTTGTATTTCAATGATTCATTTTATTTTTACGGTTTATCAACCCTTTGAGGGATATCGAAAGACGAAATTTACTTTGGATTTTAAGAAAATACTATAATATATGTTAATATAACATACATGTTATATAATATTATAAATATAAATACATGTTATGTAATAGTCATATATATATATATATATATATATATATATATATATAATATTTATATATATAAATATATTTTGATATTTTATAAAATACTTATATATACATATATATTTATATATATTTATATATTATATATATTTACGTATGACATTTATATAAATACGTGTTATATAGTACTATAAATACTATAATGTATGTTAATATAACTTACATCACATTATCCCATATAAATGATAATTATAATTTAATATGTTCGTTTTTAATTTTAGTTATCCAGAAAAAATATCAAAGTTTGTATTAATCTATTAAAACCACGTTTACAGAAATGACATGAATGTGTTATAAGTATAATTGCGTTTAACTGATTGATTGATTTTTTACGGTTTATCATCTCTTTGTAGGATATCTAAAGACAAAATCATTTTCTTAAAATCCTTTGGCATAATAAAAGGCAATAAATCCACGAATACACAAGGAGTTACTGGGTGGAAAAGAATAAGAAAAAAGAAAAATATTATTAATTAACGATAATCCTAAAAGAAATGGAATCAACAAGAGAGTAGATGAATTGCATTTAAATTTTTGAAGGCCAATGTTGGCCTGAAAACCAGAAGCCGGAAGTGAGTTGCATGGCTAAGAAATGCGACAAAATAAACTGTTAGCAAAGAATTTACGGATACATCTACTCGATTCATAAAGTCTATGCACCATAGAAGAAAGTTCCTCAGATCAATTATCATGAAAGTGTTCATAGAAAAGGGAAAGTGAAGCTACATTACCGTTGTGGGGAAAGTGACTGAAGCCTGAATAAAGACTTTTCTGAGAACAACAATGATTTTTCCATATACAAATACCACTATTTAACCCATAGCAAATGAAAATGAAGAGTTCTTACAATTGATTCATAGACGTTTTAAATAGATTTATGATTATATTGGGTTTTTAAGAACCTATAATTAATGCCGTCTTTTTAATTGTTATAATTAATTAATAATTTATAATTAATCAATAATTTATAATTAATTAATAATTTATAATTAATTGATAATTTATAATTAATACGTTGCATGACGGGTTAATTTTTTTTTTCTCTTTATCTGACACAAATGGTTCCGGAATTATAAATCACATGCGAGGCACACGAGCGAGAGAAAAAATGAATTGTTTACAATTCACAGAACGTGTAAATCTATCTTGCACGGATACGGAATCTGATAATGATATTGAATCCACGATTAAATTAAGTTGCAACATAATGCAAACAAATGCTTACTTTTATTGCTTTCAGATCTTCCACTTTAACCTACTTGAAAGAGCGATCAACATTTTCTATTGATTCAAATATCGATAATCATTCTTAATTTTTACCATCGTACTGCAATGAAGAATAGACGCAAATTAATTCTACTTAAATATGGCGTCAGCTAATCAATTAGTTTGTCTAAACTAAAGCATTAATGAGATTTTTTTTATTATTAATAAATACAAATACTGGTCATGTAGTGTAGAGGGAGAATAAAGCTTTGAATCTCTTATTGAGAGTTCTGATGAAATAATGTTTTGATTCGCGTTCAAAGGTTACTGTGGCGTGAACTTATACCGTCTGCTTTTGACTGATAACAAAACAAAGTTGTTAGTTTCGTTAAGAAGCAACGCACAAAACTTCTCCATTGACTTTGTTTTGAGAGCTTTGTTGACATAAATTATAACTGATATATTCGCGATGAGATCGCTTTTGTTGAAAGCAAATCAGCTAAAATCAAATTAGCAAAAATTGAAAACGCTAATTTAGAAGGTTGCTACAGCGAAAGCCAGTGATTGAAGGAGAACCATGGGGGCTACATCTGCCAATAATTTAGCCTGATTGTCTGTCAAACATCATTGTCGACACACTGTGTGCGCCAACGTTTAATCGAATTCAACACAAAGAAGAATTGTGATATTGGTGAAGATATACATTGTCATGTGACTATGCTCAATAGAAAAATTTTAAAGAATATAAGACCAAAGGATTCTGGTTTGCCTCAACAGCTGCCCTTGGGAAGCAATTATGGTTTATTATTTAGAGTATCCGATAGAACATAAAGACAATTATGCTCTTCGGGTTAAACGTAGTTTTTAATGTTTTTTATCACTAGATCTGTAGTGATATCAGCTGTCAGTTGATATCTTTTTTAAGGAGACATCTGTAGGATGTTAGAGGAATCGTCTTCACAATTATCATCTTGACAAAGAATGTTGGTGTAGTGAAGCGAACTTCAGAAGAACCATCTCAAACTGACATGACAAACAAGGTCAGCTGAGAGGAGCGGACATGATGAATGATTTTTAGACGAAAGCTGACACGAGAAAGAATGTTTGTTCTTTAGGAAACAATGGTCCCTAGCAGCCTAAAACAGAGGAGCGTTCTCCATAATATAGCCTCACTGTGACATTGCTATAAAATAGTTTTATAGTAATTGTGCTGCCGATGAATGTTCTGCTCATAAATAAGTAATGATATGAAGTAATAGACACTAATCACTTAAACATTCCGTTCCATATCCGAAACAAATCTACTGATAGAAATCAATCTTGTAAATTCCCTCCAGAAAAAATATACTGATTGTGTGATTGGCGAATGTGCTGATGACATAGGACAGGAAATTGGGAAGAGCTACTACCACCAACGTATGGAATATCCACATATATAGAATAAGGGGAGACAGAGAGGATAGCGGCTCGGACTGAGGAATCGGAGAGCCGAGTTCGAATTCCAGTCGAATCCATTACATTCACTTAAGTGCTAATACTCTTGGGAAAGGCATGATTCCTCTTCCTCTCCGCCTCCCCATCTATGGTTTAATAGCAGGACAGACCGCGTTCTATAGACTTGGATGGCAACTGGTCTACCGCAGAAAGAAATAACAACCTACCGCGGAAAAAAAAAATCTGCCTCGCCAGCCATGTATCGAATGATACATGATCGCCTAAGTGTGTGTCACGCATGAAGAAGAAGAAGAAGAAGAAGAAGAAGAAGAAGAAGAAGAAGAAGAAGAAGAAGAAAGGATCTATATATGAGCAATATTCTATCAGGATACTTGTCAGGTTTTGGGTCATCAAAGGAGAAATGGGAGTCCCAATCTGTTTAATCTCTTCCTAGACTATGTTCTGCACATATACAAGCATATATATGGAAGACAGTCATTGATAATCCCGTTCCATATCCTAAATGAGTATACTAATAGAAAACTACCTTCATGTTTTCCCACACGATGCAAGTATTTGAGGTGGGCTATGCTGATGACATATGTATTCGTGATTAGGATTAGAAGAATCTTGAATAAAAAATCACTAATCGCTACAAAATGTTACAAGAAGTAAAACTAAAGATAAATCCTTCCAAAATATAAATTATGATCTGTCATTGGAATGAAAGCAGTGATGATACGTAGATTCAGACAATTAATTTACATCCGCTTATGCATTAGTTGAAACAAATTTAGTATAGGAAATCAGTTAATTTAAAACAGATTAGGCTGCGCTAGGGGGAGTTTCACACAATACCGCCAGTTGCTACAAAACCAAAGCATTAACATAACTTGCACCATGTTCGTAAATAGCCTCCACATATGAAAGATTGATTTGTTTTTACGGCTTATCAACATTTTTCACGTTATTTAAATCCAGGAAATAATTTTAGATCCTATGGCTTTTTTTATAGATAATAAAGATTTACTCATACAGGTCTTACTAATTAACGCATGACTGGGGTTAGAAGAGATAGGTTCATAAATTTCCCAGTGGTATTTGCGCCTAAGTGAATATAACGAACATAAATGAAATTGCAACTCGGCTCTATAGGAATAAAGGGTCACAGCCGACACTTGAGTTTGAACATAGATCGCCAGTGTGCAAACACAGGCGATCCCAATATTGAATTAAGTAGACCACGTGACCATAGAGGAAACGCATATATGGGATTTAACGTGTGTCTAATTGATCGTTATTTCTGTTCTATCCTCTATTATTATTCGGATCTCCACTTCTATTATCTCCTCTATATCTATATGGACCGCTATTCTCTACTATATTCACTATACTATTTATTTATTCGGATCCCTATACGGAATACTATTCGAGCGAGCATTATCGAGCAAGTACTATTAGTGCGAGTGTCATTCGAGGCGTCTGACCCAGTATTGTTCAGCGGCTTTACTATAGTTGTATCTGCGGTTACAATGTCTCTACTACAATGATCATTACAAAAGTGACATCGAGTAATCGTTGACATTACAAAGAATTCTGATATATTATCCATTATACCACCCGCATATCCAAGCTGACGGCACCTTCATATTTGGGCGGTTATACATCTATGTACTTACCAGGCTCGATATGGGCGGTAAGCCATCGTCAAATGGAGGCATTCTAATGGATGTGATGTATGGCACCGAACACATTCTTAAATATAGATATTTCTTATCAGCTGTATGCAACCCCTCTACATGGCTATGAGCGAAGGAAGTCTTAAAAATCCTTTTTTCAGACCTCGTTAATTGTATGACAGAATTACAATGAACTCTACCAAATAACAAATACCACATCACTTGAGGAACTTCAACGGAAGCAACAATTACAATGGATACAGTATGTAACTCGATGACAATATAATGGCATAATATAGATGTTGACGTTCCAGATTACTTCAAACAGAAAGAGTTAGAAAAAGGAAAGAAGCCTCTCACCACCACCACTGGTCATTATTTTGAAGAAAAGTTGTTTGAAAGAATTTATCATTTTCAAGCGACATGAGTACTGTCACCTCGGTTAATGAATGCCGGACATTTCTTACCCGACATATATTACCATTTCTAAATATTCATGAATTCCATTAATTTCTGAATTTCCCAATGTTGTTCTTACTCTTACTCTTGGTCATAAGCATTATTGTTTATTTTGTTTTGTTTTGTTTTTATATCAAGAATGCCTTTAAAGTAATTAAATAAGTATTAGGTCCATGCTTTCTACTGATATGTCAGCATCAGGACTATGAGAAAGTAAACAAAAGGAAAGGAAATCAAATCTATTTCAAGTGTTGTTATAATTTATTTGGCAATAATAATAATAATAATAATGATAATAATTATAATAATAATTATTATTATTAAAGCACAATACAGCAACTGAAGCCCAAAATACTTTTAAAAAAGAGCAAAGACATATGCAACAGACCAGATACAGAAACAATGGCACGATGAGCCACTTCATGTAGACAAACTCCGGACCCATCAGTGGCTACATAGTGCAGTGTTAAAAGCTGAAACGCAAAGTTTTATCCTTGTCTTGCTGCAAAGGATCAGTGCTTGTTAACTAGAAATTATCAAGCTTACATACTAAAATATTATGTTAGTCCAAAATGCAGGCTCTGTGATAATTACTCCAAAACAATTAATCATCTTGTATCAGGTTGCACGGTATTGGCACCCACTGAATATAAAACCCGGCATGTCAGAGTGGGCTAATATCTGCACTGGAAAATCTGCAATTTCTACGGGAAGGAAACTGAAAGAAATTGGTATGAACACCACCCAGACCCAGTTACAATTCTATGGGACTACACAATGCACACAAACAGAGCAATCAAAGCTAACCACCCAGACACTGTTATTAAAGACCACAAACAAAAAAGTGCCTCCTTATTGATATGGCAGTCCCTAAAGTCTTCAATATATCTTTATAGATATTAAAAAAGCTGTCAAAATACAAGGACCTTAAAATCGAAATCTCAAAAATGTGACACATAGGAACATCAACAATCCCTGATGTAGTTGGAACCCTAGGATTGGTGGAAAAGATTCCAGTAGACTAAATGAATGGATTCCTGGAAGCCCATGCCTCAAAGAAATACAAAAATATTTTTCTCACAAGTACAGCCCACACTTTACGAAGGGCTTCTCTATGTAAAATATGTGCATTTTTTGTCTTCTTTTTGTCAGTGAAAAGTGTCATGATGCCATTTTTAACCTTAGGTCTCTGGGCGGGACCCGGAAAGAAATGTGTACACGCCAGAAATCAAAGAAAATTAAAACAACAATAACAACAACAATAACAACAATAATAATAATAATAATAATAATAATAATAATTAAAACAAAATATAGCGATTGAAGCTGCAAAATAAAAAAAATGCAAAGACAAATGCAACCGACCAGATACAGAAACAATGGCAAGATAAACCGCTTCATGGCCAATACTCTGCCCGTACCAAAGAAGCTGAGGTAAATCAACCCCAGACCCATCAGTGGCTACGTAGTGCAGGGTTAAAAGCTGAAACACAATGTTTCATCCTTGCTGCACAGGACCAATGCTTCTTAACTAGAAATTATCAAGCACACATGCTAAAAGATTGTGTTAGACCAAAATGCAGGTTCTGTGATAATTACCCAGAAACAATTGATCATCTTGTATCAGGTTACACGGTATTGGCACCCACTGAATATAAATCCCAGCATGACAGAGTGGGCTAATATCTGCACTGGAAAATCTGCAATTTCTACGGGAAGGAACCTGAAAGAAATTGGTATGAATACCACGCAGACCCAGTTACAGAGATGTGTCCTGTTACAATTTTATGGGTCTAGACAATACTCAAGACAGAACAATCAAAGCAAGCCGCCATTGTTATTAAAGACTGCATTAAAAAAATGTCTCTTTATTAATATGGCCATCCCTGAAGGCTACACGGCATCTTTGAAGATTTCCAAAAAGCTATCAAAATGCAAGCACCTTGAAATCGAAATCTCAAATATAGAACATGGGAACATCAACAATCACTGTTGTAGCTGGAGCCCTCAGAATGGTTAGAAAATATTCTATTAGACTAACGGAAGGGATTCTTGGAAGTCCATGCCTTAAAGAAATTTAAAAAAAAACTGTTCTCACGTGTACAGCCCATACCATATAAATCGGTTTATCTATGTAAAATATGTTTGTGGTTTGTTTTTTGTTTGTTTTTATTTTGTTTTTTGTTTTGTTTTTTGGTCGTTTTAAATTTCTCAGTGGGAAATGTCATGATCTCATTTCTAACCTTAGGTCTCTGTACACACCAGAAATAAAAGGAAATAATAATAATAATAATAATAATAATAATAATAATGACAATAACAAAAACAACAATAATAATAATAATTTTACTGGAATACAATGGAACTGCAGGAAACTAGTATGAAAATCACCCAGCCGCGATACAGACATAGGAACTGTAACAATTTTATGGAACATTACAATATATATAGGCAGAACAAATAAAACTAATCGACCAAATATTATGGTCAAAAACACAAAAAGCACAATTTGTTTTCTTATTAACATAGCAGTTTCTGCAGACTCTACTGTATCTTTGAAGATCTTTAAAACAATATCAAAATAAGGTGTTGAAAAGGAGAAAAGAAATCAAAGAAAATGTGAAAGAAATCAAAGAAAGGAATGAAAACGAAGTTTCTTACATCAGGTTTCCCCGATTTTCCTGATAAGGTCCCTGATAATTATCACATTTGCTCTACATTAGTAAATTGATATGTACGGTGAGAATATTCTTGTATATCATCTCATACAAAAACTGGCTAAATCCCTTGAGAAGACTGACGTCACTGCGAGAAGCATGTTAGCGATCTCGTTGATAACAAAGTAATAATCGTTTAATTTGGGAAGGGCGTATAATATGAACCCATATAATAGACACACATACATATGTCCGCGTGTGATATATATATATATATATATATATATATATATATATATTTGTATTCTACTCGTCTGAATATCGCAAGAACATGAAACTCCAATAATGAGTCGGACAGTCCTTTGTTAAGTGTTCATATTGTGAAGCGTTCTTTGCATCGTCTAGATAATCTGGGCGTTGACCACTTGACTGTGCATGTGGGCTGGTGTTTTTTTGGTGTTTCTTTCTTTCTATGGAGATAAGTTTTATGTCAATTTGTCTCTTGGTCCCACCAACATCATAAATTTATATATATATATATATATATATATATATATATATATATATATATATATATATATATATATATATATATATAGGGGTGCCTGTGTGAGTGTATGACTTACGGTCTTATTCCGCTGAAACACCGGTTCACATACGATCATCGAAGTTAAGGAACATTGAGACTGGTTAGTAAATAGATGGGTGATCACTTGGGAATACCAGTTACGGTAAGCTTAGATAGGCGAAAAGTGTAATAGCAGTACAAATGTAGTGATATTATAACATACTAGCAGTAGAGACCGGCGTTGCCCGGGGATGTAACAGTAAGAGATAGATCAAGTATCGACCATCATAAAGACTGAAAAATAAAATTGACAAAGATTATTGTTTAAGGTTGAGGGACAAGCATGTCTTAATTAGTTGTTTTTTTGTTTGATTTTTTTTTACGAATTGGTCAAACCCAAATTCAAACAAATGCTTTGTTTTAATCGTTATTAGTCTACCGATTGAATAGAATTTTATTATAAACAATTGTCTTGTAAATGGAATTTTTAAAGCATTCTGAATGTAAAAATAAAGAAAAAAATTTGCAAGACAATAAGAAACACTCCCTGCCCCCCCCAAAAAGAGAAGTTTTGTTGAAATCGGTTGAAAAATGTAGGAAATCCGATCCCATATATAAACGAACACACACACACTCAAAAACAACCTGGGTTCTGTAATAAGTATAACTCGATATGAGCTGTCCCCCTTTCATTCTCGACAGCGATGCCTCTTAATCGTGTTTTCAAATTGATTTCGTGCAAAAACAATTGTGTTTTTCCAATTTTGGGCGCTGTCAGAACCACTGCAAGGTAATTTTACGTAGTCGTGTGAAATTTTGTTGAAATCGGTTGAAAAATGTTGTAAATCCGATCCAATATACAAACGAAACAGACACACACACACACAAGTTTTATAATATATATATATATATATATATATATATATAATATATATAAATTTGTTATATATACATATATAATATAAAATTGGACACTGGGATCAACATTAGAATGCAACAATGTGTTGCCTGTTTCAAACGTAATCTTCAGGCGATCTTCAAACATAAAACAGACAGGCTGCACTTGGTGCTGACATCAGTGTGCACTTTTTATATATATATATATATATATATATATATATATATTTTATTTTAATACGCCCTGTCCCTAAAATTGAGTAATAGTATGTATATATATACTATTTACATTATTCGGACTATTGTCCTGATCTTTGTTGCCATATTTATCACAACGTTTCGGCCGTTGCACGCTACGGCCTTTTTCAGGTGGTTGAAATGTTGAACTGAACCCTTTATTTCGCCCACTGGGGTAGACTGTTCTAGTTCCACGTGCCATGTTCTAGTTCCACCTACCATGTCTAATGAATGTCAGTTATCAATTATCTCCTGTTAATTTCCCTCTCAAATTCACGCTCTCAGTATGAGTTCAATATATGTTTTAAGAACTTTGGAGAACTTTGAGTGGAAGAATTAACAGGAGATATCTGATAACTGACATCCGCTGGACATGGCACTTGGATCTAGAACAATCTACCCCAGTGAGCGAAATAAAGGGTTCAGTTGGTTGGAATGTCGAAACACCTGAAAAAGGCCGTAGCGTACAACGGCCGAAACGTTGTAATAAATATGGCGACAAAGATGAGGACAGTAGTCCGAATAATGTAAATAATGTACATAATACCTCATCTCAGAAATATATATATATATATATATATATATATATATGTGTGTGTGTGAGAGAGAGAGAGAGAGAGAGAGAGATAGCGCGCGCGGTTGAGTGTATGTTTGTGTGTGTTTTGAGTGAATAGAGTTAAATCAAAAGATATAAATAAAGGCGGATATTGAATCCTGGAAGGAGAGAATTGTTTGTGTTGGTCTTAACAGAGTGTGATACCAAATTGGAAGATAATCGGAAGCACGATGAAATTAAACTTGACAGGACATGGGATTTGGGAAAATGGACGGCCAGGGCATTGCTCACGGCTAAATATACTTATACGAGTGTCTATACTGACCAGCTTTAATCGAATATGTAACTCTATGAGGCCACGATGATTGAACTAAATAAGAGGAAGGCGATGGACATATGAAATCATTGTTTCAGCAAAACCAATAATTTTGTGACGGTCTGATATTTTCATTGATTAAATGAGACAGAGAAATTATGAATGAATTCATGTATGTGTAACTAAAATACTTGCGTTTTTAAGATTTTTTTCTAAAATATTTAAAATAAAAATGATGTGTGTAAATAAGCTATAGAATATATATATTCGATATTTAAAATAAGAGATAAGGGAAATGTTCATATAATGTTATATAATCGTTTACGAGGAAAAAAGTTAGCATAACTATGTCCAACACTGTTACATTAGAACATGTACGTATCCACTACAAAATTGTACATTTTGTTTCAACGTTAAGACAATATTTCTTCAGATGACAAACAATGAAGGTACCATCATTTTTACCACCTGAAGAAACGTTATTTACGTTGAAACAAAATGTACACTTTTGTAGAGGATATTTACATGTTCTAATTTAACAGTGCATAATAAATATCTATTGCTCTATTTTTGTATTGATCCCTGTTTTAAAATAATATTTTGAACGTTGAAGATTTATTCTTCGTTCTTTTTCATTATATCAAGAACCAGCGGCGACAATTTTAAAGGACTGAATTTGGATTGGCGTTATTTGCCAAAAATACTGTGTAAAATATAGTTTAAAGAAATATATGACATTATAAGGGATGATGTATTTAGAGAAATGTCACACTCACCCCACGGACATCATACAAGGTACAGTATAAAGTCAAAGAAAAAAAGGAAAAATGGAAAAATGTCAATTAGTGGACTAGAACATCATTTACAGAGGCTTAGATACTAGCACGCAGCCGAGACATATGGTTGGAGTTAGTCAGGTGCTCAGCGCCGCGGTAAACCTATGATCACACATGGTCAAGGGACTGAGAAGACTGACAATGAATTGAAAATATTCCTTTTATAAATACTTTACTTATTATAAGTTCGAATTTTGTAGAAAATAATCAGGTATATATATATATATATATATATATATATATATATATATATATATATATATATATATATATGAGGTTTAAGAATTAAAATTTAAAAACATAAGCAGATATTTTATATATCGCGCTCAATATTAAAATTATAAAAACAATATTAAAAATACAGCATGTTCGAATTTTGTAGAAAATACTCAGGAATATATATATTTGAGTTTTAAGAATTAAAATTTAAAAACATAAGCAGATATTTTTATATATCGCGCTCAATATTAAAAATATACAAACAATATTAAAAATACAGCATTAATAAATATTAAAATTTATCTAACTGTAAATGTCAAATACTTTTTACTTGTTATATTCCAGACCCCGATGTTTCTTGGTGCCAACCTTTATCCAGGTGGTTCTACATTTAAATGGATATATTTACATTTTTTTTTCAGTTATACCCATTACGTATGAGACGGCGTACATGAACCTGCTAGCCTTGGCCTACCTGAAGACAGAACTATTTGATGAAAAAAAAAATTATGTATATGTGTGTGCATAGATGTGTGTTTGTGTGTGTGCAAGAAGTGTACGTATAGTTATTAAAATATAACCATATTATCATCCAATGTTTATATTATCCAAAATTTCTAACACTCATCTATCCAGATCAGGCATTTTACTCGTTCAAAGCTTTCTTTCTAGTAGAGAGAGCTTCTTACACCAGATAGCTTTAACTAGTCGTCGACTGGTTCTATAAATCGCTTTATTAGAAAATTCGTTGACGAAAAAAGTTGTTGACGAATACAGGATGATAAGCATGTAAGCAAAATAGAGATTATTACCAGGAAGAATGTAGCGAACAAACATTGTAAATTCTCCATTGGAAATTAGTATTCAACTTAATCTCTTCATAGATGTGCCAGAGGAAAAGTTGACTTATTTCTAAATCGAAACACGTGTGTGTGTGTGTGTGTGTGTGTGTGTGTGTGCAATTTTCATATATATTATTTATACATTATATATGGGCTGTACTTATTTGAAAGCGCTCAATGTCAGTGATAATGCGAACATATTTAGTTGGATTCGTGTGAGTTTGTGACCCTGAGTTTCACGCTATTTGCGATTATGTGAAACCCTAGGTCACAAATTCAGATCAATCCAACTATATATATATATATATATATATATATATATATATATATATATATATATATATATATATATATATATATTATGATTCATGTATGTATGTATACTATCTCTTTTAACATTCCATATTTTTTATTGTTTAACTAGCTAGGTAGCATTGACTTTTCTTTCTATGTGTCGTGTTCTTTCAGGACATAAGCGATTATGGCTCTCCATCTCCCTCTATCCATTGCAGCTCTCAACAAGTTCCTTCTCTCTCCCACCTTCCCCAGACACTGTTCTGTCATCCACTTGCCTGAAGCCGCTAGGTATGTCCAGTGCTGTTTTTCTTTGTCTCTCTTTCTCTCTATTCCCCCAAGCCCTCATTCCTCAATATATGTCCCAGAAACTTCAGCTGCCCCTTTCTGATATTAAGTATAAGCCTCCTCTTTGTTTGCATCCTCATCGTTGCTAACACGCTCGGTCCATGATATCCTTCTGTAGAACTGCATTTCCGTCGCCCCTAGTCTCTTTTTTTTTATCTTTAAGGAAATCATCCAACATTCGCTGCCGTTAAGAAGGACAGATGTCACATAACAGCTCAGTATTCTTTTCTTCGTTACCAAGGAAAACATCCTGTCTTGCAATACTCTGCTCAGCTTTTGGAATATGTCGTTGTCCATCCCAATATGTCTAAGGATCTGAGTGTCGCATTTACCTTTGCTCTGTCAGGACGCTTAAGACGATTTTTGAAGAGGACAACCGTCTGTGATAGCAAAATAAAATATATAAAAAACTTAACAAGGAGATTCTTTTTTTTTTAAGTAAGTAAAAGGAAAGAAGGGAAAATCAAAGGAAACGAAAGTAAATTAGGTGAAGAAAGATTTTTTTTTTTTCCTTGTTTTTTCAATGTTCTCTAATATATTCTTATTTTTTTCTTTCTTTTCTTTTCTCCTTCAATGGAGGATTTCTGTCTCTACGTCAGATTTGATAATGTTCTATTATTTTTTGGTTCTGCCACCTCTCTAGCCGTCTCACCCTCATTTAAACAGTTACAAAAAATTAATATTCAAAGGCAATTTGGGATGCTATGTATTTTTGCCTATCAATAATATGCTATTCTTTTCTTTTAAGTCTTCTCATTATCAAATCAGCCTCACGCACACACTTTCTCACTCACACTCATATTCTTTCTATCTCACACTCAAATATGTGTGGATATTTCTATATGCGTGCGTACATGTTTACGTGTGTATACGATTGAGCGCCCATTTATTTATGCGTATTGTGTGTACAGTCACGTGTGCCTCAGTGTCTATTTCTAATGGGTGTATTCTTAGATGCGCTTGTATGGACGTTTATGTATGTGTGGTTTTTGTGTATTTGTGTGTCCTTTTATGGATACGTGTTGTGTATTTTTGTGTTTGTGAATGTTTATACAAGCATGTTGCAACTATATATCCGTGTTTACGTTTATATATGAGTGATGTAATATTGTGTTTATGTGTACGCCTTTCTGTATGTATATGCATTCATGCGGTGTGCGTGTGTTCGTCTGCGAGGGCGCCTGTGTACGTTCATGTATGTGGGTTATGCATGTGTGTTTGCGTTTGTCTGTGCGTATGTATATGCCTATTCTGTTTGTGGTTGCGTCTCGGTGTGTATCTGTGTACACGTTTATGCATGCGTGTTGTGGATGTATGTGTATTTGAATATGTATGCGTGTATAGATTGGGGTTAGCACACGTACATACACACTCATACATGCACAACATGCATGCATGGTTTATATACATTTGTAATATTCGCTGATAGCGCAAATTGTTATAAGCTTTTGTTACAAAAAACATATTTTTTAAATATAAATTTATTAAACAGATCGTCACTGAGCTCAGAAAAAAAAACATGATAAAAAGATTTTAGGAAGTCGATGTCATTGTTAGAAGACAGATGTAAAAATGTACGAATCAATTTGAAAAAAATGCGGGATTTAATTAACCTTTTTGCATTTTCAGTTGGAAAATTATAACATATTAAACATTGTTTGTAATTATATTTAAATAAAAGACTTTCGAAAAAAATATATCAGTATACAAACATATCCTTAGTGCGCGCACAAACACGCAAACTAATAGATAGATAGATAGATAGATAGATAGATAGATAGAAACAAACATACAATGATTGATAGATATAAACAAACTAAGATAGATAGATAGATAGATAGATAGATAGATAGATAGATAAGAATTTGACTATATACTGATTTATTTACCATTATAGAATTAATAACTGTACGTTTTAATATATTAGTTTGATCGGAAAGTTTTGTTTTTAATTACTTCATTCCAAGCAAGGCAATAAGTCTGCTACACGGAGAAGTCTTTAGTTAGGACAATTGAACAAAAGATCAGTCCAGGATTCAGAAAGACAGAAGATGCTAGCTGACGTTGCATTTAAATTTTTGAACATTGTAGGTCGCAGGGAAGCCACAAAACGAAAGGTATTCCACAGGCGAGAAGTTCGAGAATAGAAATAAGCGAGAAGTGTGAGAAAATAAATTATTAAAATAGAACTAATGGTTGAATCTAAGTAGTTGAAGCGTTAACGGTGAGACCTAATTGACAATCAAGTAGCACGCTTAAATTCATAAAGTCGAGACACCAAGAAAAACTGGTCATCAGAACAAATGCATGAATATATCTGCAGAAATGAAAAAGGGAAGCCACGTCATGTCGGCGAGAAAGTGACTACAACTGAGATGGCAGGTCAGGATCGATTACATTAATGATATTTCCGTGACTTTTCTCAAGAATCTCGAGATATGTAGCAGGTGCACCAGACCAGACATTCTAGCAGTATTCAATGCCCGGGCGAATGGTAGATTTATAAATGTGCCAGACGTATTCTGATGAGGAGTATGACTGTAAATTTTACTACTATGAAGTATAAGTCAAACGACCAAAGCAGAACCCAGTTGAACGGTAGATAAGTTCATCTAGAATTAGATGATCATATCTTATATCTGATATCGTGTCGTTAATTTTGTTAGACATTCTCATGACGGTCGTCCTCGAGTATAGAATCCAAAGGTTGGCAGTGAATATTTCGGAGACAGTAAGAAAACGTACTTTAGGTTCGCAGTGGATATCACAGCAGGGTGTAGTTCATCCTTCTCCTGGTCGCTTTTGGTCCTTCCGGTAGAGGAAACAAGATGGCCGCCTTTATACACGACGAATACAGTGTTGTGCGGCTTCTGATTGGTCAACCTTCTATTGGTCGACTATAAAGGGAAATAAGTCATTCTGACTCGCTCACTAGTTATACATATATATACCCAAAAAACCGTGACAAATTTTGAATATGGGAAAAACTTACAGTTGGTATTTGACTTTCTCATGAGGTTTCTCTTCAAAAACCAAATATGTTTTAACATGTTCTGTAAATTTTAACCAGGAAAGTTTTCCTTTTTGCGTCGCATTGTTACAAGTGATGAAAATGCTTTGGCATGTCAAGAAAACAATGATGCTCTTTATCATAATATGAGAAATCATCGCCAACACACAAGGCATATATATATATATATATATATATATATATATATATTGTTATGGGAACTTACCCATAATAATAATGGACTATTCCTGACATTATAAATACTGCGCCTCTCAAGAGGTATGAGGAGATTGTAAGACGAGGAGAGATAATTGAGAGCATATTGTAAGGACATTGGAATAGTGATACTTGTCAAGACAACATAGTTCACTCTAACCAAATCTGATAGTCATTACTAATACTTCTACTTCTTTGTATTATATTTCTGTTATAATATATCTTTGTATTCCATACCTGTGTTCGTGTTATTCTTTTATTGTTTCTAACCTTGGACCATCACCGTGGTACAAGGAACTTGGACCATACACACACACACACACACACACACACACACACACATATATATATATATATATATATATATATATATATATATATATATATATATATATCAAGATATCCATTGATGTCGACACCAAGCAGCAACAGTCTGTTTCAGGCTTCATCGCAATTTTAAGGCCATGTTTGTTTGTTTGACTCTCTCTCTCTCTCTCTCTCTCTCTCTCTATATATATATATATATATATATATATATATATATATATATATATATATATATATATGCGCTTTGGAGACAGCTCCTCTCAGAGCTCTCCGGAGAAAAGTTTAAAAACAGTGCCTACCCAAGTTCCTAATGCATTTCTCTTCCAGCACGAATTGAGTTCTCCTGGCCAATTTCCCATTCCCTCTGCTGTATACTGACAGCTTAGTGGGTAGAATCTCTGACTATCCTCAAATCGGTCGATTTTCGAGTTTTGATCCCGACATGAAGCAGTCGGACGTCTATCCACCACTATGAAGTGCTGTGATACAGCGAACCAGTTTGTTTTCATATGGTTATACATACATATATGATTACCCAACAAATGTTGAGTAATCAATAATAAATAATGTGTAAGAAGTTAACAAACAACATTATGGAACGCGTCCAAATAACTGCATTCGGTTACACAATTATTCATACTCAATAGCATGTAGAATAATTTGAAACATAACCTATACTGCCCAACCGTGTGGATAATAAAATAAACCCTAGAACACATAATGACCCAATGGTCAGCATATATAAATATTCGAACCAAAATGTAACACACGTCACTCGAATATTGCACTGTTTCTGACCGGTTAAGTCTTGCGTAAACTACACCTCTGATTTCACCTTCATTTTATTTTTATTTTTATCTCTAAGACTGCTAAAGAATGTTTAAAGTGAATATGGTGACATTTCTTTTACATTGACTATGTCTGCTGCAATTTTTGCATTTTTGTATTTTCTTTTAAAGTTTTCTTTCGCTCTCCCCCTGCAATAAGTTAGTTTTATTTCCTTATTTTTCTGCTGTAACGTCCTTTTATTTGTTGCACTAGTGTATTTGATTTATTTTTTCTTTTCTTGATTTTATTTATTTATTTTTTTTGCCAGTGCTTAATATGTTTTATTCCTCATTATTAAAAAACCTCGTCTTTAAGCCCTTTGTAATTTTATTTCCCAGTTTAATCTTATTTACGCCAGACTTTTCGTCAAATTCATTTTTTTTAATTTTATTTCAACAATTTTGTTTTCTTCATAGGCAGACCTTTTTCTTTTGATAAATGCGCGTTTAATTTAATGTTTTCAGTCGTCCTTGTTTTCAAATATTTTGCATTGATTTTGTTCTCTTTATTTGTTCAATTTAAAAGACCCTCACATGTTGCGTTGTTTCATTGTCAGTATTTTTGAAGTAAAATTCTTTAATTTTTACACATTTCATAATTTCTTTCTGGTAAAACAGTTTTACTTATTTTTCATTGTTTCTGTGTGTACATTAAACTAGTTTTATTTTATTTTTCCTCCACACTTTGCAGAAATACTTTAATTTGTGTCTTAATTTGTCTTTTTTCTGGCTCTGTTTCATTTTTTTTTTTCGCTTAGTCAGTTGTTTATTTGTTTTATTCTTAGTTTTACCTATAAGAAAAGAGGACACAATCTTTTCAAAAATGGCTGAAAATGTCGTTCCGTTCAAAAAAAAAAACGCCGTATAAACAATAAAAACCCCAGAAGGATATTACCATCCTCGATTAAAAGAAACATGTACAAAGTTCAAAATGGCCAAAATTCTGAAACTAGAAAAAATAATAAAACCTAACATAAGGCAACCCCGAATGAAAATAACAAGAACAACGACATCAAAAACAGCAGTAAAGATTCGCCCTCTTGCAGGAGGTCCGGCTCAGAAATTGTATTATCAACATTACGGAGTTCCTGGAGAAAGACAAGTGTTACGCACATATTATCAAATAACAGCGGGTTGATCAAAGCATTGTGTCTGATATTTTGGTCGACAAGCGTTCCCTCAAAATCTGTCGCCACACAAAAGACATTAATAATAAAATTTTTGACGTTCCTGGTGGGGGTTAACCCCAGAGAGTAAAGGTTACTTCATCAAAGGTAAAGGTTACTTCATATGATTCGTACGGTTATTCACGTCTGCTGACGGTGATGACGCCTCCAGTCGAGATCATATAACCAAAGATCATAATCAGCACGGAATTTGAGAACAGGTGAATGACTCAATATCAGTATACGAGGTTCTTCCTCATGTGTTAAGTGAGCACTTGGCGGCCTATCTGGTACTGTACGGTCAGATTCTCCGTGATACCTCTCACAAGATAAACAATGAATTGAGTTCTGAGATAATGCTGGATCGAAAATACTTTATCTCTGTCCACCAACTCCTTGGGTGTAGAATCCTGGAAAATGCCGGTCATTGTGACCTGCCGTAAATCAACTAGTTGGAAGTGTGGAGAGACTGGCGGAATCAAATGAAAAAAATGAAAACCACCAACAAATTAAAGGAAGACGTGTCCCTGGTGTCGAAAGAGCAGGCAGAAAATGCATTAAAGCAAACCCGTAAAATTAAAGACGTTGAAACTCCGAAAAAATTCTCCAACTTCAAGAAGATGTTAATTGTGGATAGGCATTACAACAAATACAGGCTATGCTAGAAGCGGAAAATGACACCTTCGCGATATTTCTCTTTCCTGGCTTTCTTCGACGAAGAAAAAGTGAAAAAATTAAGTTAGTTTTTGTTCACCCATCCCTGAATAGAACTCTGACATTAACGTTCTCCTGGGACATTGGTGGCATGTCTCTTGACGGTGCTATCAAAAGAGAGATGGACAAAGGCTCACTGGGACAGGCCGTTAGTATCCTAACCTAGGCCAATGTTTAAGACATATCACCAACACTAATCTAACTAATCATGTTTATCTGATTGACTACTATAAGTGGCTGACGCTTGATGTCGGAGACTCGTAGATCTTTAGCATCTCCATGTGGATGTATGTTGATTACAGGAGACCCTGTTTTGAATGTGTGTCTATTGAGTATGTTTAGATGTTCGCTCGAGAGGAGCTTTCTGGATAGTGTGCAAGTCTCTGAATACGGCGTGTACTTTTCCTCTGTAGATCCGGTGGGCCGGCTAAGCGTGTTGGATGTTACTATAAAGGATAAGCCTCTTCGTCTCATTATGCGCCCAATGATCATAGAGAGCGGACTCATTTGTTTCGATGGATCGTGCCATTTTTGACAACGTCACGGCGGTTGTTGCGGGCGATTGCAATGCCGTCCTTAACCATGACAAAGATCGTATAGGCAAATGATCGGGTAATAACAACCCAGATGTGAAGCCATTTCGAGACTTTATCGATAAGTATCTTCATGAGCACCCCAGCAAAGTAACGTGGATTTGGACTAATAGTAGCGGCTCACATTCAGTAGTGAGTTCTAGCTGCCACGACCGAGTTCTAGGTAAGATAGTCGACCTAGGATTCTTTAGTTTACTCCTCCGGATTCATGTAACGTTAGATAAGTCTAAGACAAGGATGGCTGTCTACTGGAAATTGAACGCATCATTATTTGGTGAGTGAGATTTCCAAGACAAACTACTACTAATGCTACACCGGGAATTTACGGGAATTAGAAATAAGTCGAAGGATTTATTGAAATCTCAAGTTAGATCGTTTACTGTTGATTATTGTCGCCAAATCAATTTAATTAGATTATCAGCACAAAGGTCATGTGAAGGAAAATTTGATCTGGCGAGTAAATTTTAAAGTTGAGAAGTACGCTTAGCTGGCCAACTTCCCTTTCAAGAAGGATGAAATGCTTATAGTTAAGGCTTCTTCTGAGACAACGAATATGGCCGCTGAAATGCGTGCAGGGGAAAGAGGAAAAGCATCCAATAGGCATATCGCGTGCGTCATATTAGCGGATAAGCGGAGCGTGACTACACACGCGGACACGCGTTAGGCTGTTCATGCCTACTTTCAAGATCTGTTTCACAGGGAGCCCGATTTGAGTCATTTGTTTCGGGCCTTACTTTCGCACTTGGGTCCGACTTCTTGACGCGTTCCCCGGTCCGCTGGTGGAAGTGAATGGGGTACGATCGGCGCCATTCGTGTTGTCTCGCCCCATTCACCAAGGCTTTTGCCTCTGCTTTATGTTCTTGTGTTGGGGGTTTTTGTATGCAAGTTAAAGGTGAATCCGGTACTACGCGGAATTTTACCTAGTGCTACCATCTCGGCCAGATATTCCACCTGCGCTGATGACGTTTCGATTCAGTTTGTGTCAAGCAGAGCCAAGATTGACGATGTCGGCAAAGAGATCAGAGGATACAAGACGGTGAGAGGGGACAAAATCAACCGCAATAAGTTTTTTGGCTTGCTGTTGGGCGCGTCAAAGCGAGTTTCTCTCTTCCAGGGCCTTTCCTCTGGACAAACGGGACGGTCAAGATACTCGGCGTCTGGCTCGGTCCCGATCTCTTGCTGGAAAAGAATTGGTAGGAGGTGAGGGAGAAGTTCGAGGTCGCAATTCGTCTGTTGTTCCGGAGGAATCATTGATTAAACAGGAAGGCAGAATCATGAGTTCGTACATCTTTCTCCTTTACCGACTTCCTGTGCTTCCCCTCCCTTGTGCCAGACTGATGCAATTAGTTAGGGTCTTGTTCCCCTTCTTATGGGGAGACAAGTCTCGCAAGGTATGCCGGAAGATCTGTTACCTCCACACTTCTGAAGGCGGTCTGGGTATACCTAGCTTTTAGTTTCATCAACATACGCTTTGCATCGCGTTCCTATATCGAATGTGTCTGCAAGCGGATTGGAATGGCGAATTCTGGAAAGAAAACACCAGTAAGAACTCGTTTCTAAGAAGTGTGCTCTCGTGCGAGGCAGAGGCCCAACATTTACCCGTGGTGAGCGCTTTTTCTATTAGGAATGCCGGGTAAACCTCACGTTACACTTACGGGCAACGGATGGCCCCTCCGACTTTCAGGCGTTGTCCCGTAACGCATTATATCAGATGTTAGCGAGTCGGTCCGTTCAAGATGGTCTGATTGGCGAGATCGATTTAAAAAAGCAAGAGACTCGCTTTGCGGTGAGTCAGTGGAGACACCGACTCATTCCTTTCATTGCAAGCTTATAGTCCCGTTATTGAATATATCATGGTTCGCATGCTGCGTGAAAAGTTCTTTGTCCCTGTTTACGTCTTCCCATCTGATCTTGTTCTTTAAGCATCAGCTTAAAATCAAGGCGGAAAGGCGATGACTCTCTCCATCAGAATTTGGCAAAAGGTGGGTGAATCTTGCTCGTATCTGTCGAGTGAAAAAAGCTGACTTAGAGTTGAATTTTCATCCCGGTTAGGTATCAAGATATTGGGAATCCTGTATTAAGGATTTGGCAGCCCCGCCAAATATAGTTTCGTTTAAGCCCTTTTTACGTTTAGAATTTTACGCCAAATAAACTTAGCTAGTGGATGTATGCTCATTGGCTCCTTTTAATTTTGTCCTCACTTTCTTTAGTTTACTTCTCCATCCCTTCCCCTTAAGTGAACAGAAATGTAAGTTCTTTGGTGGATGCGCGATCTTTTTTCGTTTTTCGAGTGTGTTTTTCTTGTCGTGTGTAGTTGTACGTATGTTTGGTCCAATGTGTGGTTATAATTGATTCATGTTAATTTCGCCCAGTTAACTGATATTTCTGCCACATTTAAAGACTGTTGGTTTTCTTATTACTAACACCATTTTGTTTAGTTTCTTGTATATATATATATAATATTATGCACTGTGTAAATATTCATCGGGGCTTTCGTTTTTAAACGTTGTTATTTTTATACTCCACAGACAAATTTACATAAGGGACTAATTAGGAATTCAAAGACTTTTTGGCGTTTTATGGTGGTTTTAGTAAGAATGGTAAGTAAGAATATGGTGTTTGGTTTCAAGCAATATTGCATATTTTGTTTGGGCCAGTGATTGTGGCTCTCTAAGATTTTTTTAAGACAGATGAAGACCAGCATTCCCCATCCCCACTTTTCTCCTTGCGCCACACTTGTTTTTTTTATACAAAATTAAATATTCTAGCGTGAAGATTGCATTGAAGCATAAAACAACAGATTCACTGCTTGGTGTTGTCCTCAGTGTCCATTTTTATATTTGCAGACGTTCATATATATATATATATATATATATATATATATATATATATATAAATAAAAAAAAAAATGTTAGATAATAATACTAGCACATAATACAAACATAATGATTTAATTTACGAATAGGCTATACCAATTCTAAAGAGATCATCTAGTGACAGGTATCTACATATAATTGGCTACTTTGTCAGATAACGATGCCACCATGCTATGGGTGGAGAACTTCACCCTGAAAATACTGTGGAACAAAACCCTTCTGCATGTCCGGATGAAAATGTTTCAATTCATAAGATGCGCAGATATTTTGATACAGATATTAAGAAACCTGTACAACATGTTTATGGAACCTTTATCGTCAGCGCAGTGCTTTGGCACTCTGCAGACAGAACAATCGATTCTCTTATCGGAGACTCTTGTCTTCAGTGAGTGCACCTGAAGTGTATTGGCATGAGGTCTATGTCCAAGGGCAAGTTTTGAATTTGACTGTTATGCCTGAAGTGCTTAAAATATTTAGAGACTTCTAGATTTCTTTTAATAATTGAGGATGAATAAATGATTTTTAACAATTGATGCTGGAAAAGATTTTAATTTGTCTTAAAAATTGATAGTGAAAATAAATAAACTTATGTGGCTATTTTAACATTACCTGCCTTCAAAATAATAAAAATATCTACAGGTAAAAATGAGCTTGAATGTATATTTGCTTATTTCACTGAGAGCGGCAAAATAGCATCTTTCTATAATTTAACGTATATCAAATAAAACAGAATTTCTGATCATCAAGAGTTCACTATGAAACTAATAATAATTATTATTTAAATAATAATAGAAATGTACGATATTTATTGAAGCTTAACTCAGAATTTTTACAGTGGAGAAAAGACGTTTAACTGTGTCAATTCCACATTGAGCAAGAATAGGATGTATCCGTAAAGGAGAACAAGTCAACAGCATTGGTTGCTGTGAAGCCGTAGGTGGTATATCAGAGTTTTCCTCCTCCTCGTTGGATATCTTAACGAATGCTAAGCGATCCACATTTGCACCAGGCCTGCACACAAACTGAGGTATTTCTATATCCCCGTGACTCTGTTAGATGATCGTTGATCCAATGAAAGGATTCATTCACCCTATGAATATCAGATTCTTTTCTTTTTGTTTAACCTTTCCTGTTTCCACTCCCTCATTCCTATTTTTTTCCTTCATTTATCGCCACTCCATAGAAAAGAGAATCAAATACGCAATACAAAATCACAAATGTACGATTCGCGCGCCTTAACAAAGTCTAATTGGATTGCCTCATTTTGCCGCGGCGTTCAATGACTATTAGTCGGACACAGCGAAGAAAATGAGAAGACGTGAATTGAAGAACAGGCCAAAAATTGGTGGTGTGGTCAAGGAACCGAATGATGCGTGGATGCAGCAAGTGGAGAACTGTCGAGAAGGCACCAGTTTCTAAAGCTTCGATTATGGTCAATAAAAATATATATGTATAACCCCTATCAGTTTGCCAGTTACAAAGCGTCTCGGTTGTCAGATCACACAGCAAAGATATTTTATTTTAGCTAATACGCCTCTGGAAAGTAATATTTAGATATAAAATATCCGCAAAAACAGAAACGCATCCATAAACACACATTCACTCACTGACACACTCATTCACTCACTCTCTCTCTCTCTCTCCCACACACACACATACACGCATCAACATAGACACGACACAGACACAAACGCAGACACAGAAAAACACACACACAGACACACGCGCGCGCACACACACAAACGCACACACACACACACACACACACACACACACATATATATATATATATATATATATATATATATATATATAAGTTGGGATAAAATATATAGCAAATATGGATGGAAATCCGAGATAATATGATAAAGAACAAACAGGAAACGTTTATGAATCTAACATGTTTCACATTTATTAAAGTTTCATCAGAGAAGGAGATATGTAGAAAAAGAAGAAAGAAATTCTGGTATTGTTACTTGTGTGCTGTTTGGTTTTCATTGGTTAATCGCTTTCACGTGCATTCTACTTTTTAAATCGCCTGTCTTTGAATTTGAAACGCCACAAATTATACCATAGTTGGTATAAAATTCAAATCCTGATGAAGTTTTAATAAAAGTCTAACATGTTAAATTAATAGTGCAGTATAGATTTCGATCGGCCCGATTCAATGCCGACGTCCTAACTACCACAGAATCAGTGGCACTTGCCAAAAAAAAAAACACACACATTGAGGACTATAGAATTAGATATCTCGAAAGCCTTTGACAAGGTGTGGCGCAAAGTTTTACTGCACAAGCTCCCCGGTTATAGATTCACTGAAAAGGTCTTCATAATCATAAAATCCTTCCTAAGGTGTACGTTCCCGAAAGTAGCTTCTTCCAGCGTGGAAAAGGTTCCCCTGTACAAAGGCTCTGAACAGGATGTTTCCCCGATCACTACAATCTTAGCCTGCTCAAGGTTTACCTCCTAACGTAAACCTCTACCTCGAGTGGTCGCCACCGGACACTTACTTTGAATATATATATATATATATATATATATATATATATATATATATATATATATATATATAAAGACATTTTATATTTACCATTCTTTTATAGATACAAGTATTTAAATAAATCTCTGTTTGACAATAAGCAGAAAATTAAGTAACATTTATAGGATGAAGGTTCGAATTTCATAGAAAAGGATTCGAATATTTTCTATTGAAAATTTCCGTATAGGATGCCGGTAAATGTTACTTAATACTGTTTATTATAAACATAGCATTTACTTAAATACTTGTATCTATAAAAAGAATGTTAAACATAAAAATGTCTTTAATAAATTGTCGGACTTTGTCCAATTCTTAATGTATATATATATATATATTAAAAAATTGCATAGTTTTGCAAATGATATCTAAGTTCAAATGGAACAAAATAACAACATTTTTAAAAATTAAAAGAAAACGGTTAAATTCATAACGTCCTGTTATTTAAAATATGCAATACATAAGTTTATCCTAAACTGAAATAATTTAAATATTAATGACTTATAAGATATATCATTTACTCACTTTCCTTCATTAGATATTAAATTACCTAACTTTTGTATTATTTATCTATACATTTCTGGTAACGTGATGAATGTTTATGAACGTCTGTTAATTTTTAAAATTGTGAAAATATAACATGTTTAATTTTGTCTTTAAATATTCGTTGCAAAATAAAATCCTTATATTTACCTTGATAAATTCTGTCACTTGAAGAAACGCGTCAGCTAAGTTTTCTTTTTTTCTTTATATATATATATATATATATATATATATATATATATATATATATATATATATATATATATATATATATATATATATTGTGCTCAACATGGCGACAAAGATGAGGACAATAGTCCGAATAATGTAAATAGTGTACATAATACCTCATCTCAGAAATATAAACAGATACTGAATTTTGGAAAAGTTGAGAACTTCATCTGGATAATTAGACAATTCAGCATATCTATGATCAAATAATTGAGTAATTAAAGAAAATAGAAATAAGGCAAATTTTATATATTTTAATTTTGTTACAATAATGTCCCTAAGAAGGAAAAAAAAAACGATGAATTAGAAATGAGTTATTTTCGATCGTCCAATCATCAAACTGATTGCCATCAGCCACTGTCACTTCAAATGTGACAGCTTTCGTTTTATCTCGTCACACCTGTTCAATATGCCAGACATCTTTCTATCTAGATTTGATGCTTAAGATGATTTGAATCAAAGAAATAATTTCGAAATTATCGACTAACTTCCGATAAATTCATTCCATCTTTTATTTTATAAAGTGTCAACTTAGTATTAAGGAAAGAGTTTTGAGGGCATTATCAACTTGATTATGAGAGTGCACGCACAACTCTATGCTAGGTAAAAGTAGTTGAAAGATGCGTGACTTGTCTTTGACGGCTTATTAACTTATCTCAGATTATTTAAAGACAGATTTTTTTTTTAAATTTGTAAGAATAACTGAGATAATAATGAATTACTAGTAAAAGCTCTATTAATTTCTTGGAGTGAGAAGAGCGTAATGCATAGTTTCCCAAGGGTGTTTACACGTAAGTGTATATAACGAAACCGACATGAATTAGAACTCAATTCTACGACTTCCAGGTCCGAGACGTTATACATCACAACACCAGCAGACTGGAACTTACAGCCCTTGGTATCCTTAAGCTGTCACCCATCTAGGCACTGACCAGGCTCGACGTCGTTTAAATTCGGTAATCGCACGGATTATGTTTTTAATACAAATAAATATATATTTATCTCTCTTTATCTCTTTATTTTCATTCTTTTGTTTATGTCTAGACATACGGACGTGTACGCACACACTCACATATATATATATATATATATATATATATATATATATATATATATATATTAATAATACAGTGTAACCTGGATACAAGAGACCCGGATATAAGAGAAACCCGGATATAAGATATTTTCACTGGTCCCAAATTAGAGCCTGTTTTAATGTATATAAATTAGTCCAAACCCGGATATAAGAGAAACCAGGATATAAGAGAAACCCGGATATAAGCTACTTCTTATCCGGTCCCGACAACTCTCTTATATCCGGGTTACACTTTAATATTAACTGGTCACTCCTATTTGAGCATACCATTCTACTAGAGCAGCTAGCCAATCCCTATTGCAGATGCCCGCTAAGGCGCATTTGTCTTTGTCCATCATCATCACCCACAGGGCCTTGCTACGGTTTATGCTGCAACTATGCTTAGTAACAGTTTCTGGGAGAGAGCGTGTTATCTAGCGTGAGCGACAATTTTTTCTCTCTCTCTCTTTCTCTCTCTTTCTCTCTCTCTCTCTCTCTCTATCCATATATATATATATATATATATATATATATATATATATATATATATATATATATATTATAAATTAATTGATTTAAAATATGTTTTCTTTTCGCTACACAGTTCCAACCATGTTTTATAATATTAATGTTTTATAATATTAATACTCTGTAAATTTACATTGAGCACCATTTTGTAAAAATAAAATATCTATAAGAACACCGGATTTTATATCTTACTGTTCTTTCTTTTATATATATATATATATATATATATATATATATATATATATATATATATGAAGAGACAATCCCAAGCCAAATACAGAAATATAACTAGAGTGTTCAATACACTATTCTGAGCAGTGTCGTAGCTAGGGGGGGTGCGAAGGGGGCGGACCGCCCCAGGTGCCAGCACAGGATGGGGTGACACAATGTCACCTCTAACAAAATTTTGCAACCAGTCTAAGGTGCCAAAGATAGTCTGAAAACAGTGGTGGAGACACAGGGTTTCGCAGGCGGGCATATGACCCCCCAGAAATAAGTTATGACCCCCCAGTTTTATCCCCCTGTCAGAAATTTTCTAATGAATTGTCGGGAAATTTGTGAGTAGGAAAAATAGCAATGTTTTCAGCTTTCATGTGTTTCAGTTGCTACAGTCTTGGTTACTAAAAGAGACATTGTTGTAACATTTTATCGGATGATATGGTGTTTTAACTCTGCATCATTAATAACAACAAAGCGAAATACGAAGCCAAAAGTGCAACAATTTCAGTCTTGCCTGTGTATCAATTCGCTGAGATACAATTTTCCATTGAGTGAGCGATATACTTTTGAATATATCTACTAGTGTTGGGATGATTAATCGGAATCGGAATCGAGAATCGGAAAAATCGGAACTTTTTGGAGTATCGGAAACGGTATCGGAAAAATGTGTCCCTATTTTCCGATTCCAAAAACGATTCTTTTAAATATTTAACTTAATTTTCTATTATTGGTACTCATGATAAATATTTATTGTTTTTAAATTATCACTAAAACTAAAATCATAATAACATCAAAATACGATGTAACTTTATTTTAATTGCATAAAAACAAAAAAATAAACTTTGCATAAATACTTTTTTAATTATATGGTGGGTTTTGTCCGATGTGCTTTTGGGTGCTCGGTAAAAATGGCAGCGGTAAAAATGGCAGCGGAAAAAATGGCAGGGTAAAAATGGCAACGGTAAAAATGGCAAAAGTGGATAAATAGGTAAAAATAGCAAAAGTGGATAAATAGGAAAAAACGGCAATTCGACAACAGAAAATTATGACCGTTCGAGAAGGATGGGTCTAAGCTCCCATCCCTCTAGTTTAAAATAGGGCTAAGTTCCCCCCCCCACCTCAATATTTTAAAATAAATATTTTTAAATAGATATTTACTCTAGTGGGGGGGGGGGCTAGGCTCCCTCTCCTCTTGTTTTAAATAGGGGCTAAGTTCCCACTCCTAGTATTAAAAACATTATTTTAAAATTTTCGATGTCGATTTTTAGAAGTTTTACTGGCGGGGGGCGCTAGGTTTCTACTACTAATTGCAGTAAAAGCACAAATCGTAGCGTGTTTAAGTTAATTTGATGACTATAATTAATTTTATAATTGATAGCTGACATTAGGATTAGATGTATATATATATATTTCATTAACTTCTTAATACTTTAAAAATCGTTTAAAATTCTTTATTGCTTTCAATGATAACGTTAATGAAAAAGTAAATTCACGAATCGAAATTTGAAAAGCACATAACAGTCGTTTGACGGAAAATATTTTTAAAATAATTAAAAAACAAAATTTTATTGAAAAACACGTTCTTAATTTCTACGTATGGAAATGTATACATGACATAATCCTTAAAAAATTTTAAACAATTATCTAATTAATAAAAAAAAACTTTAAACTATTATCTAATTAAGAAAGTATGAAATAAAAATAGATATTACATAATTGCCGAATAAAAATGTTAATATTTAAAAAGTACTAGTTAAAAACGAAAAACCGCGTTCGCTTACTTTGCAAAAATTGTCAATTTTGATCATCAATAGTAATCTGTCATCACCTCGTCACACACATCGTTAAGAAATGTGTGGATACAAATTTTTTATTCTATAAGTAAGTACTGTTTGTTTCATATCAGAATTTAACTTAAAATTTTCTAATTTTACTCAAATAACGTGTCAAAAATATATAAATTTATTTTAGGAAGAAGTTTAAAATCAAAATTTTGTTTGTTTACAAATTTCTTAAAATTTAAGAAAATGGCCGCTTTTAAGAAAATTAAACAAAAATCGAGCATATATTTGACATTCCAATCTATATAATTTCTGTCTGAAAGACGCCAGAATATGTTAGTTACTGTAAGTAATAAATTTAATGATTTAGCTTTCACTTAATAACAACATATTGAGAATTAAACTTTGTTTTTGTTGATTTATGAGCCTTTTTTAATCGTGATATGCTGCTTTTTTACGTGACCTAATGGAGGAACATATATATATATATATATGTATTATATATATATATATATATATATATATATATATATATATATATATATATATATATATATATATTATTAGTGTTGGGACGATTAATCGGAATCGGAAAAATCGCAAAGGCGAAGGTTAGAATCCCATTCACAGATTTCGTATTGACTCTCAGAGTCTAATTTTATTGGTAAATTATGGTTTTAAACGAAGTAAATATTTCAGAGTTCACTTAGCCTATTCCCTCAGCAAACCTTTTGAATTTCTGTTCACACCTATTTGCTAAATGTCTATATGACGCCTCTCAGAGACTTTACACTTGAGTATTAAAAGATTGAAAACGCATCAGACAAGATTTTAAATTTTACTGGCACCAGTCTCACCCTGTCGTTGTCTGATAACCTCTGAAATAATTAAGGTTTTATTGTGTTTTTTTAGGTGGGTGTTCGGTTTCATCAAGTGGACCTATAATTGTTTTTTCCCCAAGTTTTTCAGTGTGTTCAGACGTAATCGCGTAAAAAATAAAATCTCATGGGAGGGGGGAGCTTTAGCCGAATATTCTTTTTAATTTGACAAACTTCTCATGTTTTTCCATTATGTATTGTATCCAAGATTTTAATAAACTCATTGTGAGATATTCATCTGTATTTTTTTTCCTTTTGCCATTTTAACCTATTTATCCACTTTTGCCATTTTTACCGTTGCCATTTTTACCCTGCCATTTTTTCCGTTGACATTTTTACCGCAGCCATTTTTACCTAAATTCGTGCTTTTGTCCAGTTCCCAAGCCAGCATTGGCAAACCTTACAAGTGGTTATCAAAAAAGTGTGAAAAAAAACCTTTTGACAACTTCAAAGTCTTGGCGTCAGATGAATTGGGCATCAATAGAATTAGGGAATTCAAACTTTTCGCACCGATACGCGACAACGCGTTTTGGCGTCATTTCTTCTTTGATTTCAGTTTATGTGTCTGTATTGGTTGTAAAACAAAAATTCTGAATATAACTAAGGTGGATTTGGATGGAAATATAAGTCAATAAAATCCCAGACTACTAATACAATTTATTTTTGGTAATTAATATCTTTGATAACGTTTGGCAATTTAGTTTTCACATTTCCCATCCACTGACAAGACGCACGAAAGACAGTGAAAATTTGTTTTAAATCTATTTTAAAGACATTCAAAATGTGTTTCATGAATTGAAAATTAATTACTAACATATTTTTTATTTATTTTTCTTTCATGTTTTATCTTTTATTTTAATGTATTTTCATAATTGGAATCTCGATAACAATGAAACGTCAAAAACGACGCCCCAGCGGCTATCAGCAACGCCAAGCCAAAAAGCTAAAAGATGCAGCGCTAAATGCGATGAAAGGGTCTTTGCTGAAGTGGACACAGGAACTAGAAACTGTCAAGAGTTCTGGTTCGATTGACGCTGAAGGAACTTCGCACGAACAACAATTCGAAAAACATTCTTCAAGTTCAAATGATAGCGAGCAACTGAGAGACAGCCACAACGAGCAAACTGACATTGAAGAACAATATGATGCAGCAATTGCAGCTCGATCTGAAGAAGAGTTTGAAACTTTGGCCGCCAGCACCACCAGTAATTTGTCAATATTCAACGACATGTCATCGTGGCATATTCCTGTGCCTGATAGTGTCAGAATTGATATCGTCAAAAGGAGCAGTAAGCCATTCGAGAATAAGCAGGAACCATTCAAGTCGGTCAAAAGGCAATGTGCAAAGGTTAAAGGTGAATGGCGGCAACTCTCTTCAGCTTGGTTTTATTATTCATTGTCAAATGGCGAGAGGGTGCTACGCTCATGGATGGCGTAATCGCTGCGTGTACTGCTTTTGTTGTCGGTTGTTTGCCAAAGATGACAAAGCTACTGGAACGTCTACTTTCGTCACTGATTTCGAAGCCTCGTGGAAGCTAAATCCGAAAATTGCTGAACCCGAACAATCAAAGTATCATCTGTCGTGCTTGGAGAAGTGGAAAACACTGGCTTCAGGCCACCAGATGCAAGCAACCATCGATGCAGCACACATTTCCCTGATGGAGAAAGAGAAAAAGAACTTCAGAGACATTCTGCACAGAGTTTTAGATGTGATACTTTTCCTTTCACGACAGAACCTGTCACTTAAGGGAGATCGTGAGGATGCGTCATCATTAAACAAAGGTAACTTCTTGGAGCTTGTTAAATTGTTATCTCACTACGATGTAGTATTAAAAGAACATCTTGTCAGACTTCAGCAAAGCGCAGACAGGTAGTATGTTCATATATGTCACCTGAAATTCAGAACGAGTTCATTTCTCTCTTGGCAAAATACGTGAATGTAAAACTCGTTTCTGACATCAAAATTGCAAAATACTTTGGCATACTTTTTTATAGCACACCGGATATTTTGAATGCTGATCAAATGTCAACAGTAATTCGATATGTATACATTAGCGGTGGTACAGTTTAAGTGCGGGAGTCATTCCTTGGATTTTTTCATCTGAAAGGTAAAACAGCTACTGCATTAACTAGCGATATCCTCGAGAAACTAGAAAACGAAGGACTGGATATTCAATTGTGTCGCGGTCAAGGGTACAATAATGCGGCAAGCATGTCTGGAATCTTCGGCGGTGTGCAACAAAAGATCAAAGACATTAATCCGTGGGCAGTTTTTGTACCTTGTTCCAATCATTCTTTTAACCTTTGTGGGAAATATTCGTTTGCTAACAATCCATCTTGTGTAACGTTTTTTAGAAGTCTTGAGGCGCTGTACAATTTTGCTCTGTCTACCCATCGCTGGAATGTGCTAGTGGAATACACAGGTCTAACAGTGAAGAGACTGTCTACAACTCGCTGGAGTGCATATGCTGACGCTGTGAAGCCAGTGATACAGAAGTTTAACCAGTTTGTGGAAGCCATTGAAGCCCTATGTGGTGTCGAAGAAAGCGACGAGACAAGAAGCGCTGCGCACAATCTGTTGCCAGCTATATGCGACTTTTCTTTCATTTCTTTCTTGTTTTTCTGGGGTGACGTTTTACAAGAAGCCAACTTAGCCTAGAAGTACATGCAAACAACAGGTATTACTCTGAACATGGTTGCTACCAAATTAAGGGCTCTCAAGGTCTTTTTGGAAAAGCAGCGTACAAATGTTGTTGACAGTGCCGTCCAGCAAGCACTTGCCAATGTGAAGAACTTGATATTTCTACAGAGAAGAGAATCAGAAGAAACAGAAGAATGCCAGGAAACGGTGCCAAGAGATGATGGATTGTCATTGCAGCAGGAGACGAAGAGAGCAATGTTAGAGTGTCTGGGCCGTTTCCATATCGAGTTGGATACCAGAAGAAAGGCAGTAAATGGCATTTTGCTGACATTTTGTGCCGTTCAGTCAGACCATATTATTTGTGCCAAAGACGAAGAAATACAATTGTCTGTTGCCAAGTTCACTGCTGTGTATGATGAGCTGTCTGAAGAAGAACATTGTTTAGAAATTCCACGTTTAAGGCGACACCTACAAGCAGGCAAAATAAAATTGAAGGAAGCCAAGAACTGGACTGTACTGCAGTTCCTGCTGTTTATCATCAAGTGGGAATTTTTTTAGTCATTGCCATATCTTACGCTGACTCTAAGATTCTTTCTGGCAATATGTGTTTCTGTGGCATCGTGTGAAAGAAGTTTCTTCAAAATGAAACTTATAAAAAATTACCTCCGGTCAACCATGAGCCAGTCGAGACTGTCGGATCTGGCTGTGCTGTCCATTGAAAACGAGCTTACAATCCAAACAGATTTTGACGATGCCATTGATCAGTTTGCCACAATGAAAACAAGAAAACATTCATTCTATCACCATAGTATCGAATGTCATTCTTTTATGTATTACTGTGTTTTGTATTTAGTTGTTCTGATAGTTGCATTTTAAAAATCTTTTGATCTGAGCTGATTATTTTGTGGTATTGGATTTTGTCTTGGATCATACATGTAAACAGTAACGTACCGGTCAGTAGAGTAAAGTAGGGGTAGAGCATGTATGAAAATTTAGCTACAGCTAACCATTCAGCATAGGGTGAATCGGGATCATTGGCGTGACATTTGAGCGGACCGCCCCGGGTGACGTTTATTCTAGCTACGCCACTGATTCTGAGTATTGAATATGTAAAGCAGATTAGAATCATAAAATGTATAACATTAATCACTGAGTATATATATATATATATATATATATATATATATATATATATATATATATATATATATATATATATATAATATAATATAATAAAGTAATTAATCGAGTCTAGAAGAAACCTCAACAGAATGCAAAAGCACTGGACAGCCGTTTCGTCCTATATTTAGGAGTCATCAGCAGTGCTCATCCACTACCGAGAATTGAAATCCGAACAATTGCATTGACAGGCAAAAGTCATACCAACTGTACTAACGGAATTCTCCAACGCAGGGGTAGCGAACTAGACTCGATATTGCGCCGCTCGTTCACATATTCCGTGGTGGAACTCATCTAAGTTCCTTTATACATAGGACTGAATTACTTAATTATCTCAAATCCTCCTTAATTATTATAATATGTATATCCTTGCTTGAACCGCCTTCTTATGCTCTGGATGGAGCGGTTTGGTGATGGTAGTCGTGGCTCTCGGAGTTACTTGACGTTAAGACGAAATTCAAGTAGGGCGCTGAAGAAAACGATTATAGAACTTGAAAGGATTAATATAAAAATATACATAGTATACCTATATTATTCAATGAAACATATTTGAGTAAAGACATTCGGCATATGCATATATATATATATATATATATATATATATATATATATATATATATATATATATATATATTAATTTCAATTAAAAGGTGCAAATATAATTTATAAATTCATGAATCATTCATACAAAAAACAAATATAGAAGTTAATGATTTAAATGGCGAGAATACATCGTCGCAAACTATATAAATAAGATGCATCAACCCCGAACCTGTATATGAATGATATGATCCCCGTTTATAAATTCCAGTTGCATAAGGTCCTTTTAATTTTTACAAGATTTCATCTGTTCCTACAGACATCATCAGGTATGGAAGCAGATTTTGTTCTTGTTTTTACTTCTCAGTAATAAGAGGACAACGAAAATTTAAATTGAACTATAATTCACTGTTGGACTTCAGGGATTCAGCACGCGATTGTACTATGGAATTTCATCAGTCTAATATGCAGGTCTTCTTCAATGTGCCGTGTCGCTTCAAGACATTTACGACCATAGCACCACAATTTCACATCATTTGTAGCTCTTAATAAATGTTGTCTTTTTTATATATCTTCTAAACTCTGTTCTGCAATCCATTTAAGCTAGATCCATATGTAGGTTATACGTTGTTTTCGTCTGTTCCTTTTGGCTTCAATCTGCATTGTGAGTGTTAAATCTTCCAAAAATGTTTCACTATTATGTGTCCCAGAGATTTCATCTATCGTTTTCTGATTTTATCTATGATTCTCCTTTTTTTTTCCTTTGTCTCTAAAACATCATCGGCACTCAAAAATAGAATCCATGGTATTCTGATCATCCTTCTGTAGAACCATATTATTATTCTTATTTTAAAATCCTTCCCAAATCTGTTATAGCAATTCAAGCTTTTATTTATCAAATGTTTTTGTATAATCTATAAAACTCAATTATAAAAAGTTTGGCGTTTGTAATGGCGCCTGCCAAAGTTCAGATATATTTTCTATATGACTTAATTTTCAATGGATTTATCAATTACAATTTTTATCCTTAGATAATTTGATTGATCATTATATATCTATATATATATATATATATATATATATATATATATATATATATATATATATAAATATAACATTAATGGTCAATATACAGTGCGTGGAAAAATATACGTACACATGAAAAATTGTATTTTTATAAATGTAAAAGCCTTAACTAACACAAATTTTGACACATTTTATGTATACTGATATATTTTATTAAAAAAATAATAATAAACTTAATTAATTCGTATTCTAACAGAAATAAATGCTCTTTTTTCATTCTAACTGATGAAAAAAGTATTCGTACAAAACAAAAAAAAACATATTAATTTAATACTTTGTGGAATATCCTTTATTGCGTTCAACAGCTACCAGTCTATTCCTGTACGTCTCAACTAATGATTTGCATACATTGAGTGGTATTTTGTCCCATTCTTCTTGGGATATTGTCTTCAAATTCTTGATATTTGTTGGGGCTCTTTTCCCAATTTGAATTTTCAAATATCGCCATAAATTCTCGATTGGGTTCAAGTCTGAGGACTTACTTGGCCATTGCAAGACAGCAACGTTACTTTCAGCTAACCATTTCCTTCTAGATCTAGCGGTATGATTAGGATCATTATCTAGTTGGAAAACCCAATCAGGAGGTAGCCGAAGTCTCTCAACAGAAGGCATTAAATTGTCTTGCAGGATTTTCTGGTATCTTTCGGCATTCATCTTGCCATCTATTATTGATATTCTGCCAACAACTTTTGCAGAAAAACAGCCCCAGATCATGATACTGCCACTACCAAACTTTACAGTTGGCAACGTGTTCTTTGGTAAGTAGGCTTCACCGTCCTTCGTCCACACATGATTTCGATAATTATGATCAAGCAACTCTATTTTAGTTTCATCTGTCTATAGTACTTTTTCCCAAAACGAATATTCTTTATCTTTATGCTCTCTAACGAATTTTAGCCTTGCATCTCTGTGTCGTTTCAAGAGGAGTGGAGTCTTCCTTGGGATGCGTGATTTCAGACTGTTTTTGTGTAGTTCATTACTTATTGTACGCTTGGTTACTTTAATCCCTAATGCATGCAGATGTTCCTGCATCTCTTCTCGGGTAACCTGTGGATTTTGCTAGATCTGGCGTCATAATATCCTTGCTGATCTTAGAGAAATCTTCCTCGGAACACCTGTTCGTCTTTGGTTTTCGACGCTGTTACGAGATTAAACCTTGCAATAAACGAAGCAATTGTAGTAAAAGGAATATTCAGGTTGTTAGAAATCGTTCTGTAACTGTTCCCATCTTTCCAAAGAGCCTAAATGTGTTGTTTTTTGTGAAATAGTCAATTCTTTACCTTTAGGCATTATTAGAACCTTCTAGTAAGACTAGAAATTACAGAATTCTCTGATAACGGCTAATAGCGTTAACTATAATTACTGATAACACTGCTGGAACATTCTGGAATATATTTTTTTCATAATTAATTGATTATTTTATTCTAATAATTGATTTGTACGAATACTTTTTTCACCAGTTAGAATTAAAAAATGCATTAAGTTAGAATAAGAATTAATTAAGTTTATTAATATTTTTTAATATTATGTGTCTTTATACATAAAATGTGCCGAGATTTGTTTTATTTAAAGCTTTTACATTTATAAAAATACAATTTTTCATGTGTACGAATATTCATTTTCCCTGCATATATATATATATATATATATATATATATATGTGTGTGTGTGTGTGTGTGAATTTACAAGATAACAGAATCCATGTAGAACTCAATGTCCATGAGAGAGTAAGAATATAATATAAAAGGCTCAAACACTAATATTCCATAGTTATAATTTATACACTGGAATCGTAATCACGATCCAATTCATCAGACATACAAATTCAAAAAGAACTTGGAAAATATAACAACGGGTATACAATAAAAAAACATTTTTTTTAAATTTGTACGTCTTATTCCAATGTAATAAATTATAACAATGGAATATTTGTGTTTGAGTCTTTGATAGACACACACACACACACACACACACACACACACACACACACACACACAAATATATATATATATATATATATATATATATAATTAGGAGAAAGGGTCCCTTTATGCTTCTTATAATATATAAAATAGATAGGCTAATTGATAAAACAAGGACAAACGAAAGTGTACCAATATAATCAGTGCGAAAAACTTTTATTAAATATTAATTATTCATTATATGACAGAAATGAAGCACGGAAAGAAAAAATATAAGTTCGGAATTTTCGGACGCGAATTGGAAATTACCCACCGACATATGTTTTTGTAGACGGTGTATTTTCTGGTGGAAATCATTATTAACAAACACCCAATGTCTGTCTGACTCCTCGCTGTGCGAACCTTTTTATGAAAATAAACTTAAATTAAAAATTTTGATCGGTGTAAATGCGTTAGGGTGAGCTATTTTTAGTAGTAGTAGGTTGAGTTGTTATATATACAGATTTGAGTTAAGTTAATACCGATGTCAAAAACATATTTTAAAATAGTTCTCACTACAGAGTAGAGCTTAATAATAATAATAATAATAATTATTATTATTATTATTACTATTATTATTATTATTACAATTATACCAGAAACATGTTATAAACCCCTACATAAATGCAATCATGTTTCAGCACTATAAGTGCTTCTTCAGGCGGTGGCAGTCAACTGGAGAGTAAACGATAATTTTAATGTTTAAAAGCAGGAATAGCCTCACAGTGAGGCAAAAAACTTAAATTTCTAACATGCTAGGAGGCAACCTCGAGTAACCAATCAGATGTCGAACCTATGCTTAGTTCGTAATTAACTACCGTGTTGGATTACCTTTGGCTGTAGAAGTTTTTTGGAATCACATTTAGTTGTTAACTAAGTGTCAAGCTTATAGTATCTTTTGTTCTTAACTCAATATACTAACATAAGAATATCAACTATCAATATGAAAGCAAAGGATAATCTACCAATAAACCTATCTACGCCCATTATCCACATCGGCGAGCAATAACTAGTAGTACCAACCGGTATGTGATGGAGGGGAAATGAGACAGGGATAGACTGGCCGTTAGACATCGTCGGGAACACGCGAGTCCGTAGTAAGTGAGCCAATGTTACTTTTACGTTATAGCTGGTGAAAAAAAAAATCCTTCAATAGACAAGGCAAATAAAATCTTACGATTTAAGTATAATAGATCCGCACATTCGAAAGCAGCAATAATGACAACCAATAATATATGTATATGTATACATAATCCTACACATATATACACAAGTATACACATACATATACATACACGAGGTTGCATCCTAGTATGTTAGAAATTTTGTTTTTTTCCTCTCCCTGTTAGGGTACGCTGATTTTAAATATTAATATAATCGTATATTCTCCAGATGACCACCATAGCCTGAAGAAGTAAACACAGTGCAGTAAAATGATAGCGTTTATATAGCGGTTTATAACATGTTTGTTTTTATAATTTTTAATTAATATATATATATATATATATATATATATATATATATATATATATATACCCGATGCAATGAGAGCAAAAATATTATAAAAATTCTAACTTTCATAGTATTAATTCAAGAGAGAGATCGATACCGATAGTAGAGCAATAATTATAATAATTATTTATTATAATTTTATCATATAGACAAAAACAGTTTACTAACTACAAAGATGCAACTTCGTTTTTTTTTAAATAATAACCAAAAGAAAACTCCTAACGCTAATTATAGTAGTAATTGTGATTTTTTTTTTGTTCATTATCAAAAATGAAATTGCATCCTTGTAGTGAGTAAACTGTTTTTATCTATGATAAAATTATATATATATATATATATATATATATATATATATATATATATATAGAGAGAGAGAGAGAGAGAGAGAGAGAGAGATAGGAGGCACGGTAGAGTAATGGATAGCGGCTTGTATTGCGGAATCGGAGAATTCCAATCAAATATATTACATTCTCTTACGTGCTAATACCCTTGGGAAAAATATGAATATTTCTTTTGTCCCTCCAGCTATGGGTAAATAGCATGACAGACTAGGTTCTATAGCCTTTGATGGCAACTGGTCTAGAAGGACAACTCTGAATTCAAACCCGGAGTGGAGTCTCTAAGGCGGATGGACGGCACTTTGTGCTATCTTCCGGCAACTCCTGCAGCCGCGTTGGTACCAAACTGTATTGGTTTATCCTCTCCTTTGGACTCTGCTAGCAAGGCCGAAAGGGGGAAACTAGACGTCTGGGCAACCTAGTTCTCCATATATCCCGCCCTGGCTCGTAACGCACAGCGCTACTCCATCGTCTCTCCAGACGGACGAATGCCGACGACCTATATATATATATATATATATATATATATATATATATATATATATATATCGTACAATTGGAATTAAGATACCATTATTCAATGACCACTCATACCTTCAAATTTTAAATTTTAAATTCGTAGCATTTTTTAAAATTGTGTATGGTGTCAGTTTGTAGTTATTTGGGGAAAGAATCCAGACTCTTTCCTGCAGATTGTCACCATCAACAGTTTGAAAAATCCTGCAAATATTAAATTTAAAATTAGCAGGTGAAAATGATCATTAACTAATTGTATCGTAATTTCACTTGGAAGAAAAATTGTTGGCTGAGTTTAATGAAAATAAACATTGAGCGCTCTTTGTGAGTCAATTTTAACATTTAATTACATATGTATATATGTATATATATATTTCTCATATGTTTTTAGGATCGAGTTGCAACTTTTTTGCACTTTTTTTACATTACCCAATCATAATTTCAAGATATATTCTTTTCTAAATTATCAACGTGTTGTTAATTTCCTATGTTTTAGCATAATTTAATATAGCTTTAGTATAATTTCAAATAATCAATTGAATCAAGAATTCCATTAGCGAATATTAGATCGAGACAAAAATGGATGCAACAGGACAACCGGAAATGATGATGCCCAACGGCTTGACGAAGACCAATTTGTAAAGTTTTTTGCAGAGCCTAGTAGCCACTAGCAAATATTCTATTCGCTGTACTTTAATGCAAAACAGATATGATTCATTTAATGATATCCAACCACAGCCAGAATTGGTATGGTAATATTTGCCGTTTCCCTACAAGGAAACATTTGGTATTCATTGACCGGGCAGCCAGTATTGATTTCGGTTAAAATCTATAAGACCTTTCTTTTAAAATATTTCCCTTAAAGAAATGAATATCTATCAAGCACAAAAACAGAAAAATGAATGCGAATCATTATCAAGCTATGGGTGGATAGTTGAAATAGGTAACTTGTGTATATATGACCATTTTCTATTATTATTATTATTATTATTATTATTATTTGCTTCCTCCCATTCCTAACGGTTGCGAATACAATATGAATTCAAATCTACTAGATTATTTGCCAACCACGGATTGATAGTCCAGTCTACCCTACTATTCAATCTCTACATGGATTCATATCTTTCCCATGATTATTTGAACTTGAGGGAATGTAACGAACTCGACTGGAATTCGACCACGGTGTTCCGATTTTGAATCCAATCCGCTCTCGATTACACCAAAGGCACATCCCTAAGGTAATTATTCTCACCGTAAAACAGTATCGTTGGTGACTCCCCAACAAACTTCAGACTAAATATTATTATTAGTAGTAGTAGTATTATTAGTATTATTATCATTATTATTATTTCCTTTGAGTTCTGTTGTATATACATTTCCTTCTGGTTCCCAACCAGAGATCTATGTTCAGAAATGGCTCCATGATATTTTCCACTGGTAAGTTTTGTCAAAAACAAAGATCACATACATTTTAACAGTTAAAGGTGCCCGTAGTGTGTGGGCTGTACTTATGAATACAATTTTTTGTAATATTATTATTAGTATTAATAATAATAATAATAATAATAATAATAATATGTAATATTATATTTGTTTTGTTTATTTTTGTTATTTGCCCTCTGCAATTTATCTGTTAAACAACTGTTTTAATAATAATAATAATAATAATAATAATAATAATAATAATGTTATATTTAATGAAAATCCGTTTACTCCGGTGAACATTGTAAGGAAAATAGAAACGTAAATTGGTTTTGCCATTTGGTCGCACACGAACAGAGTAAAAATAAGAAAATCACTGTTTAGAAATTTGCTTGCGACAGATGTTGCAGAAACACAATGATTTATTCTTTGAGCGAAGATTAACTTGCGAGAAAGATGGATGCCATCGAACAACCGGATATGGCTTGACCAATGGTTTGACTCTGTTCAAGTACCGAAGAATTTTCCAAAGCACTCCTGATTCCAAGAAATAATATGTTCGTTGTATTTTGCCACACAAAAAAAAAGATATGCTTCAGTACAGCATTACCCCAGACAGGAATATCTCTGAGGCAACAAAACAGAAACACAGGTACACACACACACACACGCACAAACCTTCACACACACACACACATAGACACAAGCATATAATACTCATGCAAAAATAGGGTCATAATAGTCATATATAGACATTTTACATTCATCAAATTATATACTTCTTCTAGAACAATTAATTAAATAAGTTTAAAGTACCAAGCAGTAACTAAAACTTAAACTAAATAAGTAATAAATACTCTAAAATGTCCTTAGATTATACAGTTTTATTTATCTGTCTATATTTCTGATATGAGGTATTATTTAAACTATTTGGACTATTTATTACAACGTTTCTGCCGTTGTACTCTCCGGCCTTCTTCAGGTGGTTGGACTTTCTAACTGAACCCTTTATTTCGCTCACTGGGGTAGACTGTTCGAATTCCACGTACCATGTCTAATGGATGTCAGTTATCAGTTATCTTCTGTTAATTCCCCTCTCCAATTTCGTTACCGTCTTAACCAGGTATTGAACTCACTTTGGGTTCTGTCACTGGATCTAACGCCTTTATCCACCGTGTCATGTCTCTTCTGCAACCAGTGCTCATATTGCAATTTTTGCTGTTATCATTACATGTATTTACCAGAGTCCATAATGCAATTTTTGTTGTCATTATTGCTTTTCTCTGGCACTCCTTATTACAGGTTCCCATATTGTATTCATTTCTATGCTTAGTTGGCGCAGGAGATTTTTGTGGCATAGAAATAAAGGCGTTAGTTAGATCCAGTGACAGGACCCAAAGTGAGTTCAATACCTGGTTAAGACGGTAACGAAATTGGAGAGGGGAATTAACAGAAGATAACCTATAACTGACATTCATTAAACATGGCACGTGGAACTAGTACAGTCTACCCCCAGTGAGCGAAATAAACGGTTCAGTTCGACATTCCAACCACCTGAAGAAAGCTGGAACGTACAACGTCCGAAACGTTGTAATCAATAAAGATGAAGACAATAGTCCGAATAATGTAAATAATGCTGTTTTATTTAATTTTTATGAAATTCTATTCATGTAATAATTGTAATGTAGGAGAAAAAGCATCTCTGCTTCGATCATGTATTCTTTTATGGAAGTACGTAGAATCATACACACACACACACACACACACACACACACACACACACACACACACATATATATATATATATATATATATATATATATATATATATATATTCTTGAATATCACTCGCTTACTTTTGCCTTACGTGATTTTGAATTATGACACTGTCCTCCTGATGTTTTGATTGGCCATTCAACCACTTGACGTATATTCATGAACGTTCTCACATTTAAGTGCCTTGATAAAGCAATGACATTCTTACCTTTGTATATAAGCACGTGCAATAAAATAAATCCTTACCTCTACCTTGATAAATTACCTCAGAATACGAAATGCATCGTCAAACGGTTTTCCTCTTATATTCATTTTTATTTTGCACACTGTATCGGAAAATTATATATATATATATATATATATATATATATATATATAAATATATGCGATATTTATACTTATAAGTGATCAATATCAGTGATAGAATATATGTAAATGTAACAGTGGACACTGAGGCCAAAACAAAGCGGTGACAGTCTGTTTCAAATCCAAACCATCTTCAGGCCTTAAGATTGCATTCAAGCATGAAACATATTTGGTATTGATCTCCCTGTAATAAATTTACATTCATATATATACACACACACACACACACATATATATATATATATATATATATATATATATATATATATATATATATATATATATATATATATATATATATTAATGTAAAATTATATGTAAAATTATATATATATATATTAATGTAAAATTATATATATATATATATATATATATATATATATATATATATATATATATATATATATATATATATAGCCGAATCGATGCCTAAACTCAGTCAGGTCAGTTTCGCATAAACCTTTGAGTAAGACCTCTACCAAAGAAACCGGTGCACCGTAAAATAGAAAAGAGACTAGCGACCTCATTGGTTTTGAAGACGCATACCAATTTCGAATAATAATGACCTATTTTTTACCATATCACATACGTATACTTGAAATTAAAATAGGCAGCATGGTTGTAATAAAAGAGGTGTCTAAGAATATTTTCTCAATTATAAATAATAAGTCTGTTTCATATTTTTCGTAATTAAATGCTTTGTAACGCAGATTATTGCATAAGAGTAAATTTCACGCATATTTTATAAGGGGCGTGACTGCCATAAGAATGTTCAGAGTTGAGTTTCTTTACAAAAGAATAATCACCGTTCCTTGTATTTAAAAAATATATAGTCATATACATGAAAGATAACTAATAAGAAAATCTACATTCATTACTTTGATGTCATATTGTAAACCCCAGTATTTATATAGAGTAGTACATTTGTATGCCTTTTTTGTGTGGGCGCGAATGAAACATTATGTTATTAATATGTCGATTATATTTGGAAACTTTGTAAAGATGCTTTTGCTTTGCAACAATAAAAAGATGTCCGTTACTCGTAGATAAATATGTGTTACGCTGTTGATGAGGAATATTGTGTTTAGTATTCTATAGTTGTTAATTAGACATTGTATTGATGACAGTGTAAATCGTTTCTATCAAAAATCAATATCTTCTTTTTGTTAATGGCGATTCCCAAACCAATATGGCTACTGTAAAATAGAGTACCAAACATGTCGACTGCCGACAATATAGATTCTGTAAAAATGGTTGTTTCTGTCAGATGCTAAATAATATATGTGTTGCCGCTGTACACTGATTATTCCATACCTATCTCTATTTCTGAGATGAGATATTGTAAATATTTGCAGAACTTACATTGTTAGGGTCATTGTCCTCGTTTCTGTTGTAACATTCACAACCTTTCGGTCCTTGTACGCTCCGACCATCTTCAAGTGATATTCACTGGAATTACGAACCTAACCTTTTGTTTAGTACAGATCAATAAATCAAAATGGATTCCAGAATGAATGGTGTAGGTCTGGGAGAGGAACATGCACACCTATGAAAAATTTTCTTTCACTTCGTTATAGATTTACCTAACAATTATATATATATATATATATATATATATATATATATATATATATATATATGTGTGTGTGTGTGTGTGTGTGTGTGTACGTGTACCTAAGGAAATAAATTAAGTCCGACAGCTATTTAATATTGTTCTGCCTATATCTTATTTTTATAGATACAATTTCTTTAAGTGTATTCTGTGTTAATTAAACAGTAGTAATTACAGTTATCGGCCTGTATGTTCGATAACTGAATTTTCGATAAATTCAGACCGGTAAATTTAATTAATATCGTTTAAGTAAAAACAGACCATTTACTTAAATAAATTGTATCCATAAAAATAACGTATAAACAAAAAATATATTAAATAATTTTTGAACTTCATCCATTTCATTATATGTTGTCATTGTTTACCTTAAGATACATTTCGTGAGCAGATACGATCGATAGAAAAAATCGTCGAAGATTGTGTATTTATAAACAGTAATTTGAACATTGCTAAGTAAACACATCTCTGGAGCTAAATGGTATAGCACGTCTAATCAAATGACAGTTTCCGTATAGGATTAGACGTTCGATTCCTGTCAGAGAATCAATATTTTCTACAAAATTTCTCGAATATTCAGGCTGGTAAATGTAATTAATTCTGTTTAATTAAAAACAGACCATTTACTTAAATAAATTGTATGTATAAAATGAACGTATAAATAGAAAATATACTAGTGTGTGTGCGTGTGTATAAGTAGGTAGGTAGGCATATATGCATGGATAGGCTGTGATACGAGTATCTTCTTTATCAAATAACAATGATCAAAATCCTTCCATCAGCAACAACACCAAAATGGCTACTATACGTAACAATAAGAGAATACAATTACATAATCAATCTGTTAAATTTACACACTAACAGAAACAAAAGTTTTGGAAGGAATCTCCAATGAATACGAGAAAGAGCGAGAATAGTTTCCTCTCTCTCCCTCTGTCTCACGCGCGCGCATGCGCGTTTTTTCGCTTGTAGGAATCTCTTCTGGACTTTTGCTTTCTAGTCAACTTTGATCTTCAAAATTTCAAATGCAATGTGAATCCTTAACTTCTTTCTTCTTAATTCCTGTTCATTTATTGTACTCTCTACTTAATAATGTTATTTTTTTCATATTCTCTCTCACTTAGCACCCCTTTTCATCTTAGTGGCTTTATTGTCTTTTCTAGGAGAGAAATGAAAAAAAACACAAAAAGAAAAAACTGTATTTGAGTATCATATTTTCTTTATAAATATTTTAAGTAAAAGACTTTCTAAATTCCAATCGAGAGTAATCGTAAATTTTCGGTCAAGGAATATATCCATTGTGGAACTCCTAATTCCTGGATTACCATTACAATTATCTGTAATTTGTAAATACACATAAGTGTTAAGGTTTTCTGGAAGTTTTCCGGAATAGGTTCATACGGATATAGAAAAAAAAGAAAGTGATTTTGAAATAATCATATCTGTTCTCATTTTCTAACAAAAGTACTTCCAAATTTTTTACATTATTCTTTATATATATAAAAGTAGCTGCTGATAGACCAACATGCAAAGTTGCACCAGATGACGAAAAACCAATTTTGCTATAGAACTTTAGTATTCGGTGGCTGAGTTCGAATTCCAGTCGAATCCATTACATTCACTTACGTGCTAATACCCTTGGGAAATGTATGAATCCTCATCTACCCCTACAAGCTATGTGTAATTAGCAGGACACACTTGGTTCTATAGTCTTGGGTGGCGAGTGGCCTAGGAGAAGGACAACTCTGAATTCAAAACCTGCGGAGGATTGTCCGGGGACCTTGTGGCACGTAATGCACCAGGTCTCTGTATTCAGCCCTTCGAACAGAGTTATTTGGTTCTTCACAAAACCTTCACCACTCTAATCAAGTCATATTTGCTGGTGTCTGGCTGTCGGTTCCTAGGAACTGAATTGGTGGCCCTCATACTTTGAATACCAGAACCCATATATATATATATATATATATATATATATATATATATATATATATATATATATATATATATAGTATAGTGGCAGCAGATCATTAATCAAACATATAATGTTAAATATATCGGATAAAGAATATATTTTATGTTTTATCATAAGCCTTTCCGAACGTCATATAATGGTTTTAGTTTCAAGAGAAAATAAAATCAAAAACTCTCCAATATTTGGATATTTTTTATTATATTGTCGTTAATCTAAGCTTTCCGTGCACATGAGTGGTTATATGGACATTACAACAGAGATTTTCATCGACAATGAAGGCATCCTGTTTGGCTTTCCTAGATGTTTGCTATACGATTATAAAGGTCGGGAAAGAGCAGACGCTGGTCGTAAATCCGTAATGCGGTTCTATAATGTCGTACATGACCATGTGATAAAAAGAAATGTTCTCATTATACGACGCTTGGAATGGCTCATAATAAAACATAATAGAAATTCAATTCATCGTCTGTTATATTTAAAAATATGTTTGATTATATATATGTATGTGTATAAGTAGATAATATATAATATATATATATATATATATATATATATATATATATCGATAGATATAAATAGAAAATATATAGTAAGTAGATAATAACTTAGGTAATTTGGTTGACAGAATTAAACAACTATAAAAATATTACGGACAAACTTAAAATTAGTGACAGATTCAGCAAACTCCTTACAATGGAATCTTATGTAATCATCAAGAATCATAAACTGGACTTTGATAATAATCTTCCCACCAGAATTATCAACCCTACGAGGCCAGAAGTTGGTAAAATTAGTAAAGGATTTCCTCAAAGGAGTTCACAAACTAATTAAGGAACACCTTGGTCTGATACAATGGATTAATACCACTGAAATCATCAATTGTTTTTATAATATATAAACCTAATTGTTCTTTGATCCAGTTTTGACATCGTTGATTACTACCCATCCATTTCAAGGGGACTCTTTACATTAGCTTTTGAATTCGCAACGGAGTACTCTGAACTATCAAAGGAGGAACTCGATATAATTTGAACGTTAGAAAATCTGTCATTATCCACAATGAATAAAAAATAATTCAGGTATCCAATTTGACATTACAATGGGGTTGTTATACTTTACTGAGTTTTCCGACCTAGTTGGTTTATTCATTTTATGTAATCTTACTGCCCACCATGATATCAAAAGAGAGGACTTACAATAATGATGGCCTTATGGTAGTGAAAAATACTAAAAATTTCAAAGCTGACAAAATCAGAAATTTATTCCATAGTGTGTTTAAAAACATAAATTTGAAAGTTAAAATCAACACAATTTTAAAAAAGGAAACATCATGTAACATTATATTTAGATATATAATACATACCAACCAAACATGAAAACTAATGCACATCCATTACATATCCACAGAAAATCTAATCACCCTCCATCTATAATTAAACACATACCCTCTTCCATAGAATATAGAATTAGTAATAACTCTTCCAGTGAATATGTATTTTATAAACATAGCAATTTTTACAACAATGCCTTAAAAATAGTGGCTTTAACTGACCTGACATTAAATACAGTACGCATAATAATTATAGCAGGTAAAATAGAAACAAAAAAAAATCATTTGTTATGCACTCTCATTTAACCAAATATTTAGTACTAAGTGAAGGCATCAGTTTCTCAACTTAATTGAGAAACATTTCCTCAGTAATAATTGTCTACGCAAGATTCTTAATAAAAATACACATAAATTAAGTTACGGTTGATCAGAAAATCTAAAAAAAATTATTAAAAAACAAAATAATAATTTTCAATCAACACTTAAACAAAAGAAACAATCGTTATTCCATGAAAAAATAATAATGATAAAAAAATTTGTAATTGCAGAAATCCTAACGAATGCCCATTACAAAATAGGTGTCTTACTGATTCTATTCTTTAACAATGTATCATTTCATCTAGAGAAAATCCAACAGTTAAGAAATTTTATATTGGCAGTACGAACAATTCATTTAAACTGAAGTGGTATCAACACATCTCTTTCCTAAAAAAATGTTCTACTAAACCAAAGAAATGGATTAACTGTATAATGTAGGCATTGTATAAAATTTAAATTAAGATATAGGTAAAAGATTCTTTCATAAATCTTTTACTTATTACAATTATATAGCCATTATTTTATAAGTATATAATGGTCCACACAAGACATTTATTTAATTATTTTCAACTTTAAAAGTACCTTATATTACTGTCCATTCAACATAATTAGCATCGTATGTAAAAGATCCATAAAAATTTATTTTAACTTTATTTATTCGGTCCCTTTAAGATGTTTCGGTAGTATAAAAAAATTGAAAATTATTAAGAATAATTTTTGTTCAAGGTTACTCTATGTCTGTTTCACTAAATCTGAACTCTGTATTTGGCTCCAATATGTTCGCCGTTGTGTCGTCTAGAGTGTCAGTTTATCAAGACAGGAATTAATAACCGACCGACCTCCACCGACTGATCTTATTTTTCATTTTTCTATTTCAGCTCAGATCTGAATATTAATTGGTTAATCCAGACATGCTCACAAGTATATTTTTTTTTTTAATTCTAACATTAAGCTCCCCAACACTTTTTAACTTTTAACAAGAGGTAACCGCTTGGTTTCAAATTTCACAAATGTTTCAATTTTATTAGAGGGACATTTATAGTTCCGAAACATGAAAGATTTTGTGTAGCGACGTAAAAAAATATTGTAATCTATTATAATAAGAGTACTTTTATATATATATATATATATATATATATATATATATATATATATATATATATATATCAATTGACATTGAAATTGAAGTCAAAACTCAAGAGCGATAGTCTGTTTCATGCTAAACGATTGCGCATAAGCATAAAAGAGACTGTCGATACGTACCTGATATTGACCATACCGTAAAGCTATATTTATCATTTATATATATATATATATATATATATATATATATATATATATATATATATCATCGCGCGAAGAGGGACCGTTATAGTTCGAAACATGAATATATATATATATATAGGTAAAAAGAATCCATGGGTAAGTAATCCAAGTAGATCCTATCAATATAAAATATTAAAACTGGCCAACCAAGAGCACTCAATATATTTTTTATTATAGACCATATAATGAATTACAATCAATGAAACTCAAACAAATTAACCCATACTTATGGCCATTTCTTCGATTTGAAAAATTTCCCTGGACTTTTTTAATGCAAATGGGGTTTGATTGAATATATATATATATATATATATATATATATATATATATATATATATATATATATATGAGGAGGAATCTAGGCCATCAATGTTTCTAGCGTTCATTAAAATTTTTAATAAAATATTCTATTGATATAACATAGATACTAAAACGATTCTTTACTCTAAATGAAATATACATTATTTTTAAAGCTCTGGTCAGATATGTTTTTTAATTAATGTGTGTACCTATCTCGAATTTGTGTCTGTATATATGTGTATACGTTAGTGTGTTTATGTATTTCTCTGTCTGTGAATTTTACGTTTAGACTCAGTACTGCTGTCTGCTACCATATTTCCTCAACACTACCCCAGTCAAACTCATAACTCCAGTTGACTAGTTTAGGAATTATTTGATTTTCGACGAGTGTAGGTGTGACTAAATTTAATTTTCCCTTTTTCAATTGATGCATTGTACTTAAAACCTTATACTTTACGGAATATTTTTTTTTTAAATAGACATTTGTAAAGAATAAGTTGAAATAAAATGTGTTCTTTGAATAACAGGGGATACAAATCATTAGAGACTTTTAGATTATTTATGAATTAAAGAAGAAATACGTTGTCTATTAAATGTCTACAGCCCCCATAGGGCTCAGATAATGCTCAGATCTACGTAGGCCGACTAGCCACATAATTTTATTTAATACTTTTCTACTCTCTTTCATTGTTTTTCCTTCTCTCTTCTTTCATTCGGCTTTATTATGAACAATATATTTCGGTCAATATTTCAAGGCATGGAGTAAAATCGATTAACTTTGATCCAGTTAAATTCAAGAATGAAAACGATGGGCTTGAAAAGTTTTTTTTTTTTTTTTTTTGCCTTGAAATAAATATAGTTAGTTGAATGTTGATTCGCTCGGGTTGAGCCCGACCGCCGGAGACACCACTGTTCTATCTATATATATATATATATATATATATATATATATATATATATATATAGAGAGAGAGAGAGAGAGAGAGAGAGAGAGAGATGTAAGTTTCAGGGGATACATTTATTAATGCGTTCAAAACTTTAATTTCATGCATTTGCTGCATTTCCTCCGCCCAAAGTGAAATTTGCAGGAGCCTTGTCAACTTCATCTTTATTTTTCAACGTCTTCAATATAACTGCTACTTAGATTTTCCTTCAGTTTAGGGTAAAACCAAAAGTCACAGTGTGTGACTGTCAGGGTGAGGGAAATTTTTGATGCCCGATTCAGTCATCTAAAAACTTTATTGCATAGCGATCTTCCAAACTATCTTCAAGTCTCCACTTCATTCTGTAAACTAATCAGCTGTAATAAGCAATAATTATTAGGTTTTGTTTAAGGAGCTGTAGCAGGCTTCTCCTTCAATCTGGAAGAAAAAAAAGTTAGCGTATTAGCGAAATAATAAAAATACAATAATTCTTCTTCTAATAAAGTTTCATAACTTTTCGAATGCTTCTCATAGATAGATAAATAGATACATAGATAGATATATATGTATTCGTTTGCTTGCATTTACAGAAAGATGAGTGACAGAATATAAAATAAGGAATGGCATATCTTGATTACATCCCATCTTTCTATGATGGTTTCCACTTATGTGAAATTTTAAACCGTGAAATGAACTGTAAGAATTGTTGTTGAAATGATGAAAGGCGAGTCTGGCCAAAAAAAAAAAAAAACTTTTATCTATTAATGGCGAACTTTTCTCCTTCTTTCTAAACTATAAACCGCTCCATGCAAACCATGTGTAACCTGGAACTTTTGCTGATTTTATTTGGTGGACGTTCATTTGTGTGAGCGATTGTGTGTGTGCCAACGGAGAGATGGAAAAGAAACGGATACCCGATTCACCCAAATTAAGTTTGTCTGCAAGTAAAGAAAGCGTGTATCTTTTTCCTAAAAACCTAGAAGATACAACAGAACCAAAAAGTATTTGACACTAGCATAATAATAATAATAATAATAATAATAATAATAACAATAATAATAATAATGTAGTCCCATAGAATTGTAACAGGTTCTATCTCAATCAAGGCCAACCGGCCAGATATTGTTATTAAAGACCACAAACAAAACGATGCCTCCTTATTGATATGGCAGTCCCTGCTGATTGCAATGTATCTTTGAAGATATTCAAAAAGTTGTCAAAATACAAGGACCTTGAAATAGAAATCTCGAAAATGTGGCACATGGGAACATCAACAATCCCTGTTGTAGTTGGAGCCCTAGGACTGGTTGGAAAAGATTGCAGTAGACTAATTGAAGGGATTCCTGGAAGTCCATGCCTCAAGGAGATACAAAAAATTGTTCTGACAAGTACAGCCCACACCTTACGAAGGGCTTTATCTATGTAATTTATTTTTTTATTTTTTTTTGTCAGTGGAAAGAGTCATGACATCATTTCTAACCTTAGGTCCCTGGGCGGGACCCGGAAAGAAATGTGTAAACGCCAGAAATCAAAGAAAATAAAAATAACAATAATAATAATAATAATAATATATTTCTGATTTATTACAACATTGTGTTTCGTATAAATTACACATTTTCAGATAAATATTTTTTACTAAATAACACGAAATTTATTGAGTGATCGATAGGTTTTATACGACGTTTCAACCTTTTCCAGGCTATTTAAGATAAGAATATATTTTCAGAACGTAAGATGTTTTTGGAGATAATAAGGATTTACTGATGCAAGTCCTACTAATTAAACCTTAGCTGGGAGGAGACGAGATGTATTCATACCTTTACTAAAGGTATTTGCTCATAACTGTATATAACAACCCTCAAAGAATTCGAACCCGGCTGTTCGATTTCCAATTTCAACTCGTTAAACCAACTACATATCCACGCTTACAGAACCTGGTATTCCCAAGCGGCCACCCCTTTGGATATTGACCAGGTTCACCTTTGCTTAACTTAAATGATCTTACAAGAACCGGTGTTTCAACGCGATATGGCCGTAAGTCCGCGAATGTAATGTGGCTTCCCATTCCTAACTTTTCTGTTTAACAAAAAAACTGTTTTCTGATTTATGCTTTCCTCTTTTTTTTTTGTATAAATAGTCCCCACATTAATATTAATGTATTAGGATATATTAAGAATAATTATATTCAAATCAGAAACATCAGGTTATATATAAGTTATGGGTCTGGATTTAATTCTCTATTTTAGATACGGTAGTTAAAAAATCGTAACAGTCTGGAAAAGATATTATTTAAGAATGGCACAAATTTAGATTACACTTTTTTTGTATACATTAAGAGTAGATTATCAGTATTTGATTATTTCTTTCTTCCTACTTTCTTTTTTTCCCTCTTTCCTGCCTCTTTTCCTGCCTCAAAAAAAACATCTAATAAGTAAGCATCATTTATGTATCGAAATTTTCTGCTGGTTAATTTTTAATTATTTTTAAGCGATAACATTAAGCCTTTGAACACAAACATTTTATGTAAATTGACTTACTTTTGGTATCTGTCTATATTCCTGAGATTAGGTATTACGTACACTATTTACATTATTCGGACTACTCTCATCTTTCTCGCCATATTTATTACGACGTTTCGACCGTTGTACGCTCCAGCCTTCTTCAGGTGTTTTGAATGTCGAACTGAACCCTTTATTTCGCTCCCTGGGTTAATCTGTTCTAGTTCCACGTGCCATGTCTAATGGAGGTCTGTTATCTGTCAACTCCATTTATTTCACCCTCACTGTTGATTAGATCCAGTGACAGGACACAAGAGTGTGAGTTCAATACCTGGTTAAGGCAGTGGAGAACTTAGTTAGGTGAATTAACAGGAGATGACAGATAACTGACCTCCATTAGACATGGCACGTGGAACTAGAACAGATTAACCCAGCGAGCGAAATAAAGGGTTCAGTTCAACATTCAAACCAACTGAAGAAGGCCGAAGCGTACAACTGCCGAAACATTGTAATAAATATGGCGACAACGATTAGGACTATAGTCCGAACAAGGTAAATAGTGTGACTTACATTTGTTTATTAATTTCACTCCAACTAACACGACAGATCCCTTAACATTAAATGTGAAAAATATGAGGAAAAACAACATTACAAATGATGAAAACCATAAAAATATAGAATTTAACAGGACAAAAGATTAGGATTGAGATTACCGACCAATTCTTAAAGATCAATCTTGACTAGAAAGCAAGAAGTCGAAAGAGACTTAAACAATTTTGTTTAATCATTTTACCCCAAGGAAGGTGTGAATACCACCAGGGGATTACAGAGAGTGAAGGTGAGAGAAAAGACTGGGTATAAGTGGGATGAGGAAAGGATAAATGATGATCGGGATTCAAAAAGACAAAAGATGGAGATTGACGTCGCATTTATATTTTTGAAGATTCTAGTAATTAGGTAAGCAAGTTAACGGAAGAGAGTTCAACTGTTTGGAAGTGTGAGAAAAGAATCTGTTGCAGAAATAGCGGTTATATTTACCTATTTCAAAATTAAAATGGTGGAGCCAAGATGTCAATCTTGTACCACGCTCAATCCCATGTAGACGGAGAATCAGAGAAAAATCATCGTCAGAACAATTTCTTGGAAAATATTTGTAGAAAAGACAGAGAGAAGCCACGTCACGTCGGTGAGAAAGTGAATGAAGTCGAGATTACATTGTAGATCCATCTCTGGATTTTTTTTTTAACCTAGAGATATGGCAAGAGTATTCAATGAACGGTTGAATGGTAGATTTGTAAATGTGCAAGATGGACTGTGCCGAGAAAAAAACCTTCTGGTACGACAAAGTGGGCCAACGTTCCTTGTAGAAAATGCACGTATTGATTCGATGTATTCGTCCGACTTCAAGTCAGTTGGAAACGTGAGGCCAAGAAGGCAAGTGTGCTGATCTTCAGGAGTCTAGCATCAGCCATGATGATGGCGGACAGGAAAATCTCTGTATGGTGGTTAAATGTAAGCTGTTTAGTTTTGGAAGCATTAAAATTTACAAGACATTTCCTACCCCTGTTACCCACTGACTGGAGGTCGTTTTCAAGAGCAGCAGTCAGGTTAACTTTGTCAGCTCTGATTTGCTGTCGAGACAAGAGTAAGTGGTAGTGCCATGTACATAAATACCTACTTCGTAACTGATGACAGCAGGAAGATGATTGATGAAAATCAGAAACAGCGTACGACTCAGGATAGAACCTTGGGGGACACACGCGTTCGTGTGAAAGGACCTAGAGGCGAGCCCGTTCAAGAGAGTCTTCGTATCACAATTTAATAGGAAAGACAGGATTAAAATAAACAATATAATACAGTAACCCTAGAGCCTCCGTAGAAGACCAGCGTGTCAAACCCTTTCAAACGCCTTGAGGATATCTAGAGCCACTGCTCGAGTGTCGCCGTTATTATCAAGAGCTTGATATACATATTATGTAATGGTTCTTAGTACATCAGTGGTATACCATGAAAAATATAAGCCATAAATTTTGTCAGAGTGTTGATCGTGAGAAGTAAGATGCATAACCACTTCAGCATTGATTGAAACCTCGAATACTTTGCCGAAAAGCATTAGAAGACTAATAGTACGATAATTAGAGTGGTTAGTATATTCTCTAATTCGTAGGGAGTAAACCACTTGCGTGAAAGATTGAGTTATTGAAATGTTCAGGGTTTGGATGCCATTGAGGTCAGTGAGAGTGTGTTTAAACTACCTGGCGTGCTGGATATTAACGTTACCAAAACAGAAATTTGAAAACTTAATGAGATGGCTTTTTCCATACTGTCAGAAATACTCTTCTAGCACGCAAGAGTCATGTGAAGAAAGGGAATAGCAGAGAAAAAAGAGATAGCGACTGATTTATTAGAGAGAGACGTAGACACATGTAACAATGGTCGTGAGATTCAAGAGAGAGTTCCTGAGCTAACGCTAGATTTTAGCGGAGCTAAACTCCAAGGCCGTTCATGTGGGAGTTTAGTCCTTCCTAAAGCGCGGAATTGAGAATCAGAGGAGGGGATTGAAGAGTTAAGATTAGTTTTACAGAGAACTAGGAGTTCCGAATACTTTTCGAAGAGGAAGGACTCCACGCTGCAGAAGTTGGTACTAATACCACGAATTTTGGGGAAAGAAAGTTTAAGGGGTTTAGGCGTTTTTTGTTGAGCTGGTATATTTTTATCACTTTGGTTACTTATAGTCAGGATGCGTTATTTTGGTAAGAAAAAGATCTAGGTGGTTGTAGCAGGCGGTCGTCTTATGTAACATGTGCAGGAAGGGAACTGGCGCAGACTGCAACATAGTGTAGCCCCGGGCTTGCCCACTGGAGTTGCTTGCAGGGACACACATCTATGCGCGACATGGTACTGCAAGAACCCCGATATTATGCGACTGTTGATCAGAGCAGCCTCTCTAGACACTGCACAAGAGTTCGAGCTCCTAACTACCATTCGGGAAGCAACAACCAGAAAACTGCCAGCCCGGTAACCAACAGGCGCGTAGTGCGAGACAAGAAACTGTTGGCAAACAAGTTACGGTTATATCTAGCCATTTCAGGAGGTGTTAAAATTCATGCCAAAAAAATGTAGGGGCCTAATTTGAAATGCATAGAGATATTTACAAAATTGAAAATGTCCAAGCTTTCCGTCATTATAATCTCTTCGTTAATATGAACATACTTAGAATTTTAATATATTTTTCTCTTTGCATAAATTGTTGTTCTACTTTGTCAAAATATAATTGATTTTTTTTACAATTAATTCCAGAACATGTTAAGTTATATGAGAATTAAAAAATAAGTTTTTGTATTCTCATTTTCAAAATACGGCTCAGAGAAAAAAAAATATACCAAAGTTAATTGATAATATATTTTTAATATACCATTTGCAAGTGTTTGAATCTGTATGTATTAAATTACAACAACATTCATTACGTAAGCAGGAGAATTTTCTTCGGACACTTCCGTTATTTGGAGGATCGTGAGTTTTAATGTATTTCTTATTTTACACTCACGTTGGAGTATTTACAACTTTTGAATTTATGCATATTTTAATTGTGAACTTATATGTTTTACACGGACTCGAAATCTTCCTCCTTATTTCTTATTTTCTCACGCCAATTTTGATATAATAATAATAATAATTTCGCCAATGTTGGTCCGTGAAGAAGTGTTGGCCGAAAGGTGAATAGGTTGTAAAAAATAAAAAAAGTACACTAAACACTGTTTCTTTAAACCAGTTTTTAATTATATATTTTTAATTGAATCTGTTTGCATTAAATAATGTTATTTTAGGAATCATAGATTTGTGCTGAAAATCCATAGATATACATGCAATGCTGAAATTGTCTAAGGCATCAGTCAGTGACGTCATTAATATAGACTTAGTTTGCATTTTAATATATTTTTCTATTTGCATAAACAGTTGTGTCATTTTGTCAAAATATAATTAAATTTTATACAATTAATTCTGTATAAAATGATAAAAAAGAAGTACCAAGCTTACTCGAGTATACTATGAGATTTTATGATCATATTTATTTACGAAAAAAAGGGGTTGCATGATATCGAGGTAATATTTCTGAAGAGGTTAAAATCCAATGCATTTTCTGTGACTGGTTTCACTATAAACAAGAAACTTTTTTCTGAAAGAATTAACATTTAAGCCTTTTCGGTGACTGTAACCCACCTGTTCGGTTTATATTTGGCAAGTACTTTTGAAAGGAACATGAATGCACTTTTGAGTTTGGAAAAAAAATCTATTAATTCTTTATATGTATAAGGTATTTGTTAAATTTAAGCGGCGCACGTAATGGATAAAGTTTTACTCTTCATTTATAGACAAAATGGAAGAAACCTAAGCGACAGAGTAGGCAGGCATGAATGAAAACAAAAATATGTTATCTGGATCTTCGTGTCAGACATCTTATGGTAAGTAGTTTTCTCACTATTTTGGGGTAGCAAAAAAAAAAAACGAAGATCATTTATTTGCCATAAAATATTTCCATGACGATGCCCAGTGTTGCAGCATTTGACTACAGTAAGCCTACTAGTATTGCTCAGAAGCTAGAGTCACATTATACACGAGATGTATAAAAAAATATTTTTTGTAACCAAAAAAAATAGGGGTCGCACTATACACAGGTAATTTTTTTGAAAAGGCTAAAAATTTTGTATTTTCTGTGACCGATTGCATTATACACAGGTATTTTTTTTTTTTTGAGGTGTGAAATTCATGGATTTTCGGTGATCGTAACTTACCTGACAGGCCAACATTCTCCCGCTACTTTTAGCTAACCTTAACGGTACAACAAAGTTCCTTTAGTCTGCCTCCAGTAGCCTAGATTCTTGACTAGAATTATCATAAGTCGAAGTATTCACCTCAGTGTTGTACACACTTGTGAATCTAGGCTTAATCCAAATTTGAGATAGGAAAGAAATCTATTAATTCTTCATTTCCACAAGGTATTTGTTGATTTGTAAGTGGCATACCTAGTGAATGAGGTTTTGCACTTCTTGTAGAAACCTTGTCTGCGTAGGAGGCAGGTTAATTACCTAACATAGTACGGTATTTACATTTTCGTATCAGATATATTGCGGTAAGTGGCTTTTCTCACAATTTTCGAGTAGCTTTGTCCAGATCAGAATGGACACCATTTATTTGCTATAATATATACACAGGACGATGCCCAGTACTGCCATATTTGACTATAGTAGGCCTACTATTATCACTTAGAAGCAGGGATCGCATTATAGATAAGCTATATGAAATATATTTTTTGTCACAGAAATGGGTTCGTATTATATACCAAGTAGACTTATACACGATTATATACGGTGTGAAGAAACAGGAGTTCTTTAGAAATAAAGTTCAGTGTCCCAAATTGTTCTGTAATATTAATTTTCGTGTATGGCAGTGAATGCTGGACAATTTCTTCAGAGAGAATGATGAGACTATAGGCAACAGGGATTTGATTCTACAGAAGAATACTGAGAATACGATGAACAAAGCATGTGTGAAACGAGGAAGCTTTAAGGAAAATACGAATAAAAAGCAGAACATGGGCTGTGATGGATAGAAAGGGGACAAATATTGCCTAGAGCTAAAATGGATAGGAAGTTGTGGAGAGCGTTAACCGTTCAATTTTTTTAAATAACGCCCTAAGAGAAGAAGATATGCGATTTATAAGAATGTCTAGCTTGTTTATATTGCGTGAGAAAATTGTTGAATGTTTAATATGACTTTGAAAACAATATAAAATTTTAGTTTTGATTTGCAAGTCAATACACCAGTTACGATTTTACACAACGCCATGATCAATATTAAGTCGATAATTTAATCGATTGAATAGTAGAACCATGGCAGCGTGTTATAATGACTAACTGCTATATTTTCTTCGGCTTCAAATAATCAATAGTCGGAGTCAAATATCTGATTTTCTCGTTGATAATTTCCTGCGTTTTATCTGAGGTTAACCTTTTCTCGACCGCAATTGTAAGGCCTATTTATTACTAACACACGGCCATTTTTAATTAAGATCGTTCGATTAGCATTAGTTTCTTAGCTTTTCAGATTTGCTTCTGAAACCCTATTAACCGAGTGAGCTTCATAACAAAGGACTACACCGCACAAAAGTATATTGTGTTTAACATTGCAAAATTACATCCATGTCATCTATTAAGGAATGATACTATCTATTAACAAAATTACATATCGAACAGCATTTTTTATAACAACAAGTCTTTTGCAATGAATATATACATACGTGTTTCTGGTTGGACATCGTCCAAGTTACCTGTCTGGTTATATAACACTGACCTGCGATGTTTCCAAGGTCAAATATATAATATCTAATTTTAATGTGGTATTTTACGCTGAATTCAAAAATCATACTCATTTTTCTAATCAGATCTAATTTTTAAGATACAAGCTCTTACTTGAAATCTATAGAACAATATTATAATTCTGTTTATTTCCTTTTTGGATTAAACAAATAATGGTAAATTTAAGGCTTATATATTGGCAGAAATCTCACATTGTGCCCTAGTAGACAGAAAAATATACAAAAGCAGCTATAGGTCTTTTTCATGCACTTCCTCCTGTCCTTGGCAGCCACCGAATCCTGTTTCAAGCACCAGCAGTAGTAAGCGAGGAAGTTTACATCCCACATGCCTTGATAGCGCTCTCCCATAATGTGGTGATTTCCCAGGAATTTTATAACTACTGACTTCCGTAACTGTCAGGTGGACAGTTCAGCCTCGCTGAGTGCATCATCAAACATCGGGTCCTTCACGAGTTCTCTTATTTGAGGGCCGTCAGATATACCAGCCTTCAGTTTCTCTATGCTTATCCATGGGAAATTCTAGAGGAAAGCAAACCGCTGCCTTCCCTATTCATTGCCTTCACAAACTTCTTTATTACTCCTAACTTGATATGTAAGGGTGGAAGCAGTATTTTGTTCGGTTCAACGAGTGTGAGGCTGAACGTTATGCGAGCCAGGTTTTAACGGCCACTCTTGTCTGACATAATGTTGTTCGTCAGCCTAGCTCTCCCAGAGACACAGGATACTTTGTGTACCCACATTGGAGCTCTAGGACCAGCCCAACCACTTTAAGATCTTCACAGATCAAACATTTGTTCACCTGGTATTTAACAGCAGACAACAAATGATCCATGCTGTTGTGAGTTTCTTTCGTTTGTACTGAATGGCCAATAGGGATAGATGAAGAACTATTTCCATTATATAGAAAAACTGATTTGAGACTTCTGCTGGATGAGTCAATGAGCCTATGCTCCGTAGCATCATGCTCTAAGCACATTGATTTGATCAATCCAGAAATGTTGTTGCAATCAACCAATGATTACTTATCCTGGAACGTCAAAACTGCCTTAATTCTTCTCTCTTATGGTCTCGATAACAATAGAACGTTGTTCCTGATATCAACAGATGATTCTCTTTGAGACATGAACCGAACAGCTGAGCAGACTCCTTTGAAATGTTCAGGTCTCGTGTCAAGTCGTTAAGTTCTACATATGTCAGGGGTACTGGCTGGTCGTCTTCTTTTGGCTTGTATGCGTCATCCCCAGCCTGCGATGTTTTCAAGGTCGAATATATAATGGCTGATTTTAATGCGGTGCTTTACGCTGAATTCAAAAATCAAACACATTTTTTCTAATCAGATCAATTTTTTTAAGATACAAGTTCTTACTTGAAATGCATAGAACAATATTATAACTCTGTTTATTTCCTTCTTGAATTAAACAAATAACGCTAAATTTAGGGTTTCTACATTCGCAGAAATCTCACATTGTACTCTAGTAGACAGAATTTATTCCTTTTAGATTTATCATTCAGAAATAGCAATCCGTAATGTGATATTTTCCTTCCATCCAGACTATTAGGATGGCAACAGTCATATACTTCCCTTTACCATTCCTCCAATCTCTCAAGTTCTCCACATTTTTTATCCTGAAGTTTGGCCATATGCCTTCTTCAGAAAGTCAGAGATTTTTTCTTGACGGTTAGGAAGAACCACATTACCGCAAACATAACAGAACCTGTCAGGATTATTCTTACATGAATACAAATATCAAGCTGAAAAATAAATCATTTATCAGCTTCGTTGACACTTGACACAGTACATTAAAATCATTTTAAGCTGAGGGATAATCCCCGCCCTCTCTAGATACGTGGGTGTTATAGAGTAAGGTGTTAGACTTTAGTTAGGTACATATACACCATTATATGCTATACTAAACATCAGACACCCACGATCAGCTGTGACAAGTAGAGTCCACAGGCTTTTGAATAAGTGTTATTATTGTGTACAACTTGTTGTGAAGCACATATTAAACACCAGAGCTGAAGAAACAGAATGAATTTTGAATTTCACATAAATTAGCGATCATATATCACTTGATAAAACTTTGACATTTGGAAAAAAAATTAACGCAGGAAGCTTTGCCAAACCTATTTGTTTTTCTTCAACATTTACGATGACAAAATGTGGTTTATGCTCTATCTTAGTGCTGGTTTCTGGGAGAGAGTTTGACCATAATCAGTTGAGAACGTCCCCTAGTTTTTGACGTAGTATACATCTCTGTTAATTATCTGAATTACTGGGAAACATAATGGCCGTGTGTTGAGAGTGTTGACGTTTAAGCTTGAAGTGTGAATGTATTTTTGTTTTTTTTTAATTTTAAAGTTTACCAAAGAGACACATAAAGATACTTTTCGGATGTGATCATAGGTTGATCGTTCTAACAGTTTAGTTTAAACAATTTCACTCATAATACAAGAGCAAACCGTGCTAAGTAGTTTAATTTCTTCCCTATGGTACCACACGTTAGAAACGCTACTATGAATGGTTATTTAGACTAATATTTGGCGAAGCATAAGTGCTAGTATAGGATAGATTTGGGTTGGATACGCATGTATGTTTAGGTAAAAGGTTACCAATTTATAACGTATTAAATATTTGGATTATAGTATGCAAGAAAGAGACCAAATTATCGAGTTATGAATCCAGGGGAAATAACTCGAATCGAAGCAAGTAAAAATACATCAGTATATAGGAGGGGAGCATGAAAAGCCCATTCTTCATTGGTTGACGCTGATAGACGTATTTCAGTAAGAACGGTCGGATTCCTAGCTATGTCGATATGATATTTTTTTTTCTTTTTTTTTTTTTTGCAATGTCGAGGTGCGAGCCGTCGATGAGGATTGTGCATCAATGAAACCCTTGATGCATCTAAATGTAAACTATTTGTCAAATAATGAATGACGAAACTTTTAATTAATAAATAAATTAAATAATTATTTATAATAACTGTAATTATATTAAGATGTTTATAATATAAATTTTATTTTGAATTATTTAATTTATACATTCTTGTGAAAATGGTTGCAGCTAGATTAGAAGATATACCAAAAAGACAAAACATTCTAAAGGTTACAATACAAAGAATAAGAAATTATATATTTATAAAAGATATCATATATGTTATATAGGAGTCTGCAAAGTAGATATACAGGAAGCATTATACCTGTATTGATAGGTTTGTTTAATCAATACAATCCGTTTTGAAGGCACGTTCTGTTTTTCCTTACTGTATACCTACTTTTGCACCTTCAAAATAAAAATAACGTCATCATAATTAAAATAATTATAATAAATTAATAATCACGACAGAAAATAATCGCTTTTTTTCAAAACATTATTGCGAAGGAACTGTATGATAATAATAATAATAATAATAATAATAATAATAATAATAATAATAATAATAATAATAATTACAGCCAACATAATTAAATTAATAATGATTGTAATTAATTTAATCAAATTAATAGTCACTGTATTAACGTATAATGAATCTACCAAATATATTTGTTTTTAATTATTTCATTTCAAGCAAAAGCAAAAAAACCCACAAAACTCAAAAAGGAGTTACTGAACGTTAGAATATTAAAAAAATATTTATTACCGAGAAAGAACAGATGAAAGACTTAAGAAAACAGTACATAACGATTAACATTACATTTAAATTATGAAAAAAGTTGACTTGGAAGCAAGAACCCGGATGACAGTTTCACAAGCGAAAAGTACGAGAGAAGAAAATGTTAGCATAGAACATACGGTTTTCGATTGTAAAACTTCGACCTTACCGCCAATCTAGAATCGCACTTAAAACCGTAAAGTGTATGTACCATAGCGGAAATTTCCATCAGATCATTTACCATGACAGTATTTATAGACGAGTCACAGAGAAACATTATTGCGGCGGTGAGAAATTGACCGAAACCTAGATGCCAGGTGAGGGCCAATAAAATTGCTGATTCTTCTTTGGATTTTTATCAAAATATTAAATATATAGCAGTAGCATCAGACTATATGTGGCAAAGCAGTATTCATAGCAAAGACGAATGGTAGACTTATAAATATGTAAGATAGATTCTCGACACAGGGGAAGTTTTTTTTTTTCCTGGTTTGCCTAATCCCTATCCAGACTTCAATGATCGTGAAAATCTGATGTGAGGCATCTTACATCATTAATCCTGTCAGCCATTAAGGTCGTAGAGAAAACATTGTCGCATTAGCATCAGTGGGTTCGACTCGAGCACGATTGTACTTTGCCGCTTCTCTTAGACTGCATACCTCACAAAATCGGTTCATTTAGTCTGACTCTTAACCTCTACCTAGAGGTAAGGGAGATATTTATTCATAGCTTTCTAAGGGTACTAAAGACAACCCATCGGAATCGTCTGGGATTTGAACTTGGTACGCCAATAGAACTTTCATTTCGTTAATTTCGCTAGTCTTCGCGCACTTCCTAAGTTACATGATTTTATCCTCGCCAAATAAAATTATCACAGTCATAGAGGCGGATGTGCCATAAATATATGTATTTTTATCTATTTTTTTTTTTTCACAATGCAAATAACTTTTTATTGACTTCTTTTTAAATACTGGCTAACAGGAAAATATATGCTCGGGCTTTGTCTTTAGATAGTATAATTATATTTCTAATATAATTTCTGATGTTATTGTGGAAACGGCAAAAATATTCTGCAACAATTCTTACCTTTAATTCATCCAATTACGTGTATTTTATATCTTCCATTTTTGTTTAATGATTTAAAAAATTGATCAGAGTCGAAAATAACCACCACTTTTGCTTATATAGCTAGACGTAGAGATTAATGTTATTTTAAATAATATTTATATCCAGAAGTAAAGTGATGGAATAATATCTTTAATTTTTCAAATATAAAATTTAAGAAAGCTCGTCACTATTCTTAGCTGTGTAAGTAAAAGTAAACTATGGAGCACACCAGGTGATATAATTTATTGCTTACTAAACGAAAGTGATTTAAATGCTGTTACATATTTCCATTTGCTAGGAAATAACTAACATCACCTAGCGTCCTCTATAGATTAGCTTTCCACACACACATACACACACGCACTTACACACACATACATACATATAAATAATATATATATATATATATATATATATACAAATGAAAAAGTAATTATAATAAAATATAAAATAAAATATGACATATCCCTGACTTACAGGCAAATACTCAAGAGCGAGAGCCGGATGTGAAAGGGATAAAGCCCCGTCACAAAAGGACCATTATCGTTTACAAATGTTCCTGACGCACGAGTTTCGAAAAATTAAATAATATTTAAAGCGTTCTATTTTTTCGTCCAATAAAACGCTTCCCTCCTAATTATACTCGCTTCGTTTTTCGTGCCTTCATAAAAAACGCCATAAAAGGGTTCATGGGAGGGTCAACAGGGTCAGGGAAGAGACCTGTCACTCTGGCAGCAAGGGAGCGCCAGCGTCAACATGAATTACTATGAGAGATCGACCTAGATCCGGCCGGCTTATGAACTATACCACAAAGGTAGGTCCCAAACCCTCACGTTCCTGTTGAAATAAATCTCCTTAACCTATTTTGCTGTTGTCATTTCTTTCTGCAACCATACGTTTGTCTAACACTGGTGTCAGAAGCGTACACCCAGAGAACTTCACCTGAGCCAAACTAACTCTCATCAAGGAATGAAATCACAACTATTCAACATGAAAACGGACTAACACAGCCTTCCGAAGCCACGATCAAGTAGTAAACATGCTGACTGCTCTAAAAATCAACTACTTCAACACCTCCCACCGCTCAAACAAACGGCGATTACCTAATGATCCCCACACACCTATACGCGACATATTGAATCTAGAGAGAACTTTTCACCCTGGACGACATGAACCGATTCATCACGGCCCTAAACAAAGCATACACAATCCACGTCATGCCAGAACCCAGCACCTATCAGCCTGAAATTCGAATTCGTCTCTAAAGATTTACTGGACCAAAGTATCTTTTCAGCAGATGGTTAACTCTAAAAAGGACATATCCACCTTCGAACAACTGAAGGATTACTTATAAGCAGCCCACGGAAGCCAGATAACTCCAACACCTCAGCAAGCCTGGGATCTGGAATGGCGAGACGACGAAAAATTAACAAACTTCGCAGGCCGACTCGAAAAACACCTTAGAGAGGCAGCATAAAAAACAAAATAAAATAAGACAAAATATGACTTAACAGTCGATGGACTTATTTCCATCATCGGCGCGATGCTAATGAGCGAAAAGGTGAAAATTTGGAACTCAAATCTTTACCCACATCTCATCAAGACAATGGACAACCTCTATTCAGCCATTGGCATAGCCTCCGAAGCTTAAAGATACCTTTATCGCGGTGTAAAATCCAACGACATGACTTCGCACAACACTGTGTACTTCACACAGAAATCACAGCGGTCAAACCAAAGAAACGCGCCACTCCGACCCAGCAGGTAACCAAACCCACAGCAGACGTGCCTCACCAACCCTCCCGAACATGGCCACCATCCGACACGCAGAAACCATCAGCACACACCACGAATCAGCGTGTGCAAAAACTACCTCAGAGGTTACCCCTGCCTCCATGGACGCAACTGCCTATATCGCCACCCACGTCGCACTCGAGCACAGGCCCATATCGCCGCAACGAATGACAATATACAAGTGGAACAGGATTTTCGCTTCGGGCAGGATGAGATGTGAGGCCTCGTTCGGTCAGCCATCAGACCTTTCAACTTTCAAGGACTCGCTCACCATTCACCGCTCGTCCAGTCCACCTTCAACCCACCTTCTCTGGCGTCGCACGTTAGACTCTGGATGGCATCCTACCAATATCTCAGTTACCCAGAGAAGCCAAGAAACTCATGACCTGCTCCGACGTCGTAGTAAAAGGAATCAACGGCAGACCACCCCCTCGGCGAACTGACTTGCGACATCACCATCGGCATTCGAGACTAACCCACATTCAAAAAAGGTTAACGTGCTGGTAACTACCCAAACCACACCGATCCTGACCGGCTAAAATATCCTATGTCACAACACGCTCGATTCCTATCTAATCGACAACCAAAATACGACTATAGTATTCAGACGCACACTTTCCTCGGGATACACAACAAACACAGCCGCAATCATATCACCGTCATCGTCAACCAACGATCCAGCATATGGCACCCAAGCTGACATCATCCAAACCAGCCTACTATGGAACTACAGCCCAACATCCAGACACTGGATCAAAAGCTAACCTGGCTAAAGTATAACGCCTATCGCTGCAAACCAGAAACGAGACGAACTAGAGGCCAGTGCAAACTTACTCATTCGCAACGCTGACATTATCGGCACACAGAAAGCAGCAGCAAAGGCACATTCATCCGACCCATCCACATACCAACCAACAGCCAGTCTCGCAGCCAGAAACAACACCCGATAGCCCAGGCTTTGAAAGCAGACGTAGATACCGAGATTAAGCGTATGGCTGATGAAGGTATCATTGAAAATTGCCGCTACCCCAAAGGCTTCAATAGCCCTGTATTTGCCGTACGCAAGAAAAACGGATCGATTCGCGTCGTTGCTAACTTTAAAAGAACTATCAATAAGGTCTTAGTCGATCTTGACCCTTACCCAATGCCAAGGATCGACCACTTGTTCAACAAAATCGGCAAAGGCAATAGATATTTTACTACCTTCGATCTACGCAGCGGCTACTGGCAAATTGAGATCGACAAGCGAGACCAATACAAAACAGCATTTACATGGAAGGACCAATGCTATCAATACACGCGCCTGGCCTTCGGCCTTACATCTGCCGGACAAATCTTCTCCCCTTGCATAGCAGAAGCGCTAGCCACGATCGCATCCCGTGACAACATTTCTTCCTATATCGACGAAAACCTGGTCCACGCTAGGACATTTAGGGAGTACATACTCTACCTCGAACATTTTTTACTGCCCTCCGAAAATTCGGACTCAAGCTGAATCCAGATAAATGTTCCTTCCTCGCATCAGAGGCAAAATTCCTTGGATGCATAGTAAACAGCGAAGGATTCAAAGCTGATCCAGAATACGTTCGTGCCATCAGGGAAATGAAAACCCCAACATCAAAAAAAAATTACAAAGCCTTATCGGCCGTTTAGTGTGGATCAGACAATCCCTAGAGACACGTCTTCTCGAACAAATCAGGTCAGATATGTTTTCAAATCTTATGGGTCCCATACACGAACTCAACAAGGTTAATAAACCGTTTATCTGGACGCAAAATGCCGACAGAGCCTTCAAAAAAATCAAGGACTGTCTCTCTTCGCCACCCGTCATCTCGTTTCCGGATTTCTCTAAACTTTTCACACTCACCACCGACGCCAGTGACGTCGCATGTGAAGCAATCTTAATGCAAGAAGCCGACAACAGGAAGAAAGACATCATAGCGGTCGCTTCCCATACATTCAATTCCACGGAACAGAACTGGTCCACGACGGAACGAGAGGCATATGCAATAAAGTGGGCAATATTTAAATTTGATTATTTCCTTCGCAACCACCCCTTCGTCATCTTCACCGACCACAGATCGCTGACATATCTGGACCAACGAGAGTTCAATAATGCCAAAATACGACGTTGGCAAGAAGAAATTTCATGTTATAAATTCGTCTTGGAATATGTTGAAGGCGAATCAAATGTATGGGCTGACATGCTCAGCAGAGGTTGCGGACATAAGAAAACGAAAGCCCCGAACGACCCTACACCGGCAGGCAGGACATTCGAGGTAAGCGGTTCAGACCTCCGCATATTCATCCCATCTTGGTGCCTCGGCGAGTTTAACGGTTTACAGCTAATTCCCAAAACCCACACACCACAAAACGCCCGCACCTTCAAGCGCGTCACCAACGCATTTTTCGCCTATCACTCCACCACCACCATCCCCACTGAGAGAAACCGCAACCACCTCGGCATCGCAGATGAACAACAGAAGGACGACGCCCTGGCAAAGTTCATCAGCGCCCTCCAGTCACCCACTCCAAGCGAACCTCATATCGATCCTGACGACCACCGAGTTACGCTTTTCAAAAAACATTTGCACCATTTTTTTCTAGAACCAGGCACCTCCGTTTTGATGATAAGAGACAGTAAACACTCTCCGAGATTGGTTGTACCATATAAACTACGAGCCAGATATCTCTACCAGGTACACGAGGGCAACAACCACTCAGGTGTCACCCGTATGCGAGAACTCCTTTCCAGCTACTGGTGGGAATTCAAAGACCGCGACATCAAGGCCTATGTCGATTCTTGCGACACGTGTGCTAAGTGCAAGGGCAACTACGGTAGACGTACCCACTGGCCCATTGGCCACTGTAAACAAGGAAAGAGACCATTCGATTTCGTCTTTATAGACTTTGTCATAATGCCCAACTCAAATGGAAAACGCTACATCCTAACCATCTTGGATAGCTTCAGCCGACATTTTACAGTCATACCATGCGCGACAGACCGTGCTATCGACGCCGCCCGCAGATTGTACCATTTCTTCCTTCGACACAGAGAGATTCCACGCATAGTATCCTCTGATCGAGGCACACACTTCACTGGAGAAGTCTATCGACAATTCTGTAACCAGATGTCAATCACGCAAGAACTTCACTGTTCTTGGCGCCCGCAAAGCTCAGGGAATATTGAGATTCATCGCACAATGAAGAACGCACTTTATATGTTATGCGAAGACAGGAACTGTGAATGGACAGACGTTCTAGAATCTGTCGTTTCGTCCATGAATGCCACGACCAACAGCGCCACCGGTGTCTCCCCGCACTATGCCATTACTGGCCGTCACCCCAACATCGACCTACCGACACTACACAGAAAAGAAATTACAAGCGACGATCCCGGAGCATATGGAATGCAAATTAATGCCCTGCTAAAGCAGGTTCACCACCACGTCACCCTGGCCAACGATGAAGCTGACCACAAACTTGAGACTAACTTAAATTGCCTCACATACAAGCAGCTGTCAGCAAGGCAGTGTGAACTACTATGAGAGATCGACCTAGATCCGAAGCCGGCTTATGAACTATACCACAAGGTAGCTGTCCCAAACCCTCACGTTCCTGTTGAAATAAATCTCGTAAATCTATTTCTGCTGTTGTCGTATTTCTTTCTTGCAACCATACGCTTGTCTATAACATAAATATATGTAAATTTCACGACTGACTCAAGTCCTAAAGTTTAATTTCAATATTAAAATTGAAATTTAGAGTACAGTTTCATTCTTAAGCAGTGTTGAGAATAATAATAATAATAATAATCTCTACTTCTGTATCAAGTACTGTTAATAAAAACATAAATACTAAAGAACTTTGGATCATTAATCTAACTGTTTTTTGCATCAACACACACACACACACACACACACACACACATATATATATATATATATATATATATATATATATATACGTTTTTTTCAAGAAATTCCATAACTGCAATGGATAGATTTCAAATTCTAAAACAACAATAACAGAGCGTGAGCTTGCGTGTTTTCAAATATAAGTGATATTTGAAAACACGCGCGAACACTATAAGAACGGAATGCCAATTTTATCGCAGTTACATCAAGTCTGCTTTGTAATTTATCTCTGAAGATGATCTTAGGAAAGATTGAAAGCTCTTGGGTTCGAAAAAACTACGGCACCTTCCTTGATGAATTTCATCTTCACATCGAGACTATCATAATTGAAATGGATAAATTCCGTACCAATTTCTCGATGGCTGTCACAGTTAAATTTCTAATTCCGACACAAACTCAATCTATACACCGGGGTTGAATAAGAGTGAAAAATATTTCATCGGTTGAAATAGATGCCCCCCCATATGACGTAATTTTGGATTTTCTTGTGTAATACTATTTATTGGCTCTGTTATAATAAATATATTGAGCTCTTTTTGTGGATCAGTTTTAATATTTTATATTACTAGGATCCACTTAGATTATATATCATATGCAGAGAGAGTGGTAAGGGGAGGGCAGAAGGTATTAGCCTTAGAGGTTTTATAAAATTAAACCAGGATATTAACCTTATAACATTAAATTGGAGTTATATGAAGAATGAAGTATTAATTTGAAATTAAAAGATGAACGAAAAAGGAGTTAAAAAAAAATATATATATATATATATATATATATATATATATATATATATATATGAAGTATTAATTTGAAATTAAAAGATGAACGAAAAAGGAGTTAAAAAAAAATATATATATATATATATATATATATATATATATATATATATATATATATATATAAAATTAGATTCCTACTTAAAAGTACTCTTCCAAATATAAATTATACTTAAAAATAAGATATATTTAAAAAATTAAAATAAGTCATATTTAGATAATTCATACTAAATTTAACTAAGAATATATTTAAAAAATAATATTAAATAATAAAAATATATTTAAAAATAAAAATATAATAAGAAGAAATAAATTATACATCTTTAACTTTAAGGTTAAGTTAAATGAAGTTATATTTTTTTAAAAAGTCAACGATAAAGTAATATTAGAAAAACTAAAAAAAACTTTAAAAATATATGAATAAAAAGACGTGAGTAATAAAAGGAAAGAGAGTTCTTAATACCGGTGATAATTACAAATAATATGGTGAAAAATGGAAATATAGAAATTAGAAATAGCTATACATTGAACATTTGAAGAGTTAGAGAATTATAAGTTAATGAAGTAAAATCTATTTCATGGAAGTTTAAATTTGTTGTTACGTCACCATTTTAAAACTAATTCATTCCTTTGATTTAATAGTCTGGTTTGATTATTGTATTTTACTATTCTATTTTTGTAAACATACGTTGCACCCATCACTAAGGCTATTAGGTTTATGAGCAGAACCTATAATTTTCAATTCTATTCGTGGATTCAAATCGTTCTCCTTCAAGTCTAAAAATGTCTGTGAAAGAGCTGTCTGTTGTTTTAATCTAGAGTTGATAAACCCTATCTAAAACGAAAACAATCAGCCATTCCATGACATTTGGCACGGCAGTGTATGAAATAAACTTAATGAAGATTACTGCTAAAGATTTCTCGCTGGTCGGATTGTCAAGTTTGGTTTGATATCGATCAAAGGAAGACATTTCATGTGATTAATCATAATTATATGTCAACAGATAACCAGCATATTAGGAATATTCAAATCATATATTGATTTAATACAGGTTTATACATAGATTAAAGCGAAGAGTGCACTATTTGCTTCTGAAAACATATTGTGGGGAGAGATGAAATTGTAGGTATTTTACAAGAATACGGAACATATACGATACTGGTTATGCGAAATGAAGTGGCACTTGAAAAGCAGGATTTCATTCACAGAAGTAAAATGTATATGTTGGTAGAATGGAGATGTTTATTATAAATAATTTCTGAACAAATAAACGACTACAATCGAAGAAAAGCATCCGTAGTTAGTCAGCAAAAATAGCGTAACATTCCAAAGAATACAAGATGCGACAGAAGTACCTGCCATATATACCTCATAGAAGTACCTCGTGCACAATGGTATAATATTTCTAGAAGGAATATACCAAAGGTATTTTTGCCCTACCCTCTACAACGATAATCCAGATCTTTCTTTCGGATCCAAATAAATATTGTTACAGTTTCGGTATACTTTATGCGCCCTGCCCCCCATAACGTAGGCGATTATGGCTCTCCACAACTTCCTGCCACTTGTAAACTTTGTCTTTCTGTTATTTCTCCTAAACCATGTTTCGCGATCTATTTACTTATATATGTTTCCTCTGTCTCTCTTGGCCTCTATCTGTTCTGTGAGTATCAGATTTTCCCAACACTCCTTCCTCATTATATGCCCCAGAAAAGTGAATTTGCACTGTTGTTCTCTCTCCTTCAGTATGTCCTGTTAGTGTCACATTTCCTGATCTTTGTTTCCTCTCTATGTGCCTTAGAAATGTCAACTGATGTTAAGTATAAGTTTCTTTTTTGTTTCTATTTTCTGTAATATAAAATCCAGCTTTGCTTGCATTTTCCCCAGCATCCTTCTGTAGAACGGCCTTTATGCTGCTTCGAGTCTTTTCTTCATCTTCGAGATTATCCAGCATTCACTGTCATACAGGAAGACAGATATCACGTAATTATTTAGTACGTTGTTTCTAGTGAAGTTTTTTTTTTGTATTTCTTCGTACTCTGCTTAGCTTTTGGAATGCATCTTTGGCTATCTCAATACACCTTCGGATTTCAGTGTCACACTTTCCATTCTCTGATAAAAGACTTCACAGTTATTTAAATTTCCGCTCTTATCTGAATTTGGTGTCCCCGGCTTGCAATTCATGCTTTGAGCTTGTTCTTTTTTTCTAAAAACCATGCATTCTGTCTTCTGAATTCTTCATTTCTCCTTTCTCCTCGCTTTCCTTCTCTATATTCTGTATGAGTTTTTGTAGCTTATTTTGTGCGTCTGCTAACCAGACCGCATCAACAGCATACCGTATGCTGTTAAGATTGTGGCCGTCAATAATAAATCCCTGTAAGACATCTAGTTCACTCACAATCGCCTCACTATATAAGTTGAATAAGTCCGGTGACTAAACGCATCAACGTCTTACACGACTTGCTATTTTTTTTATATCATCCAAATGTTGACTCGTCTGTCAAAACCAATGAAGAGACAAACAACGGATGGGCAGTTTGTGTAGTAAACCATCAGCAAAATTTCTAACGTGGTGAGTGATCAGAGGGGGAATGATCCTGCACACGTTGCAAATGATATAGATACATGGGCTGCATTTGGAGTATCTTCCATGCGATACTATGAGATGCACGGCATGCTAGGTCTACTTGACGTGTGCTGATACCTGAATAATCTCCTACAGCTTGTTGAATGTGTTCTTCGTGGCCAGGCGTATAAGCAGATCACGGTCTTCTGAGATCCATAGTTTGTGCTACCACGGATCCTGTCTCAGCAAGGCCATGAAAAAGCAAAAGCAAACGTTGAATGATTCGGTTGCCTTCTGTTTGGGAAACGCAATTTGATATTGCTGTGAAACTTCGTGCTCATTGCCATTAAAAAAATAATTCTTAATTAATGCCTGTTCCCGATATGAATAAATTGTTATTATTAAAAGAAGCCCTTCACAGTTAACTCACTACTACACATATTAAACACTGAAGACTAACTAACCACAAATATACACGAATGACAAATGTAACCTAGTCAAACTCAAAACGAAATATTTGCGGATATATGTGTATATGAACATTTGTACTTGTTTTCGTTTGAGGGATGCGCTATCATGGCTCCTTATCTATAAATACAGAATGAACTCTTCCTAACATTATGTATACTACGCCTCTCAAGAGAGAGGGACGAATCGAGTCGAGCCGATAGTAGTTCACTCCAAACCAGACTGACAGTCATACTAACATCTTCCACATCTTGTATTATTATTTCGTGTAATATACCTTCGTTATTTCTACTCTTGTGTTCGTGTTGTTATTCCTTGGTCCTAACTTGGACAATAACAAAAACACAACTAGTGAAACATTCTGGTAACAACAAGATAGATGACCAAAACTAATTTGAGTATGAATGACGTAAATAATAATAAATACTCATCATAGAAATG
>CAHIKZ030001713.1:5535000-5537500 GCA_903632075.3 Acanthosepion pharaonis
TGAAAATAATTCCATCGGATTTTGAACTCAACGCGATATTTCCATTCCCGAATTTCTGCACTTATAGCTTTTACGATTCCAGAACAATAAGAGAACGTGCTAAATATATATATATATATATATATATATATATATATATATATATATATATATATATATATGCCTTTGTTATTACATGAGTTAAGCTAAAGAAGACACAGAAATATTTTTTGCGTTTCGTAAATATTGAGCTGATGAAAAACAAAGAATAGAGTACTGAACTGTTAAGCGATATCTGTCCTCCTAAAGATGAATGAAGAAACTCCAGGCAACATGAATATTTTTCTACAGAAAGATTACGAGGATGCCATGGACGGAATATATGAGCAACGACGAAGATTTTGAGAAAACGGAAATAAAAAATAAAAGCTATAATTAACATCAGGAAGATAGTTCAAATATCTTGGACATATAATGAAGAAAGATGGCTTAGAAAATGTGATACTCACAAGACAGACTGAAGTCAAGAAATACAGATCAAGACAACGCATAACATAGTAAACTTGAGTAAATGAATGGCGGAACAGGATGTAAGAGAAATAACAAAAAGATAAAATTTATAAAGAGTGAAGAGCCATGATTGCCTAAGACCTGAGGGTACACGGTACCTAAAAAAGAGGAGCTGATGACCAAGATGAGAAATATGTAGTGTGCAGCAAAGATGTGAGGAAGTTGACAAAGACTTAGGATTAGTAATCAAATTAAGCTGGAAGGTCGGAATGTTAGCGACACCAAATGATGAGCTGAAGGAAAATGGAAAATATTTATTCTTCCCCATTAAGTGTGTGATCGTTGCTTTAAATTATGATGAAATATTTAGAAAATAGGACATTATTGAGAACCTCTGCCTGGGGTTATTACGATTCAGCATCAACCACCGTCGTTTAGACAAGAGAGGTAGAATTTGTAACCTCGATCAAAAGAAAGATTTAGAAATTCATAACTGTGTCTGCGTTTATGTGTGTACTTTAATGTATGTCATCAAAGCAATATAATTGTTAGAATATGCAAAGGAACCAAATAACAACATCTGATTATATATATATTAGGATTATCAGTTTGTTAATGGTAGGGACAATTCCAAGGACGATATAAATCAAGGGAGAGAACAATGTAGACTACAGAGAATTATTATGATAATAACAATAATAATAATAATAGAGAGGGAAACTATTATAATTTATTTCGTGAACACCGAAATATTCATCTCTTCAGATCGAAATCTCCTAATAAATGGAGACAATATACCGGAGGGATATATTAGATTGATAGGGAGGGAGAAAACAAGTGAGAAGGGATGGGATATAGGGAGGTGAGGAAAAGAAAGAGTTAAAGATGTAAGTTAGGTAGCAATAAGTTTAAACCGGCTGGCCCGGCCGAGAATTTTTCATTTAAATTTTGGGACTTTTATATTGCGTTAAACATTAAATTGTCCGATATTGTTTATTGTTTTAGGCAGGACAAACCAATTGGATTCCAAATTAGTTAGTCTAAAGAAAGAGTCCTTAACAGAAATAATAAGTAGATATTACAATAATAATACCTAAGTATTCGTTCCTTCAAACCGAAATTTCTTAGTCAATAGTTACAATATACCGAACGGATATATTAGATTGACACGGAGAAGGAAACCTAAGAGAGAGAGAGAGTGTGTGTGTGTGAGAGAGAGGGGAAGGCTATTTTTAAAAAATATGAGGGTGTTTGAAAAAGAAAGGGTTAATGAGGTAACGGATGGCTAGTAGTAAGCCTTAAAAGACTGACCCGGCCAAGAATTTCCTTAAAATTTGGATTTTCTTTTACATTAGTTAATATAGCAAGTTGACTGATATGGCCCGTTGTTTTAGGTATGATCAACCAGCACAATTCCAAAGTAGTTAGTTCAAAAAAAAGAGTCCGGTATATTCTCTTAGAAGAAAAATTCAGTAGAGGAATCCGATCGAAAGCATTCATTAGTTGTGCTAGGGATAATTTACAATTCATCCAGACCGAAGGTTTAAGCGTAAGAGACTTATTCAACTATTGATCATTACAGATGATTTTTTTTCATCTGTACAAGTCCCAGGGGACACTCGAGGTAGAGGGTTAGATAAGGGGCAATTTATGTGGATAGGAGGGGTAAACGAGATTTGAAAAGGTTAAGATTGTCGTGGTCGGAGAAACATCCCCTTGGGAATCGGTTCCACAAAGAGGTTCCAGGAAAAAAAAACTGTTCTGTTATATATGTGTATTATATATATATAAGAAGAATCAATGAATTTTATTTTTTTAATAAGGCATATGTTTATAAGTTCTATTTCACATGCGTAGATATACGCCGCATGAGATGATGGTTCCTCCTGAAAATGGAGAAACAGGTTCGATCCTGCCTCATAGTACATATTTTTCTAAGTTTGCTGGAGTACGCACTCCGATAAACAAAATAAAAACTTTTTAAGAAAATAAACTTGATCTCATCTCAAAT
>CAHIKZ030001713.1:5547500-5557500 GCA_903632075.3 Acanthosepion pharaonis
GGCTGTTGTCCTTATCTTTGTTGTCATAATCACGAAGTTTCGGTCGTTGTACGCTTCGGCCTCCTTCAGTTGATATACGTTGGAATTTCGAACGGAATGAATTATTTGGTCTACTGAGGTAGATTGTCCTTGGTCCTTTTCATGGCCCAGTGGATAAAAGCGTCGGTTGATGTGATACAATGACACGGATCGAAGAGTTATGAGTTCAATATCTGGCCACAGCAGAGGAGAAGAAAACTTGGAGAGTTGCGTTCCTAGAGGGAAATAACCGAAACTGAGATATCCAGAAAAGTCGTGGAACAATCTTCACCAGTGGACGAAATAAAAGGGTTTGATTCGAAATTTCAACGTATATCTCGGGAATATGACTACAAAGATCGATAATAGTCCGAACAAAGTAAATAGCGCTTTCCATATCAAAGCATTTTATAGCGATCGGAAAAAAGCCACATTTGGTTGGTTCAAGATCAGAGGAATATGACAGAAATTGCCAGACAAACCGTCGTGCATGATTATTTCTCGTGTTAACCCTGCATTTTCAGTTAACAGTTTTCTCTTTAAATCCTCTGTGTATCCTGCTACGAATACTACCAAGCGAAACTGTTCTGTTAATGTATTTTTAATTTATTTTTAACTGCCATATTGTTGTAGTAAACCCTCCTACAATAAAATGAATTATTCCTCTTCTCATAAATACTAACAGCGAGACTTCCTAGTCAGAGTCTGTCCTGGGTCTGACAATAAACTACATCCGCGTCCGGGATAAGAGGATGAACTACATCCGCGTCCTGGGTATGACGATAAACTACATCCGCGTCCCAGGTACGAGGATAAACTACATCCGCATCCTGGGTAAGAGGATAAACTACATCCGCGTCCTGGGTAGGACGATAAACTACATCCGCGTCCCTGGTATGAGGATAAACTACATCCGCGTCCTGGGTATGACGATAAACTACATCCGCGTCCTGGTTATGACGATAAACTACATCCGCGTCCCGGGTACGAGGATAAACTGCATCCGCGCCCTGGGTAAGAGAATAAACTACATCTGCGTCCTGTGTATGACGATAAACTACGTCCGCCTCCTGGTTATGACGATAAACTACGGTCAACAGCAAGGCCTCTGATCAGGAGGTTTTGAGGAGCGTGGAACCAACTCTTAATTGCTGGTGTTCCCAGGTCCACCCTGACCCGGAGTGGTAGCACCTGGTAAGGTCCTATCTATGGGCAAATAGTTAACCCCCAAACTGGGGTCAAAACACTATGAGTGTGTAAATATATGTTTTAATACCAGAAATGCTTTGTAAAAGAAATTATTATCACCAATACATTTTTGAAGGAAAAAAATATTCCCAGCAAGCAATAAAATTTTGTCGGCATTAAATAACACATTGAGGTTGATATGCCATGAAAAAACAAAAACAAAAACAAAAACAAAAACAAAATCCTAGAAAAAGTCTTGAGGCAGTCGGTTGAGAAGAGGAGACGCAGTGTTAACCTACCGTTCGGACGTACATTTCTATCTGCATATTACTAAAACTCTTTGTATATCTGTTATTTCAATACACCTACCTTCGTCTTCAGTGTCTTTCTTTCTGGCCCTTAAACAGGCCACAACACATATATAATCAGTATTTCAGATTAGACACTAATTAGAACTGGTCTCTAAAAAAAGGAAGTAGCTCAACCTAATACACCAGTTTAATTTCAAGCCATTACCTATGAGGGCATCGTGTTTTCAAGTTAAATAATTCTCTTCGTGATATTCCCATCAAGTAAGCTGGGGCAGATTTTACTGAATTTCAATGTACTAACAGCAAGAAGTAATTTCCGTGTATTCTTTAAAATTATAGTGATGCTATTTTGTTGCATTTTCTATTCCATTTTCCTCACCGGAAACCGTTACGCCATCTTTAAATTTCCCATATTAATAAAAATTTCGTCCGTCTCATCAAACTTGCATTTCTAAATAAATACGTTAACTTGTTTATGTTTGATTAGTATTTCACTTTTTTGTTGAACAAAAATTATTTCATTAAATATAAATATTGATTAATTGTTTTGGTTTATTATTTTTTATGGCCTATCAACCTCAATGAGTACTTTAATGCCGACAACATTATTAGTATAGATTCGTATGAATAGAATATGTATTTTTAGTTTCGATTGGTTTGGTTTATTTTTACGGCATATCAACCTCAATGGGTTATTTATGCCGACAACATATTTTATTGCTGGTAATATTTTGTTTTGTCAAAAATCTGTTTCTGGTAAGATTTTTCCTTCAAAATTGCATTACTGGTAATCATTTTTTTCAAAAAAGTATTGCTGGTAATAGTTAACTATTTGCCCATAGCTGGAACCCTAACAGGTGCTACCACCCCGGGTCAAGGTGAACCTGGGAACGCCAGCAATTAAGAGGTGCTTCCATGCTCCTCAAAACCTCTTGTTCAGAGGCCTTGCTGTTGAATATAGTTTATCGTCTTACTCAAGACGTGGATGTAGTTTAACGCCTTACCCAGTACGTATAAACATTGATTAATATACTTATCTAAAATCACTTCATCATTAGTATGGTGATAAATCCACTTAAATGGAAACGGTTACTCTGTGTTGGGGGAAATTACAATAACAAGAACAGAATTCAATGAGACCGAAGATGGTGACTGACTTTTTGTGAATTCAGTTTGATAGTGATGGTGTTTTGTTGCATTCTCTACAGTTTGAATTCAGCGTACTCAGTTTTCTTGACTAGTTACCAGCCAAGCGCATTTTACGTTTTTATTTATACCCGTTGCAAAATGATGAGGAGAAGAGATGGGAGTAAACTTTTCTCAATGCTATTAATGTGGAAGTTAGCGTAACAACTAGGAGTATAATTAGAACCCGGCTCGCTGATTCCATTTTTCTCACCGGAAACGGTCACGCTATCTTTAAATTGATAGAAACGTGAACGGAATAAATTTCCATAGGCAGGAAGTAAAATAGAATAAATTATTAGAATAGAACACACGGTTACATTTGCAATTTCAACACTAAAATGATGATCTATCAAAATGGAAACCTCATCAGAACAATTGTCATGAAATATTTAAAAAAAAAATCTGCACAGGGAAGTTATGTTAAGGTAGAAAATGATTGGAAATCGTGCCAGGTCAAGATCGATAAATTTGAAGATACGTCTTTGGATTTTGTCTAGAATATCAAGATACGTAGCAGAAGCACAAGATGAGATGTGACAACAAAATTCAGTGCCCAGAAGAATGGTAAACATATAAATTTGCAAGACTAATTCAGCAGAGAAGATTTTTCTAGTACGACAGAATGAACTATTGACTTGATATCACCACTGAAGGAAAACGTTAAAACGACGAGGCAATTGCATTACTCCCCGGAAAGTTATCACTAACCACGCTATTGGAACTTGCAAAATGGTTTTCTAAGCTGATTAAGAGAGAACAATTTAGTTTGGGAACATTTGAAATGAACAAACTATCTGCTGCACCTTCAGCAAATGATTGAATGTCACATTCGAAATTAGCTGCCAAATTGACTTTACCAAACATGCAGACTCGCCATTAACACAGGAGTAAATCGTTGTGTTATCAGTATAGATGACGAGTCAAGAATTTCCAAAGACATTGGTCTAATATTCAGAACAGATTAAGTCAGAGTATAGAGCCCTGTGGTATACCTGTTTTTTTATATAGAAATTCCTAATCATTAGAAATGGAGTAACATAATTGGAAGCAAAATGACGAGAAAAAATTAAAATAAAGCATCTTCTTTTCCTTTCTTTTTAATCATTTTACCCCAATCAAACAGAGAAGGCTACTAATACGCAGGGGGATATAGGGAATGGAAATGAAAATCAAAGAAAAGACTGAGAATAGGGAGTATTGGGGAAAGGACAAAAAAGAAAATACATGTTGCTTATAAATCTTTAGGGTTGTAGTTATCAGGAAAGTAGGCGGATTTCCACGGTTGAAAAATGGGAGAAAAGAAACTGTTGGAGTAGAAGTAGCGGTTGCATTTAGCTATTTCAGCAGTAAACCTGTGGGACCTAGATGCCAATCTAGTAGCACGCTTAAATTCAAGAAATCGGGGCAACATGGAAGAAAAGCTTGTTAGAGCAGTTGCCATGAAAATATTTGTAGAAATGACAGAAAGAAGAAAGTAACTGAAGTCGAGATGCCTGACTTTTTTGTTGTATCACAAGATTGTGATAAAAAAATCGATCATTGTTATGTTCCTATATGCCAGTCTCCTTCATTTTTCCATAATTTTATCCACTCGTCCAAGACGAGAAAGCTATTTAATCGAACAAATGATGCTTGTTACTCGAATAAAGAACGATAAGATGTATATTATTAATGCAGGAATCTTTTTTTATTATTTTATCCTTCTTTCAAAAATTTAATTAGTGAAAGTATATTTCGAAATATTGTGATATTATCAAAAAAAAAAGGTGAAGATTGCAGTCTAAAATACTTACTTAAAAGCGTTACGTCTCATAAAATTCAGTGATAAAGAAAGCAGGAAGAGAGAAAGCAGTTGACCGGCAATTGCAAAAGAAGTTATTAATACTGAACATTCGAAATGCCATTTATTAAATTCAACAAAATCTTAGAATTTTCGCGAGAAAAAAAATGTTCTCGACAATTTTAATTAAAACTCGTTTTATTTGAAATTATTTTATATTGGCATCTACAATATGGCAACTTAGTGAAATATGCGGATACTGTAATCGATCTTGAAATAAAATTAACGGGCAAATTTCACAATACAGGAAAAGTCTGTTGCGTTTACATTCGAACTAAATATTTCCATGGGGAAAGGGCTAAATCTTTTTTCGACGGCTATAAGCTGTTAGGAAATATTTGCGTAAACTGGGCTCTTAAGGCAGTTTTTAGCAGACTTCAAAACCATGAAAAGGGTACATGGTACATCGAAACGTTCTATTTCAAATGAAACCATGAATCTACAAATATTGAACTAGAGAAAGCTGCAGAGATCCCTGACAGCCTACATCATGAAAGTAGAGTTCATTTCTTTAAATAAATTGAACAAGAGCAGCGAATTAATATCAAATATAATAACTATTATCTCTTATATATATATATATATATATATATATATATATATATATATATATATATATATAGTTTAAGAAAAATTAGGTAATCCGTATGGGTAAACCTAAGGAGGATAAAATCCAGAGAGCTCAATGTAAATCCAAAGCAAATAATTTAAATAAAACAGACCACTTTAAATTTCTATGTAATAAATTATTTCACCACAGCCATTTTAAAAGGACTGCGGATCATCAGACTTTACTTCCAAACAATAAATGAAAAGAAAATTTACACATTTTCGACGGGCCGTATTAAACATATGTAAATTAACGAAGTGGGGAAGTGAGGGGGTTTAATAGGTTTAATATATATATATATATATATATATATATATATATATATATATATATATATATATATATATATATTAAACCTATAGTTTTTCGTATGAGTTATAGGTCTTCCCACGTTATTGTTGTGACTGTAGTTTACGTAGCAGCTAGTAATGTCTGGTCGCTCATATATAAATATGCCTGTCTACTAGGGCGGCTGGACAATCCATACTGCAGATGCTTGCTCAGGCATATATTGTCTTAAAATAATTGTCGGACTTTGTCCATTTCATAATGTCTGACATCATTTGTTTACATTTGGCTGCGCTTTGAGCAGATATAAATATACGTGAGAGATTCATGGAAGATTGAAGTTCAAATACAGTAAATTCGACCGCTCCACTGTGGCCAAATCGGGAAAGGCATGTCAAGCTAAATGACGGTTCCGTATAGGATACATGTTCGTATCCTGTCGGAGGATGAATATTTTCTATGAAAATTTCTCGGTGTGACGTCACCCCGTCTGCCTCTCTGCCCCGCACTCCGTCTACCCTGCGACGACCAATGTGACTTGGTACTGGTCGCGGCACCAAATGTGAGGTGGGTCTCAGGGCTTACAGCTCAACTCTGTCTGCGTCTGCCAACTGCGTCTGTGTTACTCACTCTGCAACTGATTGCCTGTCTCTGACTAACCCCAACATGCTGCGACTCTGCTTATATGGACTCCGACCACAACCGGGGTGGGCTTGTCGGGGTTTGAGGTTCCTTGATAATTCTAAATTCACAATAAGGATCTTCTTTGTTCTCGAACAGGAAAATTTATTACTTTCCATTTTTAGAAGTCCTTACTTTCTACTTAAAGGGAATCGTCCTCCCAAATTCTTCCTTTCTCATATTGGTATCTCACACCAATCCCCTCAGAGGGCGTCAACAGGTTCCACTCTCTCTCACAGTGGCATCTCACATCAATCCCTTCGGGGGGGGGCGTCAACAGATCTCCCCTCCTTCTTCATAGTTTACCTTCGCCTACCGCTCACGCCACTCTTCAGCCAATGAACGCTCAGTAACGTGGGTGTGGCTAGACTGGGCTCGGTTTCAAAATCTCGCTCAAAGAAAAAAAAATTAACTTCCCTTTTTTTTTCTTTTCTTTCTTTTCTTCTTCCTGACAACAAACCCCTACGACTCTTATCTTAACCGAACGTCGTCTGGAATTTGTGCAAAAGCAAACTCAAATCCTTCGACTGGACTGCCAACGCATTTCTTCCTGCTGAAGATCGATATTCCATGACCATATTGTATCCGCTATATTAATGGTTGTTTAATTGAATTTTGTGGATTATTTAAAGCCGAAACTTATTTTAGACTGTAGAAGTTTGTTTACAGTACCCGGTGTTTTCCAAGTCCTCCGCCCATTTATGCATGTGTCCGACATTAAGTAATTTATGTTATTGTACGGGAACGACTGTTTTCAGTATATATTTATGGTAAAATGATATTTCTTATTTTTTCTATTTAAAAATGATATCTCAATATGTAAAATATCATCATCATCATCAGCAGCAGCAGCAGCAGCAGCAGCAGCAACATCAGTTCCATGACCGCACGTGGCCCCATACCCGACCAGATTTGAATTCAGCATCAATTGTTAAAATGTATATTATTAATACGGGAATCTCTTTCTTTATTAATATTTATTTATATCAAGCCTGACCAGTTCACTCCGCTTATCTCGGCTGAAAACCGGGGAGATATTCTTTCATTGCCAGCGTGCCTTCTGTAAGTAGACATGATGAAGCTTATTACTCTCCAGGTCAAATCAAAGTCAATATCCTTGAATGTGAAGATTCGCCTTGGTCATAGGTATGTGATCGTTGATTTCATCATGGAAACCTTCCGCCCTGACCGATGATATAATTCTATGAAACTCTGATCTTACTTAAGTCTTGCACTGGCCTCATACAGAAATATTAAGACTCGTCTAAGCCATTCAGCTAGAATTAATCCTATAATTCTGTTCAATCCTACAAGTCTACTCTGACAGACAGTGGGTCTCTAGCAACTTACATCAGCGGGGAAAAAGCTTACTAATAGTACCAGTTTTGTCGCCGACGAAAAAAATATGTAGCAGGTTCTATTGCGTCATATGGATACGTTATATGATGCCAATAGAAATTTTCCTAGGTATGCTACAGCCGGTAGCAAAGACGCTGATCAAAAGGTTTTAAGGAACGTGGAGACACTCCCTTAAATGCTGTTGTTCCCAGGCCCACCCTGACCAGTGTAGGTAGCACCTGTTAGGGGTCCCAGCTATGAGCAAATAATTAACACTTACACTCAGATTAAAACACAATGTAAGTATCAAATATTTTTAAGTAAAAATATATTTTCATATTAAACAGAAATTATCAGCAGTACATTTTTTGTTAAAAAGCAATAAATACATTTTTGTTAAAATGAAAAAATACCTGAAATATAATTTTGTAAAAGAATTTACTAATGATATTAAGAAAATTAAATAACTCGTGATTAGTTGACAAGCCACTAAGCAAACAAAAAATAAACAATTAGAAGCCGTATTTTGATATGATATAAATTTAAAACATGGCGGTGTTTTTAGTTAAGATCGAGGTAAGTTATGATCTTGGCTGGAGTTTAAATGCATGTAAAATTATTTTATGATTGAGTATATTCCAGTATTTCGAAAAATGAGTTAAGTTAGTTGTTTTAATATTTCTCTTAGCGAAGCCCCACTACAATAGTGATAGTTCCCAGTTGATGCTTTCTGTCAGATTAAATTTATCCAAACTGAATAAATACAGGTTTTATTTATAATTTACATACAACAGTTGGGGTATATGAGCTCCAGTTTAAAAAAATATATTTCTAATGGAGAAGAACTGTAATTATAATCTCCAAGAGTAAAATCGACTGCTTATCGCCGGTAACAATAATTATAGTTTCGTTAGGCATCAAGACCAATTCTTCACTGGGAAAGATTTTAAGAATACTTCAGGAAATCAGGTAAAAAAAAACAGATGTTGAAAAACAACGTTAAAATATATTGTTCAATGAAAATAATATCCAAAAGCTAAATATGTTTTCCTTTTTTTAATTTTTTGTAATGAACTTTTGGGTTGAGTATACCGAGAAATCATGGCCAACGGTAAACTTGTTTGAATGCAGACAGAGAAATGGAAAACTTGAATAATGTTTTCGTGCAAAGACACAAGTGACATAAAATATAAAGCAAGCCTCGAAAAATATTGGATATAAACTCTGAGAGATAAAAATTTAAAACAGAAACTGAATTTAATTTAATACGTATATAGATTTCTTATTATTTTAAGGAATATTTTTCTTGATATCTTTAAAGATTTTTTTTATTTCTCAGCAACCGAATCTATAGTTCATGAATATATATATATATATATATATATATATATATATATATATATATATATATATATATATGTATGTTTTGTGTGTGATGAGAATTGAACACAATATAACTAAATATATTTGTACATACAGACTCACGCATACATATAGATACACACACACACATATATATATATATATATATATATATATATATAGAGAGAGAGAGAGAAGAGACAGAAGAAGGGACATACAGCTAAACAGATGAGTAGATATTAAAGCATTGTTCCTTCATAAACATATCTACACACATATATATATATAAGAGATAGATGATAGATGATAGATAGATAGATAGATATGATATTTTAAAAATAAATTAAAAAAAGATCCTTGAATTTTCTTTGTCTTTGTTTTATATATATATATATATATATATATATATATATATATACAAAGAAAAGAGAAAGAAATATTCAAGGTTCTTTAGTATTTATTTTTTAAAATATCATATACATATAAATCTATCTATCTAGCTAGCTATCTATCTCTCTATATATACATATATATATAGATATAAATAAGCAAGTACACACAAAAACATGCATATATTCATATGCATATGCATGCATGTATTTTACCTACATACCTACATGTATATATATATATTTACATAAGGTATATTTATGCTACAAGAATTCTTTAAAGCAAGGATGTTTTCATCAATACGGGCAAGTTTTTCCCAATTCAGATTAATTTGCTTTCATGTCAGAATTAAAATTGGTAAAACTATTCCCAAACTTTTTTTGTTTCTTCGACTGTCACTAAAGTAATTCTAACGACTTTTATCTGTTTATGAAAAAGGGCTTTTGTCTAAGTTCAGCAGTTATCCGAGTCATCCCCATAAAGCGGGATGTGGCAGGAGGCAGTTTTTTTTTTTTTTTTTTTTTTTTTAAGTAGGATACATCGAACCCGTCATCTGGGGTAAACGAGTTAAGGTAGCTGTCAACATCCCCAGACCGAGATTCTCCCCTTCGGCGTAGCCGAAGTTTAGCTTTCCCTAATTTGATGGAACCAATTTCATGTTTCTTAAAGTGACGTCATTTACAACGATCGAACTGAATTTTTACGTGTTTTGCTCATATATATATATATATATATATATATATATATATATATATATATATATACCAGCACATTCACATACATAAA
>CAHIKZ030001713.1:5562500-5607500 GCA_903632075.3 Acanthosepion pharaonis
GCAAGTTCAATCTGAATATCTTCTGGGACCGAATATACATCAATTTCCTAAAAACCCATTTCAACATCAACCCTCAAAAACTAAATTTCACAAATCCAGACCTATTCCCTCCCTCCTTTTTCCCTTATTTTGACACTAATTTCAACAATGTTCCACTTTCCGTCCATATTTCCCAGACAAGGTATTGTAACTTTTTACATCGTTCGGGCTTTGTCCTCGTTTTATTGCCAATATCACGACGTTTCAGCTGTTGTACGCTCCAGCCTTCTTCAGTTGATATACGTTGGAATTAGAACAATCTACTCCCATCTCTATCTTATCCACACTTGCTTTTTTTCTATCTACAATTACATACGTAACAAATTAAACTTAGAAAGTCTGACTATTAAAGGATGGAAAGCCTTTGCTGATTTTTCATGGTATTCTGTTTTGTTTTTTTTTGTTGTTTTTTTTGCACAAATTATTTAAGATGGAATGATCTATCATGACATGTCTCTTATTTGTATTTAGATACATCATATTTACTAATGAGGTTTTGGTTCAAAATTCCAACGTATATCATCTGAAGAAGGCCGGAGTGTACAACTGCCGAAACGTCGTGAATACGGCAATAAAGATGTGTATAAATGTACTAAGAATGTAAATATGGTACTTTTTCAGTTTGTGTTTAATAACATCCTTCAAATGACGCTGGGTATTTTGTCTGGGGTAATTACTAAGAGCTAACTCTCCGTAAAACTTGTTTTAGGCAGTTTCTTATATTCCATTCTCCTAAGCTTTCAATCCCGTGCATTTGATTGCGAATTACCGGTTTCCCTGTGCTGAGGGTTTTGGCCCATTGCAGAACAAGTGTGGCTGGTGTTTAAGATAGCCACTTACTGTTTAAGATACGCCTAAGTTACTTTAGGTAATTTAGTTGAAATCTTACCAAAGTGTTGATATAATGGTGATACAAAGGCCATATCTCTGAAGAGTACAGGAAAACACTCAGGAGACACACAAAGCAGATACACACATACGTACGCACACACACACTCACACACACATACATCTATAAAATAAGTAATAATATGTCACACTTTTTCAACTTGACACAACTCTCTTTCAATAATTCATTTAAATGAAAAATAAATACTGTTCTCAAATTACAGTTTTTCAAAATAAAAATTTCCGTATTTTCAACTGGGGGTCGTAGCCCAACATATTATACCAATTTGGAAACTGCAATCCGGAAATTTTGGATTCTCAAGTTTTCATTACTGCGACTGTTTTCGGCGATTTTTTCAAGTGATGTTTTGGGACGAATTTTTTGGACGATAACAATTTCTATCACTTGAAAATAATTTTCGAATAATGGAAATTAATTGCGAAAGTCATCCATAAAATGACAATAATTGTTTATTCGGAAAGTAAGGACCTTCGTTTTTTAAGCCGTCTTCAAATTAAGTGGCGGTAAAAGAATTATCATTGAACTTTTTAAAGGTTAAATATTAATGCAATACTTAAATTCAGCGGTCAATTTTGAGTTCTTCTGTAGTTTATTATTGACTATCGCTACCTCCCTAACTATTATTGCCTATCGCTACCTCCCTAGTTATTGTTATGGCGGCCCTCCGCAGAAGCTAGCTTTAATGCTGCCCAGAAGAGAGGATTTGAACAACACACACACATATATATATATATATATATATATATATATATATATATATATATATATATATACCGTCATCCACAGACAGACTGTTTCGCAGCTCATCAGTGTGGCTAGACATCCGGTTGCATCTAGCTAGGATCGAAACCCGACTGAACTGTCAGTCGGAGATTCTAACCATTAAGCCATCGGCGCACGGTAGGGAGGAAAGTGGATTTTTAGCGTGTTAATTTTTATAAACACACCCAGTGACCGGGAAGAGTCTCGCTATATAGCTATAATAGTCACTGTTTACCAACCCACACCTCCTCCCCAGAGAGCTCAACTGAAATTAATTTTTCAGGAGCCAATATACCGTCATCCACAGACAGACTGTTTCGCTGTTTCACAGCTCATCAGTGTGGCTAGACATCCGGTTGCCTCTAGCTAGGATCGAAACCCGACTGAACTGGTGTCAGTCGAAGATTCTAACCATTAAGCCATCTATATAATGAGAGAAATTATAATAATTAAGTAATTCAACGTGTCTAGAAGAAACCTCAACGGAATACACTGGACAGCCGTTTCGTCCTATATCAAACTGGCATCGGTGACGAAGAGGTAGCGAATTAGACTCGATATAGCGCCCCTCGATCACATTTTGCGTGGTGGAACTTATACGAGTTCTGCCTGATAACGTAACTGTCCGGATTTCAATTCTCGGTAGTGGATGCGCACTGATGATGAGTCCCAAATATAGGACGAAATGGCCGCCCAGTGCTTCTGCATTCTGTTGAGGTTTCTTCTAAACTCGATGAATTACTAAATTATATATATATATATATATATATATATATATATATATATATATATATATATATTCGGGGTTCTCCTCCTCAGCTCCTTAACCCTTCACCAGGGGTCTCTCTCCACTGGCTATAAGTACTAGCTGACCCTTCGCATCGATCTTTTTTTTTTTTCCTCAGGCCTTGGGCCTTATACCACCTCGCAGATGTGAGCTCTCACAGATACAGCGTTTCCCAAATTCTGGGAACTCGCTAAGAACAATACACGTACTTACGAACACTCTCCACAGCAGGCACACATAATATTCACCACACGCACACTGTCCATGTGCTTGTAACTTGTACTTGTTGTTAATACATATATTTGCTTACATATATTTATCTATCTTGTTTGTTTTCTTTGGACTTAATTAAAGTCCAATTTTCTCATGTAGTTGGACCGGCTAGTAGGAAATTTTAACTCACCTGTATTCTTCTACATACTCATCACCGCCACGGTCCGCTACAACATATATATATATATATATATATATATATGTATATATATATATGTTTAGGATTACCGTGAGACATTATAGCTTTTTTTCTCAGACATATTTATTTCATTATATGGGCCTTAGATATGACAGGCAGTATGATTTTGGTAAGACCTGTTTAAACTTCCTAAAATGGTTCCTTTGATAGTTTCTTTGCATTTAATTTTAATGTTTCAAAGAATACGAAGCAGAATGGTAGGCCCTCACGCAGATTCACCTCATCAAATCTGGCCCTCTTTGAAAAAAGTTTGGACATTGGACTGATTTATGGTCTTGTGACATTGAGTGATGAAAAGATCATGGTCTGACGAAGAAACCTCTTCCGAAAAAAACTCCTGGTATTTAGTAATTTGATTTTGAGTAGTACTGACGTGAAAATTTAAACTTCATCATACTAACTTTAAACATCCTTTGTGAGATTAAGGGCATACAAAGGGGCAGCTGATATCAATCCGTTCTGGAAATTATAAACTATCTAGAAAATTGAAATCGAGAACAGGTTAGTATCGAAGTATTTTGAGCAGGGCGAATACAACATTACCTTCGGCAAACTATTCTTCAGTTAATATTAAATATATTTTTCGGGAGAGATTCCTCTATCTATCTGTATGTGTCTGTAATTCTGTGTATTTGTCTATGTTTCGTGGATTCATTTTCCACGGTTTGTCAACACTTTGCAGGTTATTTAAAGCCGGAAAATATATATTTTTAAATGTTCTAATATAATAATGATTTTAGTGATACAAATCTTATAGCTGGAGGAAAAGTGGATTGCTACATTTTCCAGGAGTATTTATGCGTAAATGAACCCAACTGGAATTCGAGCTGGTCTCTCCTATTAACAATTCCATTACACAACCCTCACGTCCACGATTACTGCACGTGTTATCTATTCCCTGGCGGTTACCCACCTAGATACTTGACGTTGCTTAACTCTCGTGATCGTACGAAAACCGGTGTCTGAACGTCTATGTATTGGTATGCAACTGTGTGAGTGTATGTGTGTTTGTGTCCGTGTGTGTCTGTCTGTCTGTTTGTGTTTGTATGCATGTTTGTGTGTGTTTGTGTGTTTCTGTTATAGTGTTTTCTTCATGTATGACATTTCCTTGCCAAGAAAGTAAAACGCAATTAAGTTCCCGCCACATTTTTACTCATTATGTAACACGTCTAATTCAAGCAATTATTTGATTTAAAACGTCATCCAAACGTTCTGAAATATTTCTGAAATTGCAAGTTGTTCGACGTTATTCCTTTTGTCCGTCTGTCATTCGTAGCCATACAGTTAAATTCAGATCTGTTTTTGAAAGAGAGGGTAACACGGACAAATAAGGTAAATGCGAAAAAGAATACAACGATGAATCAAACAATATGAGTTAATGTTATTCAAGAAGAAAATGCTAGCGTAGATAAGTGAAAAGTCGATGAAAATAGTGGATATTAGAACGCTCGGAAAATGAAAGTGAGTTTCAAGGAATTGATTAGCGAAAACAAAACAAAAAAACGTTAAAAAGGACGAGGTAATTAAATGAGGATCGGAAAAACCAGAACAGATGAAAGGAATTAACATGTGGAAAAAAGAAGACATCTGGGAGATTACGGCAAAGAAAGAAAAAGGGGATGAAAATATAGAGGAAGGAAGGGAGAATGAGGAAAAGAAAGAAAGAAAGAAAGAAAGAAAGAAAGAAAGAAGGAAAGGATAAGAAAGGGAAGGAGAATGTCAGAATGAGAAAAGAAGATGAAGGGAAAATGTGAAAACAGAGTAAAATGGAGGACGGAGAAATGGCAGGAAGAAAGGGAAAAATGGAGAAAAAGAGATGAAAGAAGAATAAAGGAAAGAAAATAAAGGGAAATCAGTTAAAGACACACACACATCCCGCCTTTTATAGATAGAGATGCTGCTGTAGGGAATTACTTAGAAAGAGTTGAATGTTATTTGGAAGAAAGTGAATAATATAAATAGTTTCATGGAAGAAGTGCAGAGGAAAAGATAGGTTTTGGTGAAAATAAATTTTTGATCGACGTATAGAAAACGGAATAGCATCAAATAAAATTAAAACAAATAATATAACAAAAATAGTTTTTGTTACATAAAATTGCATGATATACAGGGATAGGAAAAGCACAGATGTGTAAGAATGCAGCAATTCTTATTTCCTCTGCAATAAAAATGCGAAATTGTTCTTCCACATCGACATGCTCATTTACGGATTCCGAAAAAATGCGCGCGTTTTTTTTTTTTTTTTTTTTTTCAATTTTCTGAAAAGATAAAGGAGAGACGGAAAAAAAAATTGTCAACGCGAAAAATTGTGCGTTTTTGAAAATTTTACTTTTTAAGCATCAGGCATTTTCATTTATTCTTTGCATTATTGTCATTTATGTCCGGGCAATTTGCTCTCTCAAAGATAGAAATAATTTCTTTGAACGAACATTTTATGTGCTTTGTTTTCATCTTCTTTTTATCTATTTATTTTCTTTTTTATCTATATCCACCGTTTTTTCTTTTTGCTCGTCTTATTAATTCTGAAATACTGACATACAAATTGGCGGGAAAATTTTGGCGGCATTTTAACCGCCGATACATTCACGTCAGAATTATGCAGAAAATAATCAGGTTAAAAATGTCTAAACAGATCATTTACAAATCATTAGAGAGTTTATGCCAGACAGTTTGGAAACGAAATAGAATTTTACGAATGGAACTGGAAATTACATTTAAATTGTTTTCGAATTAAAGAAAATAGATTGCTATATTTTCTGGCTAATCGACATTTAGAATTATGTTCATTCAGTCTGTTTGACTAAATGTTTTATATAATGACCGAGAAAAATAAACCAAAAATATTTCTCGTGAAAACAAACACTAAATAAAAAAATAAATAAAAAAAACCTGTTATATTCTTTACATTTTTATATACACACAATAACACACACAAAATGGTATGGAGGGGAAAAATATTCAGATTCAAAGGTTATATTTAAAGTCACTGAACATTTTACACACATATACACGCAGTATATATATATATATATATATATATATATATATATATATATATATATATATGCCAACCAGGAACATAAGCTTTCTCCTGTGAATCGCGTCTTTGATAAAAAAAACATACATGCATATATATATATATATATATATATATATATATATATATATATATATATATATGTGGTGCAGTTTAATTTATATGAATTATTCATGCAAAAAGTTAATGATAGAAAATGGCGAAATCCCTTCGCTAGCTAAATTTTAAAGATGAATTAACCCACTAATCACTCGATGAATGTTATGATCCTTTTTTTTTTTGTTGATTTTTTAAATATAAATTGTATTAGGTCTTCTTTAAATACGCAAGTACTTCCGACAGTTCTACCGGTCATCATCAGACATGGAAACTATTTCGTTTTTGGTAAAATTCAGGTAGAATCCGAGACGAAAAAATATAAGTCGAAATATGTTTTATTTTATTTTTTTTTAAATGTGTTATTGTTAACGGATAAAAACTTACGTAGCGTGCACTCTCAACGCTAAGGTTGAATTTTTTGTAAATTTAAGTGAGTGCGTTTTTCACTAATATGGTAATTTAAGGTTTTTTTCTTGTAGGAGTTTATCACTTACCGTGTCATGAACTAAATAGTTCAATAAGTAAAGCAATGTTACAGTGGTTATCCTGAAAATCAACACGTAGGATCAGTTCTTTTTATATTATGTGATGCAGTTTAATTTATATTACAATGAATCATTTATGACAAAAGTAAATTAGTAAAGTTAATGATATAAAATGGCGAAATCCCTTCGCTAACCTGTAAAGATGTATTAACCCACTAATCTTTACTAATTTATTAGTGATTAGTGGGTTAATGAATCTTTAAAATTTAGTTAGCAAAGAGATTTTGACATTTTATATCATTAACTTTACTAATTACTTTTTGTATAAATGATTCATTGTAATACATATATATATATATATATATATATATATATATATATATATATATATATATATATTATGGTATGTCTCTAATCATAACGAACTGTTTGGTCAAAATTGATTCCTATTGTGAACAGCGTCTGGAGTGACTTAACACTCCGTTCTTTGAATGGCAATCTCTTGCGTAGGTGTGACACATTAAAATGGAATGCAGAAATAATATACTACAGTGAGTGCTGGTGGTAATATAATAGTTTTTTTTGTAAAATATCGGAGCTATAAATTATATTTTAGTAATAAATTTGCATTTTTTTCCTCACGCAATCTGCGGTAACGATCAGTTTTACCTGAAGATTTCGTCGTGCATGAAAACTCAGTTGTGTTGCCGGTGAGGAAAAATGTTTTTTATTTATTATTATTTTTAAATTTATATATATATATATATATATATATATATATATATATATATATATATATATATATATATATCAGGTCATCCTATAAGTTCTGTCGAATTTACAATAAAGAAAAAACTAGTGACCAAATTTTATATTTAATTACAGATTCAATCAACAATGTATTTTCCCTTATTTTCTATGATCTTCTTCTATCTATTAACAAGCTTACTAATTCCATTACTGTAAAATTCTTTTGGCTTTAATTCGAAGAACTCACAAATGTCAGTTTTAACCTCTTCTTGTGTTACAAAAGTTGTTTCTTCCAAATGATTCTGTAAGCTACGAAACAAATGGTAGTCTGAAGGAGCAAGATCGGAAGAATAAGGTGGATGAGGAATTTTCTCCCAACCAAGTTCTTCCATCTTCTGTGACGTGATTCTTGCTGTGTGGGGTCGCGAATTGTCCTGATGAAACATCACTTCTTTTCGAATCACTAGTGCAGGTCTTTTTTTTACCTAAAAGCTTGGTTCAAACGCTCTAATTGCTGACAGTATATTTGAGCATTAATTGTTGCATTTGGTGGTAAGAATTCAAAGTGGATTATTCCTTGGCGATCCCACCAGAGTGAAAGAACCTTTTGCCCATGAAGTTCCATTCTCGGCTGTGGCTGGGGGCCTTTCCCTTTACCAAGCCACTTTATGCGACGCTTAACATTTTGATAAAAGATCCATTTTTCGTCGCCAGACACAAGTCTATCCAAAAAAGGTGAAACAAGTTGGCGAGAATGGAGAGAAGAGCAGATGTCAACTCGGGATTTGAGGTTGTTTTCAGACAATTCATGAAGCAAACATTTTCCAAGTTTAGGAACTTTTCCAAGTTGTTGAAGATGAAGATGAACAGTTGTATAGTTTGAAATGAGAACCACTGCCAAGTCCTCAACTGATAAAGCAGCATTTTCTCCAAGGGCTGCTTCAAGAAGCTTTTCGTCAAACTCAACTGGACGTTCGGTTCTCCACCTCTGAATTTTACAAACCATCTTCTGCAAGTTCTTTCATTCACACATTCCTCTCCATAAACTAAGTGAATGTTTCTAGTCGCTTCGGCTGCTGAGTTTTCTTTCTTGAACTCATAAAGCATTATGTGCCTCAAATAATTCTTGGGTACTTCCATGTTAGCAGGGTTTTAATCAAACACAATTTAATTTTATTTTTCTCTGAAATAAAATTTGATCAGATTAAATGCATCTAAACATAAAAATAATGTTCAGCTCCATTAGACATTATTAAATACTTTTTAAAATTCGTTCATTTTAACAAAAAGTTAAAATTCAGACAGAACTTATGCGATGACCTGATATATATATATATATATATATATATATATATATATATATATATATATATATATATATTATAAATTAATTGATTTAAAATATGTTTTTCGCTACACAGTTTTAACCATGTTTCAAAAATGGAAACTGAATGGATTATATATCTTACTGTTTTATATATATATATATATATATATATATATATATATAATGCTGAAAAGTTTGATGATCAGAGTTAGATAAAACCAGAAAACTGTATTATTAAAATGTGCTCAATACATGTGTGAAAAATAAAAAATAAAAAAGTTAACATGTAGAGTTTTTAAATTTAAAAAAAAAATAGTTCATTCGATTCTTCTACCTTGGTTTCAACCTTTCGGTATTCGTCAGGTGATTTGTATACGATACCGAAATTATCCGTAATTATGTGCCACATTTTCCAATATTAGTATTGCTCCCTTGATATTCGAAAACAATATCAAAACAGTCTAAGTGAAGTCTATTAATGTTATTAATGCTATAAAACGAAACATATTGAATTTGTATAAAATTATATGAAGCAATAAGTAAAAAAAAACACAAGATGAACATAAGCAAGAAGAAATTGCTTTAAAAAGCTGAATCGAAAAAAAAAACAACAATGAACAAGAAAATAACAAAAAAAGAGGCGTAGTCAGTATCTTCTGGCTTGTAATAAAGTTCTCTATTCCGTTTCTTTCAGCCAACGGGGTACTGTAAATCAAACAATCGAACCACAGGTATCTCCCTGTCACTTCTTGGAGCACTTTTTATAGATTGAGTGAAAGTTAAAATTTGCATACGTTAAAAGAAATTCTATCCAACATCGAAATCTGTCTGTTTTAAATATACGACTTGTGAAACCGCCATTTTCCTTTTAGAAATATGTTTTCATGCGAGGCACGTCCGAATCTGTTTTCCTCTCGGAAGTAAGCCATTTTCTTTAGTATTACTAGAGGCTAACCGGTTTTTGATACTCGCTCTTCTAATCTAATCGAGGGGAAACGTGTAAATTTTACGCACAACTAACTGACTGTATATACATATATATAAAATTTCTGCTGATACCCTGCTCTTAGTTTATTGTTTTATACACGCTTAGGTGATCATGCATCTTTGGATACATGATTGACGAGGCAGATTTTCCCCCAGTTTATAGAACACAGTCTGTCCTGTTATTTATGCCCAGAGAAGAAGAGGATTCATACCTTTCCTAAGTGTATTAGCACGTAAGTGAATATAATGGATTCGACTATAATTCGAACTCGGCTCTCCGATTCCTCAATCCGAGCCGCTATCCATTACTCCATCTTCCATGTAATCACACTACAATTACATTAAGTCCCCTCAGATATTTCTCCTGTTTACAGATGTAAAACTGCCTACACCTAATTTATAATGTCTCTGAAATTTTCAAATGGTAATCGGAGTGTGCTCTGCTGGCTATGGTAAAAGAATCCATGGTAAACTATACACCGGATTATTTATCAATCTCTGAAGAATTGTGTTTATTTATTTATTACTCTATATATTTGTCTCAGTTACAATATGTTCGCTTTTCTAGTGTTAATAAAACACTATATGTTCGATCAAGTATTGTGATCTTATATTCATGTTTTGTTTTGGCATTTTACGTAACACGTTTTAGTGGCTTACGGTGTTCTCTGGAGTGGAGAACTTTTCATGTATCTTCTTTCATTTTAAGTCTCTAGAATATCCTAGAACTGTGACCAGGATGGAAAGATATTCCGACGATAGTGAGAGATGAGTCTAAATATTCTAAACTCTTAGCAAAGTGCTTGTAATGACTCCCTGCAGCCTATCATTTCAATCACTCTAACAATTTGTTCAATTAATATCTAGAAAACTGACAAGAAATATACATTCTGTGATGTTCTCATGAAACCGAGAAGGATGTTTATCCAGATCTCGTCTGATATATACTCAAACTTTTTTGGCAGTTCTATTTTTGTAGATTTCCTATATCAAATTTCAATGACTCTGAATTGCTCTGATCGCTCCATATCATACAGATAAATCTACTCACATGTCTATGTTCGCTTCGACTTCTACACACTTGCTGGAGTTAATATTTTGATTTTCAAGGATATGTGTCATTGCTGATGGTAACCCGAAACTTATGAGAGTTCTTTAGCCATTTTTCATTTTATCTTTATGGCTGTCTCTTTTTGGTTTTGTCGTCCTGATTTATGGCGATATTCGATGGTCAATAACTGAAAAAGAAAATACGCTATGTCCCAGTTCCTAAAGTTATGTTTACTTCAAGCTGAGGTCCCGAATTATAGATATTTAAAGAAATTATTTTTAGTCTTCTGATACAGTATGTGTCTGTATATAAGTAATTCCGCTCGATGACCAAATGTTATTTTCCAGGCGTTAGAAAGTTACGGTCAATATAAATAATCTTTGAAATAAAGCTTTTTTTCGGCTTGTTATTTTACTTTACTACGATATCAGTTTAACTTTACAAATTCTAGTTATAGGAAATAACAGAAAACAATACTTTACCGGTAAGTGATTCATAATAATTTAATATAATGTTTAAAGCTACTTTTTCAGGGAATTTGCTTAATGTTTTGATAATTTATATTTTGCTGTTTTTATACCAGCAAAGAATGGCATAACTGATTTAATTATTAAGTAAGAATGAATGTCCTTTAACAGCTGAAAAATACATCGTTTTAGAACGCAATCTCGGAATCAATGCAAAAGTTACGCCAAGATTTTTAACTCGTCTGTATAAAGACTTAGATTCCTTGGATGCAACCGAAATGTGGGCATATAGTAGGATACTGATAATAGAAAGGACGGAGTGTGTAAGCAACGAAGAAGTTTTAAGGAAAAATGGTAGCAAAAAGGACACTTGTACTCAGAATAAAAAGAGACAGCTGATATTTCTGTTGCCTATAATGTCGGAGGGGATCTTTTACGGGTTAGAAGAGAAAAAGAAGAGAAAATGAAGAGGAAGAAAAAGAGAAAAAGAAGAAGGAAAATAACGGAAAGGAGAGGAATAGGAAGAAAATAAAAAAGAAGAGAAGAAGAAAAGAAGAAGAAGTGTAAAAAAAAAAAGAAGAGAAAAAGAAGAAGAAAAAGAAGAGAAAATGAAGAGGAAGACAAAGAGAAAAGAAGAAGGAAAATAACGGAAAGGAGAGGAATGGGAAGTAAATAAAAAGAAGAAAGAAAAAAAGAAGAAGAAGTGTAAAGAAAAGAAGAGAAAAAGAAGAAGAGAAAAAGAAGAGAAAATGAAGAGGAAGAAAAAGAGAAAAAGAAGAAGGAAAATAACGGAAAGGAGAGGAATGGGAAGTAAATAAAAAGAAGAGAAGAAGAAAAAGAAGAAGAAGTGTAAAAGAAAAGAAGAGAAAAAGAAGAAGAGAAAAAGAAGAGAAAATGAAGAGGAAGAAAAAGAGAAAAAGAAGAAGGAAAATAACGGAAAGGAGAGGAATGGGAAGTAAATAAAAAGAAGAGAAGAAGAAAAAGAAGAAGAAGTGTAAAAGAAAAGAAGAGAAAAAGAAGAAGAGAAAAAGAAGAGAAAATGAAGAGGAAGAAAAAGAGAAAAGAAGAAGGAAAATAACGGAAAGGAGAGGAATGGGAAGTAAAATAAAAGAAAGAAGAAAAAAAGAAAAGTGTAAAAGAAAAGAAGAAAAAAAAGAAGAAGAGAAAAAGAAGAGAAAATGAAGAGAAAGAAAAGAGAAAGAAGAAGGAAAATAACGGAAAGGAGAGGAATGGGAAGTAAATAAAAAAAAGAAGAGAAGAAGAAAAGAAGAAGAAGTGTAAAAAGAAAAGAAAGAAAAAGAAGAAGAAAAAGAAGAGAAAATGAAGAGGAAGAAAAGAGAAAAAAAGAAGGAAAATAACGGAAAGGAGAGGAATGGGAAGTAAATAAAAAAGAAGAGAAGAAAAAAAAGAAGAAGTGTAAAAAAGAAAGAAGAAAAAAAGAAGAGAAAAAAGAAGAAAATGAAGAGGAAGAAAAAGAAAAGAAGAAGGAAAATAACGGAAAGGAGAGGAATGGGGAAGTAAATAAAAGAAGAGAAGAAAAAAAAGAAGAAGTGTAAAAGAAAAGAAGAGAAAAAGAAGAAAGAAAAGAAGAAAATGAAGAGGAAGAAAAAAAAAAAAGAAGAAGGAAAATAACGGAAAGGAGAGGAATGGGAAGTAAATAAAAAAAAGAAAGAAGAAAAAGAAAGAAGTAAAAAGAAAAGAAGAGAAAAAGAAGAAGAGAAAAAGAAGAGAAAATGAAGAGGAAGAAAAAGAGAAAAGAAGAAGGAAAATAACGGAAAGGAGAGAATGGGAAGTAAATAAAAGAAGAGAAGAAAAAAGAAGAAGAAGTGTAAAAAAAAGAAGAAAAAGAAGAAGAGAAAAGAAGAAGAAAATGAAGAGGAAGAAAAAAAGAGAAAAGAAGAAGGAAAATAACAGGAGAGGAATAGGAAGAAAATAAAAGAAGAGAAGAAGAAGAAGAAGAAGAAGAAGAAGTGTAAAAAAAAGAAGAGAAAAAAGAAGAAGAGAAAAGAAGAGAAATGAAGAGGAAGACAAAAGAAAAAAGAAGGAAAATAACGGAAAGGAGAGGAATGGGAAGTAACAAAAAGAAGAGAAGAAGAAAAGAAGAAGAAGTGTAAAAGAAAAGAAGAGAAAAAGAAGAAGAGAAAAAGAAGAGGAGCAGAAAGAGGATAAAAAGAAAAAGAAGAAAATAAAAGAATAGGAAGAGGAAGAAGATAAGAAGGAGAAGAGGGAGTAAAGAATGGAAAAAGAAGAATAGAAAAAGAAGAGAAAAAGAAGAAGAGAAGAAGAAAAAGAGAAAAAGAAGGGAAATCGATGAATAGGAAGAACATAAAAAAAGAAAAAGAAGAAGAAAAAAACAAAAAGAGGACATAAATACAGTTGGCGTTTGCCTTTTCTCTGTCAAAGAACTTTTGCTAAAGACGACAAAATTTTATTGTCAAAGCGGATTATAAAAAAGGTACAAAAATATTTTTTTTATTTTTATGTTTTAAGCACAGGATGCTTTCAAGATAAGACGAGTGTCATTCCCTGTGGCTAAACCTTCAGCCTCACCCCATCGAACCTCGTGTCACATTGAACAGAACGAATAATAATCCACAGCATAGAATATCTTAAACCTATATCATTACACACACAAAAAAAAAAACGATTCTAATGTTTCTGTCTAATAAGGAGATAAAGCTCTGTTCTCAATCTTTCACAGTTGGTGTATAAAATCTTCACACACACGCATGCACGCACGTAAACAAACACACACACACACATACACAAACACATGCACACACGTGCGTTCTAAAAGAACATCGTCATATACAAAACTTTAATTAGCCCTTTTTTCATTTAGTTCTCTCGGGCAATAAAATGATTTTTGTTAATTGTACATAATTGTACCTTCATTGTTGCTCACTTGTTTGAGGAAAGGCCCGCACTTTTCCTATCTTATCACTAAGTATGTCTCAACAATAACAATGCCACTGAATTTACTCGTTTGTTTCTTATATCAGTGAAAAGGAACGTTAAATATTTTAATTATGTAAATCAGTAACTTTAATTCGTTCTTTCCAATAGATTCTTTTATATTCCGAATATTTATTAAAGAAAATCATAGAACTAAAATAGGATATTTTAAAGATTTAGAAATCATCTAAATAAACATATTCAGTTTCATTTATTTTTCTTTCAAATAATTATCTACTTACTCTCGAATAAGTTTGAAAAGAAAAAAAAGTAAATACCATAATTCCCCATGTATAGTACGCCTTCATCCATAATACACACCCCTAAGATTGTTTTGAAAGTGTGGGAAAATACTTCTACTCACGCATAATACGCATTCTTTGTTTGGTAATCAAACTCTATGAATTGTACCTCTCCAATTTTCTTACGGTCGTCCTTTCCCAGTTTTATTTAAAAAAATGGATCTAAACGTAGAATAATATTATTCTAATTTAGCTTTATGCTAATTCTCATTTTACTTTAGATTTGTAAGTATTGTAAGTTACATGTGATTGTATTTGACATCCTTATGGGGTTGCAATCGCCGAATGTTAGTGACAAATTGTATATTAGTGGTGAGTAGTCATGTCGAAACTGAAATCAACCAATGAAACACCACTTTAAAACTTTTTTTTAGCTGTACATAATACGCACCGCTAATTTTAATTATTATTGTTTAGAAAAAAAGAGTGTTATACAGTTTGAAATATAAAAAGAATAATTAAAATATTATGCTTTTCTCAAACTGTGCGTTATGTTTTGTTTTAAAGTGACAGTATTAGAAACCTATTGATTGAAACTTCTTTTTTTTCTACGAAATATTTAATTTAGGTTTTTTCCAGACTTTTAACCAAAGTGCCTTAGCACACAAACAGCAGATTTTTTAAAAAAAAATTCTTTTGATTTAAAGTTAATTCCAAATGGAACTTCGCTTTCCAAAATGATTTAAGTTGCTTTGACTTTTACATAATACACTTTTTAAAAACCCAAGTTTCTAATAGCATAGTCAGCTGGGAAATATTGCTGGCGCCTTCTCCGGTTGTCTTCAAGGTTACGATGACTCACGTTAATAGAAAAGGAATGAGGTGTAAAACACACCAATGCAAATGATGCGTTATTAAACTGAAAAATAGAATTGATTTACGCTTTCGGCTCCAGCGATCCTACCACTTATAAGGAAGGTAGGATTATATCATAGTTATCTGAGGAAAATACACACGTTAAAAATTTCATCGCATTGTGTTATTTGAACAGTTCCTCTCAGAAACTGGTGTATAGGAACTGATGAGGGTGGTTTGAAAAGTTCAAAGTCTGACTATGAAGGACTGATGGTTGAGCTGTGAAATCTTGCTTCTATTAATTTCAACACAGTTATTTGTATTTTATTATACATTTATTTTATACGGCATTTTTCTTTCCAATTAAGCTGAGATCTGACTGTGCATTCCTGTTGCTCAAAAGGATTATCAGCAGTGGATATAACGTCATATTACCGTGATACTAGTTCCGAGTGTTTTTCACAAGTTAGAAAAGAAATGATTGTTAAAACAGGAGAACAGAAAGGATAATCATCCATTTCAAAACCAGGCACGAGAGCTATTGAAATTAAAGACTTGTGTGTTGGAGCACTGTTCTCATGAAGCAAATCCCTTTTGCCAGTTTTGTGATTGCCTCATCAAGCTGGGATAGCACTCGCCATTGATGTTGTGGCCCTTTTGAAGAGCGTCAATAAACACAATGCATTCTGCATTCCAAAACAACAAAGCCATTAACGTCCCCGCAGATGGAACGACATTGGACATCTATGGAACAGGTGATGCGGGGCTCTCAAAGTGATTAATCCAAAACTCATTCATGGTTAAAAAACATTCAATCAAAACAGCTTGATCTGCCTCAAACGATGTCAGATTTTCGCGTGATGTGATCAAACTGGGGCACTTTTAATCAGGTGTCAGAAGACGTGGAACCCATCAAGTAGAAACCTTCTTCAGGCCAAGTTCTTTGGGCAAAATATTTTCAACTCCCCCACGGGATATGCCAATAGGATTGACTGCTCAACTTATAGTGAACCGCTCTCATCCATCACTTTGTGGTGAACGCGATCAATGTTTTAAGAGCGTTAAGAAATTTGGTCATCTTTATGAATATCCCTTCTCTCCTGTCCATTTGTGCACTGTTGATAAAACTGGAAGGTTTTCCCCTAATCTTAGAAACCATATCAGCATGGATTTCTTTTGGTTTAAATACTTTTTTTCTAGTACTTGATAACAGCACGATACCAAATTTTGTTATATATATATATATACAACCCCTTCCTCTCTTTCAAAATCCTACGTCCATCTCTTATTTCTTATATTTCTACTTCACTTTTTTTCTTCCTAACTCCCTCCTCCTCAATATTAAGTATTGTAGTAAAAATAAAGATAAATTCTAAAACTCTCTCTTTCCTCCCTAATTTCGACCATGTGTCTCACACTATCCCTCATCACGCTCTATGTCACCTTATATAAGATTAATACTGCCTTTCAAAAGTTTAAATTTAAATTTTATTTTTCAAACTTGAAATAGAAGAATAATAAATTCTCTGGTGAAATAAATTATTATAATGATACCTTAAAGGGGTCTGTGTTTTCTTTAAATTTTATATATATATATATATATATATATATATATATGTGTGTGTGTGTGTGTGTGTGAGCGCAGTGGAAGCGTGCTGGGCTCATAACCAATGTTGTTCATAATGACGGTCGTCTTTGAGTATGGAATCCAGACGTTAGCAGTGAATATTTCGAAGACAGTAGGAATGCGTTGTTCAGGTTAGCAGTGGATATCCCGGTAAAGTAGCAGAGCGTAGTTCAGTATTTCTTCCTTCTGTTCCTCTTCGCCTGACAAGCTGGCACTGGATATTCGAATAGAGTAAACAAAATGGCCGCCTTTATACACGACGGATTGAATATTCTACGTTTTCTGATTGGTTAACCCTTCTCTTGGTAAACTATAAAAATGAGTCAAGTCATTTGGACTGGCTCACTAGTAAATACATATACACAAAATGCAATATATATATATATATATATATATATATATATATATATATATACGAGCAGAAATATCCAGCTGGTCGATCAGAAAAAGCGTTCAATTAGAAGGGAGCAAAAACAACATCTTGTTCAGCATAATATACTTAGCATCCTTCTGTAGAACCAAATCTATGTTGCCTCGAGTCTCTTCTTCATCTTTGAGGAAAACGCCCAGCATCCGCAGCCGTAAAGAAAGACAGATATCATGTAACAGTTCAGTATCTAGTACATGCATAATAGAGTCGGGGCAACAAATAAAAAATAAACAATCACATCAGAACAGTTACCATAAAATATTTGTAGTAAAAAAAAAAAAAAACAGAGGAGAAATCGTCAAATCGGCGAGATAATGATGAAGCCGAAATGAACACCCGGGCAGATATTCAGTCCACTGACGAATGGTATATATATATATATATATATATATATATATATATATATATATATATATATATATAATAAATGTACAAGATAGATTCTGACAGTAAAAATATTTTCGTTTAGAGTAATACAACTGTATTGTCTATACGTTTATTCTTGTGCCAATAGAAAATCATTAAACACTGATAAAAAAAAAAAACGTTTGATATTCAAAATCTTTCCGAAAACAGTGAAATTGCCGATCGAACTACGCATCTTGCATTTAACTAAAAAACAAACAACAAATTTATGAAAACGCCTGGATGTAATTTTGAATGTACTTTAAGAAATGGTCTTTGTTCGAAGACAATCATATGATATAATATATTCTCCTTTATTCCAGTGATGAAACAATTTCACTCTTAAACATCTAGATATATACAAAATAAGCACTTTCCAATACAATCAAATGGATCTAATAAAAACTTAGATCTAAATAACAAAAGATCTCTCTTAGAGTTGAAATACTCACAAATAGCATGCAAATATCATCTAGGCAAACATTAAATTGTTTAGAAATATTACAAAACAAACATATTTTCAGACATTTTATTTTCAAAACAATTTCGAGCAATTCCAAGATAATAACCACATTTACCGAAGATGAAATAATCATAGCAATCAAGAGAAAACGCCTTCGTGTGATGTTAGAATTACGTGTTTTCTTTCCATGAAAAATAACTAACAGTATAGTGGCCATGACAAAAATAGAACACCTATTTGTACATTGTCGCCAATGGGATTTCCAATAATCTATGACAGCAGGAATATATCGGTGTTGGTTAACGGTTAGCGAGCTTTTATGACTGACCATTACTATTCTAATACGACAAAATGTATGGTTGCCAACACGATGAACTGACCAGGAGGCGAGCTAAAATAGTCATACTAAAATAAAATTAAAAAATGGTAGTTCAAATATATGGAATGTGTTTTAACAGAAAACAGAAAATGTGACAACGAAATTTGACTTAGTATGGCAAGAGCAACGTAGACTTTCAAAAGTCAAGAAAAAATTTAAGAAATAAGATTTTGGTAGAAACATAGGAATGATTGCTTCACTGTTATGCACTTTCATTTCTTCTATGTGGTAGTGAATGCTGGACAAAATTATTACAGATGAAATGAAGACTTTTATTAACAGATAGTTGGTTCTATAGAAGTATGCTGAGAATACCATTAGTGGTGTATGCGACAAACAAAGGAGTTGTAAGGAAAATGGGAATAAAAGAAACTTATACATAAAATCCGTAAGAGAGAGCTAAAAGTTCGGGACACATAATGTAGAAAGAAGACTTGAAGAAATTGACACTCACATGGTATTTTGAAGACGATAACAGACAGAGAGGAATAGCGGCTAACCTACTAAACAACTAGTTTATGTTAATGGATTGTAGAACAAGAAATGAAAGTATATTAAAATAAAATAAAATAAAAACATTCCTAAAATATACAAAGGATAGGAGGTTGTGGAGGGCTACTGACTGTCAGCATTTTGAAGGTACACTGCGCAGAGAAATCAACAGAGAAGAAGAGGTATAATTCATTCTTACTTTGTACCGCTTATTAGTGACCTTTTGCCCAACACGGGTAAATTAATTAAATCACCCAAGCGCTTCTCATTATGGAATTTTTAGCGAGTAATTATGGCTGACAATTACTCGTGTGAATCAAATCGATTCCGATGGGTGCGCCATTCTCCTGTCCTTGCGCCAAACAGAATTAAACAAAGTAATTAAAACAGGTGGCACGGGTTGGTTAGTATTTATCTATCTTTTCTGATTGACCATTATTACTAATTTATTTAAAGCAATAGTATGCCAGTGCTGCTGATACCATCTAACGCAATGCTGCCTGCCGCATCGCCGACTAAACCAATTCTTGTACCAGACATTTCTGATTGGAAGAAGATTAGGCAACCTGCTGGGTTATCAACCAAGACCATTCAACGGGCAGATGAACCTTCTTCAAGGTGTCACAGAATGCGGAAAAACATAGCCAGAATGGTCAGAGATTGGAAAGAGAAAATTGCTACTTTGAATGCAAAATATCGGAGATGACAACTGACAGACACTTCACCATCTTTCTTTAGAAGTCATAGCAATTTCCTAACAATAACAAAAAGGAGTATGTGAAGAGGCATAAACTTCGACAACCAGAATGTTTAGAGCTTTAAATTAATCAGATTAAAATTATATAATAGGATTTGTGAAACTATGAGAGATTGCTGCTACGACATTTATTTTCCAAACCATGTTTTTCTTGTATGTCTACAATCTGATTTCCAATGACGCAAATGCTTGATTATTATTGCCATTAAGTAATCCCCATTTCTGAAGAAGAGACTTTAGCAGAGTTAATAGTTTTGATAAAACAACGAGATATTTAAGATTAGCCGTTAATCAGTAAAAAACCAACCATGTCTATACAATTGATGAACCAATGAAACTTTCCAGTTTTAAAATAGACTCGGAACTGATCCGCGAAACTGCATGTTGTCTGTGAAAACGGTAATATGGAAACAATACACTGAAATAACATTTTTGAACGTGATATTAGCATTCGCAAACTATGATTGCACACGGTTAGTTAAAAACGAAAGGCAGATAGACGGATTGACATTGACACGGCTAGAAGGAATCAAGTATGGTATTTTTGTAAGTATTGTTTGAAAAAAAAGGGTTAAAAAGATTTAGAATTAAATATGAGAAATATATAAAGTTGCTATATTAAAAAAAGATATAAATTTAGTACTTTAAAAATATTCAACGTTACTACATTAAAAAATATATAGTGATAGTTCATTTATATGTTGGATTACCACCTGCTGTCGATAGTTACAGAGCGTGCAATATTTGAAAGAATCAATGTCTTTCTTTGTGACTATTCATAGAGAAAATACGTAGTTTAGTCATTTCGCTCCCGCAAAAATTTGAGTATCTTAACCACAGACACTGAAAGTTGCTTTGAACTTTTCACATTTAAGCTCATTTCGCATTTGCTTTTTATAAAATTCCCTATCAATATATTTGTTAATACTTCTTTCTTCAAATTCTATGTCTTATTTTTCATTTGGATATACACGAGTCCGCCAAAATTATTTGTGGATCAAATGTACCAGCAACATAGAAATCTCATCAAAAGTGTTGAAGCCCGCAACAACTATACAAGTAAGTCTCAGACGAGGAGATCTAATATCTACGAAATGTTGAATAGGTATCAGGTAACACTTAATTTTATTTATTACCCCCTCTATGCGTATAAGTAGGGTATATTTGAGGAAACAAGAGGGTATAACATTATCATTGTTATTCGTGTTAAATCCTAGGCAGTACAAAAAGCAAAAACCGGTATTCGACGAAATCCCAATAGAATATACGGCGCCATTTATTTGGCAATACAAATTGGGAGCATGAGAAATTGAAGGGGGGATAATGAGAGATAAAAAGAAATTAAGACAAACATAATGAGAAAAGTAAGAAAATCACCAACCCTCTCATGTAACATTTGAAAAGGATCTATATAGACTTTTCCCCATATTTCCAACACCCTTTTCTCACACATGCGATAGTGTTGATAAGAGGACAGAGATTGCACGTCTTCACACCAGACATAAAGAAGTCTTGACCGCTAGGGGGTGAAGCACGTGGCTTTGCACCTGCATCAATTCTGCACGTATAGAAATGATACTGTAATAGATGTGGTTAATATAACTAATAGCAATCTGAACATCGAAGCAGTACCTTACAGACCACAGTTTAAGGACAATGTTCGGCTGTACAGGGACTGCATATCATTGACTAACCGAGACTGAAACATTACAATAAAAAATGTTAATAATGAATATACACATCCCGTCTTATCCATTAATAGGCTCGCCCACCTAAATACAGACGGAGTACGCTTACTCTGAAGGATCAAAAGTTTAGCTGAATAGTTTTCAAATTTGTCATATTATCCCATTTAGTGAAATATCATCCCACATCATACAATACCATATATATATATATATATATATATATATATATATATATATATATATATATATATATATAAACTTGAGTATTTGGCAAGGATCCTCCTTAATATTTGTTTCGTTGAATAAGACAAGGTAATTTTGTTTATTTTTTTATATATATTTCGTATATGTACAACCATCATCTTTGCTGAGCTGAATGAATGTAGAAATTATATAAACGTTTATTTGTTCCAAAGTCTTTTGAATAAACTGTTAACAATTTTCAATTATTATTCTTTTATATACATTCAAACGAATATTTTGTATTGTTACTAAAACAAGTGTAAATCAATTCGAACCAATATGCATTCTTTTTGAAATACACCTATTATATTGATTGGAAATCGATTTTCATTTTTTTTGTTTCAGTAATGTCGTCACATCATCCATTTTTGACATATTTGTAAAACAAGTTAGTTCTCGGTTTTAAAATCGTGCAAAAATAAAATATGCTTTTCTGAAATTTTATTTGAGGAATATTGGCTGATTTAAGATATAATTAATGTGATTTAAAAAATTATTTAGTATAAATTTAAAATACTCCAGAAATGATTTTTTTAACCTAACTGTTGCTGGGTTTACGTCTTTGAGGAGGTGATGACAGATTTAATGCTGTTCTATAGAGATTTTATCTGCAAAATATAATTTAAGAAAATGACGTGAACAAAGTTTTTTTTTAATTTTTAAATACTCAATAATCTTAAAAATATAGAAAAATATTCTCTGTAATGTAAATTATTGAAGTTTAGAAATTTTGATTTTAAATTGAATAAAGTTTTGGCAATTATTTTCTCATGATATCGCGTATGGTCGACTGTACTTACAAAAATCGGCACGTTTATACACTAAAAAGTATTCGTAATTTTTTTTTTAAATCTTGGTGCGTGATGATCTTTATTAAAGTTTTCCATTTCTGATTAGTAAATATAGTTTACACTTAATAATAATTTACTCAAAAAGACTGAAATTAATACCGAATTTTTAAAAAATTACAACATTATAAATTATCAAAAATTACGATAAAAAACTTTTACAAATTCTTGTAAAAATTCATTATTCCTTGTTTTTTGTCTTTTTTTAAGACAATAGTGTCCTTAATAAATCTTATTTATAAAAGTAATTAATTTCTTTCTGATTAGATAATATCACACATTTATTGCATTTTTTATTTTACGTTTCAGAGCAGATATTTGGAAAATGAGTAACGGTTTTAAAAAAAATTGAGGTTTTATATTCTCCAAGGCTCAAAATTTAATTACTCAAAATTTCATAAAATTAAGAAAACGGGGAAAACAGCTTTCAAAAATGTTTTTACCAACATTTTCTAAAACAAATATTTCAAAAATAGTTTAATACATTCGTGAATGAAAAATCTGATTAAAATGCGACATTTATTTGATTTTTGCAAGAATTCCAAACGAGTATTTTTAACTGCAAAAACGACGCTCAATTTCCCATGGTAATCTTTGACGAAAAAAAAGATCTTCAACCAAATTGTCGAATGTGCTGCCAAGGATTAAAATGAATAAAAAAAAAAAATATATATTTAGACTTTCTTTCTAATAATAACATTTTTTTAATTATATATATATATATATATATATATATATATATATATATATATATATATATATATATATATATATATATATATATATATATATATATATATATATATATATGATAAAAGTGAACATTGAAGTCAACAGTTAGAGGCGACAGGCTGTTTCATGCTAGACGCAATCGTCAGGCCACGAGTCGATTGCTTCTAACGTGAAACAGCCTATCGCCTCTAAGTGTTGTCCTAATGTTCATTTTATATTTACACACACTCTATCTCTGATATTGTGCACTTTATCCCATAAATATAGCACACCTTGTTTATATATTTCTCTCTCTCTCTCTATATATATATATATATATATATATATATATATATATATATATATATATAAAGATAGATAGATATATAGATAGATAAATATGTTTATTTTAATTTTAATCCTCTCAAGTTCGCGGATTAATTTTTTTTGTACCTGTCGGAAATTGATCAAGAAAAATGCTGTGATTATTAGTCATATGATTTTTATTATCCATCGTACTTTCAATCCCATCTGAGGTCATACGTTCAGTTATAAGAGAAAATGTTTGTAGAGGTTATGACTATGTGAGCTTTCACCCTGTAAAATTAGGAAAAAATTAACCGCAAAGTTAAGGAGGTAACATATATCATTTTTTTATTAGAATTGTAGTAATGTGTTTTAAAATATTTTTAATTGTAGTTTTTGATAATTATAATTTAATTATTTCTAAAATAACAAAAAAAATGTATTGCTATAAACAGTTTAGAATGTTGTTGCTATATTCGTAATTGACTTTATTTTTGACCGTAAGTTTTTTATATAATGGTCTTCACGAATTTGAAGTTTTGCTTATTATTTTCGTGGTGGTGTATAGGTGTGTTGTCGATTAATATCTGTCTAAACTCTGAATGTAGACACGAATCTTCCTTTAAATATTGTGAAATTGAGCTGTAATCATTCAAATTAAATGTACGTCTCCTTGACATAGTAGTAAGAGTAAAACCAGCGTATGTATTAACATTTTTGTAAGAGATACAATCACCCAAAGGGCATTTAATTTGATATACGATGTTGATTTATGTAAAAAGCTAGTTGCCGGAGGAGAGTTTTTGTGAATGATTAAGTTGGTTGTATTTAATTTAGTATAGTATATAACTAGTTTTATTTATTTACTAGGATCACTGGGTGATATATTAGGACTTACGATACTTTTTAGACTTTTTCATCCTGATGTAATTAGAAAGCATTGCGTTTATGCTAGATGTTTTTGCTATTTTATATGGAGAAGTAGAAAATGTATTAATATTAGTGTCTATCAATACATCAAAAAAGGGATATTATTGTTATTATTAAGTTCCTATGTTAGCTTACTACGGGGATTTTTGGAAAATGTTTGTAGTTCATGTATTTTATCAATATTTTTGATTAAGATGAAAATATCAGCTACATATCTCAGATAAATGGAGTGATGTTTTTTAGCGGTATTAAATATCTTATTGTTAAGGTTAGCCATGTAAAAGTTCCAGAATGTTTATCCTAGAACTGAAGCCATGAAAATGCCATCGCATTGTACGTCTATATTATTTTGATGATCATACAAAGGAACCTTAGTGGTACAAATCAAGAGTAATTCCCGTAATGTTTTAGGTCTAATCTTTAATGGAGGAAGATATGGATTATTGTAAATAATCTTTATAATTATATTAATCGTTTCTTTTACGAGAATATTGGTAAATAACATTCAACTTCAAGTGAGGCTCTGATTTCATCATTAGGTTTTTGCATTATTAGGATTTGAATTAGTTCGTGAGTTGATTTGATCATGTATTTATTACATATGTATTATGTAATTAGTTAGTTAATGATTTATGGAGGCAGGTTGGAGTAAGGGAAAGCGGCTCGGGTTTAGGAATCGGAGAGCCGAGTTCGAATTCCACTCGAATCCATTACATTCACTTACGTACTTATACTATTGGGAAATCTATGAATACTCTTCTTCTCCTCCCAGCGAAGGGTAAATAGCAAGACAGACCGGATTATATAGGTTTGGATAGTAACTGTTCTACCGCAGAAAGAAATGGCAACCTACTGCGGGAAAATGTCTCGTGATTCAGGTTTCGAAAGATATATAATCACCTAAGCGTGTATCACCTATGGCACATACCTAACAATGGTTTTGGTTAATTTGTAAACAGGAGTTTAGGATGTGGGAAGTGATAAAACGGAGAAGTAAGTTAGGTTTATATTTTTTATAGTTTCCTCCATATATCCTGGTGTGTACTCACCAATTATTTTGGTAAGATTTAAGTTGTTTTATTCTGCGTTGTTGGAGAGGATTAGTCTGTTGTGTCGGAGTTAGCTCCTCCTTAATTCCCTAATTGTCACTAGAGGTCACTCTCCCTATACTATGAATACTGGGCGACTTCTCGCCTCGTTCTCTTCTTCATTTTCAGTGGCTACAATGTAAGCTCTCTTAGAAGATCCGTGTCTTCCCATCTGTGAAAGATGCCGTGAACATTAAACACATATACACGTACGTATGAACATTCATCAAAGAACAGACACAAATGTTCGCACACACAAATGTTATTGTCTATGTCCATTGTAAAATTGTGTTGTTTAAAACATATATTTGTTTTATATATATATATATATATATATATATATATATATATATATATATATATATATATATATTGGTCTTGTCTTCTTTTACATCTTCAGTTAGTCTGGCAATTTTCTTGTAGTTGGACCTCGTTCTAGGAGGAAATCAAAAGCACGTGTTCCCAATTCAACAACAGGCAAACGCACACTGTCATCTACAGTTGATATTCAATAACAATTTCGTTAAACAGAGTTGACTTTTTAAAATTTGATGTGATCGTCGATTATTTGTTGCATTTTTTAAATAATAATCAGATTTATTTAATATTTAATTTATCTGCTTTTTAACAATAATATTAGTTTGATTACGTAGCTACTTAGCAGCAATTTTTAATTGTTTTGATACGAGATTGCACATTTTTGTTTTTTCTTTTGTCATACGTCTCTTTTATTGATTTAGTTTGAGTAGATCCTGCATTTCTAGTTGTGTTTTTATTAGTTGTTGTTCTTTCAGTTTTTGCATGTTTTTATATAACATTTCAAATTTATTTATTTTTTTTTATCCACTGTTTTGTATTATCTATAAATATGACATTTAGGTCCAAGGTTGAGAAATTCCTTTTGGTGAATTTTTAGTTCATACTGATGTTAATAAGTTTATTGTTATTACTTACAATATAAATAGTTTATTTGTACAGTGCATTAATTTTTTTGAATGTTCAGTGATGCATTTCAGATTCGTTAGCATTTTCCGTAAGTCTATATAGAATTTCCTTAAAAATTTCATAAATGATAAAATACATTTTTATCTTATGTTATATTTATGGGTTAAAGTGCTCAATATCAGGGATATTTCATGCTTAAATGCAGTTGTCAGGTGATATGCCCAGATAACTGAGTATATGGCCGGATGAAACAGACTGTCGCCGTTGGGTGATAACTTCAATGTCTACTATATATATATATATATATATATATATATATATATATATATATATATATATATGTATATATATATATATATACAGTTAGTTAGTTAATGAATTATTTGGTAATTCGTATGGATAATTCAAGTAGGATGCATATATATAAAATATATATATGTGTGTCTGTGTGTTTGTATGTATGTATATATATATGCGCATGTATGTGTGTGTATGTATGTATGCATCCATGCATTTTGTGTATGTATGTGTATATATATATGTGTATATGTTTATGTACGTATATATATATATATATATATATATATATATATATATATATATATATATATATATATATATATATATATGGAGTTTTCTTTAAATTTATATTGCATAAATTTAAATTGCATAATTTTCTTAGAATAAGTTTACAAAACAACTTTATTGTTAGTATTACTTTTGATTTTCGAAAAAACATTTGAACTTTTAAATTTCAATTGTTAGTTTTCATTAATAATATTAATAATGTTATTATTTTTATTATTGTTGGTATTCTTTAGAATACTGTCAAATGTTTTAATTGTAAATTGTTTTGATCTGAATTCTTGAATTTCGCCGGAGTTCTGCCTGTATTATAATTAGTTCTCACCACCCCCATACACATACCCATGTTTTCCTATTTGTTTTTTTTATCCTGTCTTATCTCTTCTTTCTTCACACTATTTTCTTAGTCTAATTTCCTCTTTTATTTTCCTGTGAAAGGACTTGATAAATAATGCAACATATCTGGTCTCTTAGCCTACCACTTTTCTCATATGGATCTTAATAAAGATAGATATAAATATCTTCCTATCTCTCATTTCCCTCTCTAATTTCGTCTTCCTTCTCCTCTCTCTATCACCTTATACCAAATTAAAAGTGCCCCCTAAAACCTATGCGTGCATAAATTAAAAATAACATGTATATTTTTAAATAAATTAGTCAACAATATTTTTGTATGAAATTGAAAATCTGATGAATTAGAATCACAATCCCGGTCATAAGGGAATAAATTATAATTTCCTCAACCCTTTAAGTTGTCTGTTTCTTAATAATATATATATATATATATATATATATATATATACACGTCATAGGCATATTACCTTAAGCTCAATATATGTAAAATATGTAAAATAGCAGATTAATAATTGTACAATGCAATCTATACAATTATTTACAATCAATTTATTGAAATAATCTTATTATTTATTATAGAATTTCTATGTATCATTCTCCAGTGCTCCCCCAAATATAAATATGCTGAATTTGCAGCTATCTGTTATACCCAATCAAAGCATACCAAGAGAATATTTCAAACGCTCGGATTGAACTTCAAGATAATTATAGGCTTTCACGAACAAAGTTTGTTGAGCGTCAAGGAATAATCTATGACCCAATCTAAAACCACGTCTTTCGAGATGGATCTGATGAAGAAATATAGGAACGTTATAGATGGCGCACGGTTAGATATACATATGATGCATTGGATTTAATGTTAGATGAAATTAATACACATATGTATATGATTTATATGGCTACAATGCAAAAGCGCTTATTTAACCCTTCTCCGACAAGAACTACAAACACACAAATGACAAGATATATATATATTTTGAATTATAATATATTTGGTCATCACGATGTTGCCGTAGTTATATATCATGCTGGAATATTACATGCGAATTATTAAAATTATACACACACACACACATATATATATATATATATATATATATATATATATATATATATATATATATATATATATATATATATATATATATATATGGGGGGTGTACAGAGAAATTTCAGCTACCACCAAAAACATATATTTCTAAAAAGAAATGTTATTTGCCGAACAAATTTGAGTTAATGTCCGTCAGATCATGAAACGTGTCCGCAAAATATATATATATATATATATATATATGTGTGTGTGTGTGTGTGTGTGTGTGTGTGTGTGTGTGTGTGTGTGTATGTGTGTGTGTGTGTGAATTCTTTAAAAATCAGGAGGTTAATGAAAATATGCCACCTTGGTTTCAACCTGACGGTATCTTCAGGTGATATTTTAAAAAATGATATTCTGAACGCTTTATTTAAAACACACACACACACACACACACACACACACACACACACACACACACACACACACACATTTTTGTAGTGATTTTATAACATACTTATGTTATAATTTTTTTTTTTATAAAAAATAATTATATCTGCTCTACTTTTTATTGAGCACTCTTTTAAGAATAGTAATTGTTAGTTATTGGAATTCATTCCGTATATACCAATTATATACTTGTATATATATATATATATATATATATATATATATATATATGTGTGTGTGTGTGTGTGTGTGTGTGTATTGGCTTTAGCACACTTATTGATATGCATTTATGATCCCGTATAAATATTACTATGTGAAATTATCTTATCAGTGTCCAATTAGTGAAATATTATGCATTCAATTAATAAAAAAGAAAAAAATCAAATACACAAAACCGCGGTGTTAACGCGTTTCATATGATTATATAGAAGAAGAAAAAAGTATGTTACTTCTGTCTTCAGTCCGGCCTACGATGATTGAATCATTGTAGGAGATAAAAAAAATAATGTACACAAAACATATATAAAAAAGCCCCAAGAACTTTATCGGTATATAAATTTTATGCCAAATAACTTTACTAAATATCTATCTTTGACTGATAGATAATAATCTATCTGTCTATATTGTTCTTCTATGTGTCCCGTTTGTTCAAGATATAAACGATTATGGCTCTCCATTACTTCCCAACCCCCGTGTCTTTTAACCGTTTTTCTACCTCAGCTGATCATGCCTTCCCATCTGTCAACCATTTAAACAGGCTTGTAGGGTAGGCAGCCCGATGCCTTCCCTTGACCTCAGTTTGCACTGTGAGGATTAAGTTTTCAAAGCCTTCCTTCCTCATTATACGTCCGAGAAATTTGAATTACCTGTTCCTGATTCAGAATATGTATTCTTCTTGTTCTCATTTTCTTTTTACGATTTCTTTATTGAATACTCGCTGCATCAATTCTTAGTATCCGTCTGCAGATCCACATTTCTTCCGCTTCCATTTTCCGCTTCATCCGTTCGAAAATTACCCAGCATTCAATGTCACTCTTCCGGTTCTCAGGACCTTTTTTGATTTTTTTTTTTTTCGCTAGTCCAATGAAAGTTCGGATTTTGGTGTTGCATTTTCTAGCGCCCGTTAAATCATTTCCCAGATATGTAAAGTTCCGCATAAACTTCATGCTGGCATCTCCAATTGACTGACCACGCTTTTTGCGCTCTTGCATCTGATGCTTATGTCCTTTTTTACTTTCCGTCTTCTATCTCCTATCTGGGTGGCCCTGTAGTTTTCTTTCTGAGTGAGCAGTCAATAATGAAGTCAATGACAATAAATTCTGCATGGTAAACTGAAGCTTCACAAGTACATTTATACGAACGTGAAACTAACAGTATCATTCGGAAATGTGAACTAGTTTCACGGTTTTCCTTTATTCGCGCACGTCAACGTTATGCTACTTACACGTCAAATATAACTTAATAAAGCATATTGCATTAAAAGAAACAGTTCGTTTTCGTATATATTTTTTTTATTTTTCCAGAATAAAAATGTACAGTATTTACATTAGTCGGACTATTGTCCTCATCTTTGTCGCCATATTTGTCACAACGTTTCGGCCGTTGTACGCTCCGGCCTTCTTCAGGTGGTTGGAATTTCGAACTGAACCCTTTATTTCGATCACTGGGAGAGACTGTTCTAGTTCCACGAGCCAGGTTTGATGTCAGTTATCAGTTATCTCCTGCTAATTTTCCCTCTGAAAGTTCTCCACTGCCTTAACCAGGTATTGAACTCACCTTCTTTGAGTCTGTCACTGGATCTAACCAACACCTTTATTCACTGTGCCACGTGTCCTTGAGGACTAATGTAAATACTGTACATAATACCTCATCTCAGAAATATAGACAGACTCAGAATAAAAATGGTTGACAATTTTCATTTTTTTAATTCGATGGAAGAAACATGTCTTCATAAATCCGATTGTTCACATTGAAATTCTTTTTTTTTTTTTTTTGAATACTGCCAACGATAGGGCCCGATAATAAATTCGACATGGAGAATGCAAAAAAAGACCAAAACAAAAAGAAAGAATATATTTCAAGTTGCATAATGATGATGATAGAAGGAAAATTAAAATGAATCTTTAAAAGACCAGCAACTAGCGAAATTATTATCGTAAATATTTTCTTCAAATGAAATTAGATTTTTGTTAAATGCTCAAACGAAATAACAAATAGCGTAAAATAATAAAAAAAATCAATATAAGACAAAGTAAAATATATGAACTTAGTCATTCTGAAGTTACAGTGAAGAGGTTAAAATTATGACAGTAGACAGAATAAATATGATCAAAGTAACTGCCGCTATAATATCTAGTAAATAATAATAATTGGGTTATAGGGAAAGATATTCACCTTTTTTATAATCTCATATTCCTAACCTAGCAACGTATGGTGTAATAATTTACATTGGACTAAGGTCCTTATCTGTGTTTTTTTTTTATTGTCACAACATTTCGGTCATTGTGTTCTCCGTCCTTCTACAGATGTCTGTCAATCAGAATAAGTTTCAGAGTATTTCGAACTATTTGTTTTATTTAATCCCCAATCTTATATTCTCATTTGTCCATTCTTTTTTTCTGATTAGTTTTGTTCATTTATTGCTAGCCACGTTTCAAATGAATCGGAATCTGCACTATCCGGCTCAGGGATTGAACTCAAAATTAATGTGACTCCAAATTAACAAAGAAGCCAAAAGAAAAATCATTATGTATGTAATATCTCCATTAAACATTTTTCCTGCGTGTGGGCGTGTTTGTGTGTGGATGTCCAAAGGGTTTATAATACATAGTCCCGTAAAACAACATATATTAAGAATCAACATCATCAAGATAAGGAATCTATAACTTTACGGGTACGGGGTGCAAGTTTTCATTATTCTGTTTTTTGGCTTTCGGATATTTGAAAAAAAATCGTTTCATTTAACAATCTATTTGTGTTTGTTAGTGTATTAAGGGTTCATATTATCATTGTTATTTTATCGTCAAGGGTATATTGTTAGTTTTATTTTATCATTGAGGGTATATTATTAGTGTTATTTTATCGTTAAGGGTACATATTATGAGTCTTATTTTATCGTTGAGTGTATATTATCAGTCTTATTGTATCGTTAAACGTATATTTTTTATCAGTTACATTATTCACACTTATATGAAATTTCCAGAAATTAAATTTGTAAAGTAGAATGTTTATATAACTTGAAAAGAGAATTCCTTAGAAAATTTAAAACGTTAGTTTCTTTTTTGTAAAACAGGACCGTCAGCTACTGAAAATCTGCTCTGAATCGGAAAATGAAAAATGCAATAATACTAAGACATAATTTAATTAGAAAAACTTTTAATTAGTTTTATGAATAAGATATATTAAGGACATTATTGTTTTAAGAAAGGTATGGGAATTTTTTGACGTGCCTGGATGAGAAAAACTTTCCCGAAACATTTTTCAGGGCAGGACGTGAAGAAGAGGTCAAGAAGATTCGCCTAATGTCCTGTGGCATCATTAATACGGGTTGATTTTTCAATGATCTGAGCTGGTACATAGGCGATTGAGAAGTATCTGCCATATTCGCCTTATTCATTGGTTTTATTCGAGAGGACTAATCACTCTTCGTGGTGAATACTGACGTCGTCACAGATATGAAAGCTAGCTGAGGGGGATTCAGTGAGAATGTTATCAATCCTCTCAGATACTCCGTCGCAAATTAGCGCCCCGGTAGTATGGATAAGTGCCACGTTGAAGCACATAGTGACCTTCAAATTGTAGTTTCGATGCGGCACGAGGCCGAAAGTGTGGAGCACCCAGTGAGGATCGAACCCACTACTAAGTCGTAATTGATCTAGCGAGACAAGCTTGCTAGCCATTACACCGAGGTGCTCAACCCGGAAGCACATACATGGGCCATGCAAGCGCTGTTAAGATACTTATAAAACAACGTAGAGAAATGTCTTAAAAAACTTTCTAGAAAATCAATGTGCCCAATCGACATCTGAAATTCTGGTAGTTTTTATTCAATTTTGGCTGTTTACCTCAGCTTTGGCTCGTAAACCACGACTTGCTTGTGGGAAAGATAAAACTTCGCATAAATCAATTGCATGTGCAATATCACAAACATTCCAGCAAATATTTGGAGAAATCCCAAACACAAATATTTAATGTAAATGCGAAACCCCTGATCGGTACAGCCCCAGTCTACAGAAATCGAACTTAAACGACCCCTATCTCTCAAAATAAACGAGATCGCACCCTTATTAAAATTTTGGAACGCAAGATATCTATCCACTTTATTTCGGCACCATCGCTTATTCAAATATAATAACAGCGAACAAACTTATGCTGTGAAAAAAAAAAAAGTTTATTAACGTTGATCTCACGTCAAAAAAGCTTCAAAATTCCAGATGAGAAATTAATACAGTCGAAAGCTCTCTGCGTCTGTTTGATACAACCTGTTTATTTGAAATTAGAACTCGCTTAATTCTAAATAATTATTCTTTTTCTAACGTGCATTTACATTCGAATAAGAATTAACCTTAAAGTTTATTTACATCCCGCTCATATTGGGAATTGCGACTTCACACACACACACACAACACACACACACACACACACACACACATATATATATATATATATATATATATTTTTTATATTAAATATATTGTAGAATGGATAATTATCGCATGGTGTTATACGATTTGGACAAATTTGCTCTTACATCCGGTATATATATATATATATATATATATATATATATATATATATATATATATATATATATATATGTATGTATATTGCAAAGCAATCGCTTTGCATGTTGGTCATGACGGTTTTGTACAACAATACTGACAATCATTTGTTAACTATGAAAATAATGTCTGTTTATTATTTGATAATATATAGGGAAATACCACTCCCAAACTTAAAAACGATCATTTTATTTATCGTTTATTAATTCTGCCATAGGTAAAATCAAAATCTTTCTATCGTCGTAACGAGGTGCTGAAATGTTTGGGATTTCAATCCTGAAATGAATATTGATAAGCACTGGTGTTAGTCAATCAGTCACATTTTAGGAAAGTTGATGGCACAGAATTTTTTTCAGAAGGACTTCATCTGTTGTCTTTTATAAAAAAATATAAGACAAGTATAATTTTCATTTAAAAGAAGAATACCCCTCCTTTTAAGAAAAATGCTAGACAGAATCCTCTGAGTTTTAGGCACATCTACTGTTAGTAAATCCAACAACTTAAAATATTGATTAAACTGTTTCCATTGATAATCTACAAGAGCCTCTGCCTCAATTACTTTGGGATATAAGAATATATATATATATATATATATATATAAGAATATATATATATATATATATATATATATATATATATATATATATATATCTATTTCATATAATCTACAAGAGCCTCTGCCTCAATTACTTTGGGATATAAGAATATATATATATATATATATATAAGAATATATATATATATATCATATATATATATATCTATTTCATATAATCTACAAGAGCCTCTGCCTCAATTACTTTGGGATATAAGTAAATAGCAGCAATTGGCATTGATATAGTTTCAGTGCATGAAAATCGTATTGCAATTTGGACACTCATTGGCTCAACGATGAAAGAACTAAAAACATCATTTACTGGCGAATTAGCCAGATATACGGAAACCGGAAGCGTTCTCCTCTCTTTTCTATGTGTTCTTCACTACGTTTTCGTTTTAAATATAGTTTTATTCATTGTAATAAAAAATTAAATTAAATCTCCTTCTCATAGATATCACTAAACGTTAATCTAACAAAACAAAATGTTGCTTAAACATTTTATTTAAAAGAAAAACGTCTACAAGATTTGCCTTTTAATTTTACTGGTTTACAATTTTTAGCAAATAAGAAAAACATCTTTCTTCAGTACATTAAGACAATACTGCACTTAGCTCGAGAGCCTTTTCTATACATTTCATTAGTGATTCGACAGTACATTTCATTTTAATGTAATGCTATGAAATTGACAAGATTACATTTAGGATGCGTTGAAAACAAAATACATTCATATGCATGGAAGAAGCTTTGTTTCAAATAAGAGTCACTTAAGCAATTAGAATATACGAGTCTGCAATTGTTTAAAGCTATCAGAAACATATCGTTGCCGCTGATTAAAGAAATTGAATTACCAAGTTTCAAACTTTACTTCTTCTTTCGCAATAAACTAGAAGTTATTGATGGGCTTGCTTATTTATTTGATAGATCAATTCACGAAATGAAAAATCTCAAATCAATTGCCAACTCATCGTGCTACTCTCACTAGTGTGTATTAACTCGCTTTCTTTCTCTTTCCCTGTCTCTCTCAATCTCTATCTATCTATCTATCTATCTATATATATATATATATATATATATATATATATATATATATATATATATGGCTAAATAAAGAAAAGATCAGTTTCCTAATCTTATATTTGTGTGTGTGTGTGTGCGTTCTTGTGTGTGTGTTTGTTTGTGTGTGTGTAAGGGAGAGAGAAAGCGACTAGAATTACGTATATATGATATGAAAATGACGTCAGCTTAAAAGAAGACATCATATATATATATATGTACGTCAACAATAATTTCAGTAATGAATAAACCACTGAAAACATTTTACGAGATTGCCAATCGTTCAAAACTCTGACACCAACAAATTGTGATTAGCTTTACACGTTCCCAACAAAAGCTACCGCCTTAGACAGATTATAATGGAATATAAAGCGAAAACAAAGAAAAGGTCGTTTCCTCCTGTATCGATAGAAGAATTTAATCAAAGATAGATCAATTCCGTTAAAAGCTATAATAAAACACATTATGTGTTGTAATTTTTGAAAATCTGCCATCAAATAAGATCCGTTTCAAATTATCGTCTGATAATACACACACATCAATCTGATTTATCGACATTCATCAATAAACGATCAAGATGATTGCATGAAGTGTAATATTCATTCTTGATTTCGCCTACTTGCTAAGGCATTTACTTCCAGGTATTTTTTTAAGTTGATGAGAGCTTTTAAAACGAAAGTATTAGCCCAATATATAAACATCGCATATAACTAAATAGAAACAAATCCATAATAGGAAGGCATAACTGAAAACGATCTAGAAATAGACTCATCTTTTTCAAGCCAGAATTATTGAATAATACAAGATGGCTGTCTATCCAACTTTTACCAACTTCAGACTGAGTATTTTATGTCAGAATTAAAAATCTAAACTTCTCCAATGTTCGTTTTTTGGCATTCTAATAAAATTATTTAGTTTTATTTTTGTTTATAACATAATGTTTGCTTATTTTAATTTTTTGAAACATTTCTTTAAAGGTAAATTTTTCCTCCATGAAAAACCTGGTTTCAGAAACTACTGTTGACATGTGTTTGAATTATTATGTTTTTATATCTGCGAGGAAATTCACTTTTATAATTAAGACGGCATGATTTGTTTTCCTTACGGGAGTTTTATATAGAGATGAAATAAAGTCCTCATTATTAGCGTCTACTAGAATGTCACGGAACCTTAGAAAGTTTATCATTTTTAATTCTGACATAAAAGAACTTAGTCGCAATTTGGAAAGAGTAAATATAACGTTGAACACAAAGACCATGTCGGTAGTGTTCGATAAAATTTGTTTGAAAGAATTTTTGTAATATATACATGTTGTGTCTGCTTATTTTTATACAGATCCTTTTTCAGTTGTCTAATGGGATTCTTGGAGTTAAGATGTGAGAAATTCATCAAGGGAAGCACTGTAGTATTTTTTTTTATCTAAGTACTTTCGATATTTTCTTAAATCTTCTTTAGGGGTAAATTACAAAGATAAACTTATTGTAACAAAGATAAAATCTACATCCCGTTGTGATGCTAATTTAAAAAAAAAACCCAGACGTGATCTACAACGGATAAATTTTAAATTTGAAAATAATTAAAATTTGAAATTTATGCGTTGTAGGTATGAAATTTATTTGCTTAACAAACGCTTCAATACAAGGAAGTTGACCGGAAATTAGTAGAAACATAAAATGACATTAAATGTTATATCATGCTATCAGTTCGCCTTCTATGGCACCAGGATTCGAATCTCTTTGTTGAAGATTTGTCAGGGAGATGACTTTATGTTATCAAGTAAAGGATCCTAGCCTGCAAAATCCTACCTTAACCCAAAACTTGTGAGAGAAATTGAATTAAAAATAGAAAAAAAATCTCTTTGGGAGCAGTCGATGATTGTGCTAGCACAAAGTTACTATTTGTCGTGACCGACGATTTACGCCTGCTAGCTTTGTTCAGATTGTTGTTCACGCGAGATAACTGGCTCTTTCCCAGAAACTGTAACTAATATCCCGCTCAACATAGTTGCTCTATAAACCGCAGAACGACTCTGTCGGTGTTGAACAAACAAAAATGTGCCTAAACAGGGGTCTGCAGCAGGGATTGTATAGCCGCCTTAATAGACGGGCATCCTTGGATAGGAGTGGCTAGCCATTATTATATATATGTATGTATGCCGAGTTCTAAAACATGTATCGTTTAAACGACTTAAATGGGCAACACTTGGTGATTAACCTTTGGTGTCGCTATCATGGAGGCACGGTGGAGTAATGTATAGCGGCTTGGATTTAGGAATCGCAGAACCGAGTTCGAATTTCAGTCGAGTCCATTGCATCCACTTACGTGCTAACACCCTTGGGAAAGGTGTGAATCCTCTTTCTTCTCCCTCCAGCTATGGGTAAATAGCAGGACAGACTGGGTTCTATAGCCTTGGATGGCAACTGGTCTAGGAGAAGGAAAACTCTGAATTCAAACCTGCTCTTAGAGAGGAGGGTGAATGGAGTCTCTCTGAGCTTTGGTTGGCATCCATTTAGTGATGGTGTCACGATAAAAAAAACCCTTGATAGCCCTAGCGAAGCATCAAGAATTCAGCTATTTGACAAGATTATGAACTACACCAATCAAGTATTGGTGAGTTCAATCTCGGCTGAGGCCGCAAGATGATGATGATGATGATACCTATAAAGAATCATCGATTATTCCTTTTTGTAAAACTGCATCGAAGATCTGGGGCAAAGAGTGATGGTAAAGAGTCACACTTTGTTTCGTGCTTCTAGAATTAGGATGTTGTGGAGGGCCATGATCACCCACGTTCTGAAGGAATAGTGTATATAAATGTTTCGGAAATTGTATACGTTTTTTTTTTCTTTTTGGCCTCCACGTTTATTTCATCCCCCTATTTTATGATGGGTAATATATGATTTAATAAATCCTGTAAGGCCTGATGAAAAGTCATGATGCAAATTGGCGACCAAGTAAGACGTATAGAGATATGACATAATACATAATTAATTATTAAGATATTTATGTGATATTTCCACTTCTCAAAAACACATAGGCTATTAATATTATTTTGTGTATGGAACTGCATATTCATGGAACAGTTTTCATTTCGGGAACATCTGAAGTGTTTCGGAACTAGAAAATGTCTTTGAGTACTCAAACTGCTAATTATAAAATTTTGAATGTTCTGTCTGCTTTGATAACTTTGCATAACCTTAATATTGGGATCAAAGCTTTTGACACACTAATCACATTAAATAGGTAAGTAGGAAATTGATCAGGGTGTCTGTTTAGGGAAGTAAGATTTGTGCTTATGCTACATTCAAAGAGATGAAACCTTTCAAACAATGTTTTCAGCAGAGGTTGGAAGTAATTTTCAGCCTTTGTATTTTCTAAAATAATTTTAAGAAGGAGCACAGATTCATATGTTTCTTTCTCCACGCCAGTCACTATGAAATTAGTTTTTTTTTCGTTTAATTTCGGATCTGTAGACAATAAATAAATCGAGCATTTGTTTTATCATATCTCGTTACAGGAAATGATGTGCAGGAAACAATAACATGCTACTTTGCTTTGACAAACTGCTTAATCAGGCCTTGTTTGACATGAAGGAGAAAACGATATTTTTTTTTATTTCAGTTTACCAATGAGTTTTTTATCACATTTAGTACTACGACATTCAAACTAGTTCTGACTGGGCAAATCTTTGGTGGCCTAATGTATATCGTTAGCTTAGATATTGTACAAGTGAACGAAATTAGGGATAGTTTGTATATCTACCAAGTGGATTTCCAAAACTAAAGCTCATCTTATACAAGGCAAAAGAGCCAATAATGATAGACGGTTACCGAATGAGGTGTCTAATAACAACATAAGAGGGAGAACTGGGACATTAATTCATGAGGAATAAAACACTATTGGCGCCTAGAATTGAACATGTGAAGATTGTAGCGTTTTAGAAAGTATACGTAGGGGATTGTGATCCATGAAGAAGCGGTTCTTGGGAAGAGGCGTTCGAACCCTCTGCGTAACAGATAAATACGTATGCAATGAGGTGGATTAGATATGTTAATCTTTAAAGGTTTTTCTTGTTTGTAAAAGTCTGAGCTGGTAATACTAAAGAATAAAGCATGTCGGAATATTTATCATGGAATTATCGATAGGCATTCGGCAACATGAAAAGCTATCCATATTCAACTACACGTAAAGTATCTATCTGTATTAATCCAATGTCAATAAATATAACACTGTATCTGTCTATATTTCTGAGATGAGGTATTATGTACACTATATACATTATTCGGACTAATGTCCTCATCTTTGTTGCCATATTTATCACAACGTTTCCGCCGTTGTTGAACTAGAACAGTATATCCATGCGAGCAAAATAAAGGGGTCAGATCGGCATTCCAACCCCCTGCAGATGGCCGGAGCGTACAACGGCCGTAAGGTTGTGATAAATATGACAACAAAGATGAGAAGAATAGTCCAAATAATTTAAATCGGGAACACTCCATCTATTTGCCCATATGTCTCTTTGATGTGCACAGAAAGATCAATGGTATTTACACCAAATATATATATATATATATATAATGGAATAGCCTTCAAATAAGTTTCTTCGTTCAGTTAAGAAAAAGGCGACAGACATTTTATATTAGAGCAAAGTATTTTCTGACAAGGAATAACGGATACCATTCTTGAAATCGGGAAACACAAATTAACCATAAGGAACTCTCAAGCATAAGTCACCAGTAAGATAATTAAATTTCGTCTAGTAAGCCCAATACTTTAAATATATATATTAAGTGGTTTAACACAGGAAAAGAAATGTGACATCAAAATCCGAATGTCCATTGTATTAGCAATTGATGTCTTCCAAAAGCCAAGAAAATTATAACGAAACAGGAAAAATCCGTGGACGTGTCAGTGACTCGGAAGTTTTAGGGAAAATAGTAAGAAAAAAAATAAGAAAGCAACAGTTAAAATTTGTTGGATACATAATGAGCATACAGCACTTGCAGAATTTGACACAAACATGGTAGACTGAAAGCAAGCGAGACAGAGGAAAGCTGGGTATACCGTAGCTAACGGACGTGTAAATGGTTGGCAAAACAGTGATTTGGAACCATAACAAATACAAATCCATGCCAAGATCCAAAAAGGAAAGGATCGTCCTGACGTTGTCAAAAGCTATGATCGTCAAAGATCCGAAGTGACAAAAGAAGAAGAAGAAGAAGAAGAAGAGGAAGAAGAAGAAGAAGAAGAAGGAGAAGGAGAAGGTTTTTGTTCGGGGCTTCTTTCTTTTTATTTTCACCAACGTGTAGCCGAAGTAAGGATCAGATAAAAACTATCGATGAAAAGGATAAAATAATTAAAGAGTTGAATTGTTTGCACTGTTTTCAAAAAAATACAAAGTTCCCCATAATATGGGGAAACATTTTAAATGCAAGTATCCTGGATTATAAAAATAACATAGGGGACAACTATATTTATTATATAAATGATATACAATAGTCCAACATATTATCTAAAATTTGAATATTGCATCCCTGACAACAAAATAAAGGACAAGCACGAATCTGCTCTCTCATATCAGTACGGTATAGCATATCACCTGTGACGATTGTTTTCTTCCCAAAGTTGTGCGGGGCTACAAGTGGCGTCCGGAATAGCCATATCATTATCCAGGATCTGTGGCTGCCTATAATTGGACAATTCTCCAGACCTAAACTTCTAGAACTAATGCCTGATACTGCGTTCACTCACAATATTTCCCCCCCCCCAGTGGTTTAATGTATTTGGCGACTTGATGAGGTTAAAGCAGGCAAACCCGTACGAGCTGCTTCGACACGGCCATGTTTCGTTGCAGCTGCACAATGTATGACTGATGTGTGTGCGCAAGGTGGCCGCATTGGTCAAGAGCAATAACCCCCACGTCCACGGCCACGGCCACTTCCTTCCCAGCACGTAGCACACTCATTTGCGTATAAGTGATGAATTTTTCTCACACGACAGAAAAAAAAAAAACGGCAAGGGCCTGTTTTGTTACCCAATATTAACGTCTTTAGTATTTCTTTGTTCGCAAAGACTCACTTATTTCTTCCTCTTTTTTTCTGTGTACAGTGTCTCTTCAGGGTGTGGGCGATCATGACTCTCCACTATTTCCTCTCAGTTGTAGCTCTCGCTAAGTTTTGTCTTTTCACCATTCTATCCGCTCCTTGTCCCCGTAAGCAAACCATGTAAGTTAGTTTACGCGTTTTTGTCCTTTGATTGTTAAATTCTCCAAACCTTCGTCCTTCTTTATATTTTCAACAAAATTTAAGTAACTCATTCCAAGTATTAGTGCCGTTTTGGTCTCAATTCTTCTTAAAACTTCCTTGTTACTTATATATATATATATATATATATATATATATATATATATATATGTATTTCCTCTCATTTCATTGTTGGAAGTGTTACCTGATGATCCAAAATCCTTTAAAAGGATTTTGGTGAAATAAATTATTGTAATGGTACCTTAAAGTGTCTGTTGTTTATTATAATATTAGCTCTGTTCTTCATATTGAGCTCTCAGGATTTCATCCTCCTTGGATTTACCAATTCAGTTTACCAAATTCTTCATAACTTAAATATATATATATATATATATATATATATATATATATATATATATATATATATATATATATATATATCCCCGGTATCCTTAGCATCCTTTTGTAGAATGACATTTCTGTTGTTTCAAGTCCTCTCTCTGTTTTTAATTAAATGTTCTTAATGCATTACTTAGCTTTTGGAAGGCATCTTTTGCTGTTCCAGTGCACTATCGGTTTTCAGTTTCCTCTTTTCCGAACTATTTTAAATAACATCCAAATGTTTAAATGTTTCTCAATTGTTTTCGATTTCTCCAATTCGTATTTTGTGTCATTGGCTATTCCAAGTACTGACAACCATACATATTGTCTTCATGCAAATTATGTTTAGTCTTTTCTTCGTTCTTTCCTTTATCTACATTCTCTAGGACTTCCCGCAGTATCTTTTATGTATCTGACACACAGTGTCATCTGTATATTATGCTTGTGTGCACCAAGAAAAAAAGTTTTGTAGAAGTTCTAGTTCCCTCTGGATCGTCTTGCTCCTAAAGTTGAATAAGTCCGATATGATGCCACAATCTGACGTCCGCTCCTTTTTATTTTTCGTACATTCTATTAATTTTCCATCCGTGTGTAGGCACGTTTTTACTACAGTATAAGTTCTGGATTATTTAGTGCAGTCGTTTTCAAATAGTGTTTTCCTCCGGGTCGCATGTTAGGAATTAAAATTTGCTCGCGCCTCGCCAAATTTTATGTGATAAAAAGTACATTTAAAAATAGAAAAAGACAGAGAGAGGGTTAAATGTAAACGACCATGGATTCGAAGTCAGAACATTATCATTGATAAATCTCTTTTCTAATTTGAAGACCCTAGTTATTATATTCTTAATACTCGATATCGGTTAATAATTATTTATAACTATGCTGGGATTCATGCATACATTTACAAGTAATCCATAATAATAATTTAAATTTTAAATCATATTTAATTTTGACATATGAATTTCTTAAAACTGATTGTCTTTCAATCATTCCACCGCCCCTGCTATCCTGCATCTATGCGGCACGTCATAACATTTGGGAACTACTGCTCTAGAGTACTTGCCAAATAAGCCATGTTTTGTTTTTGCAGTTTCAACAGTATTTTGTGTTATACCTTCCTCATGAATCACTTTTGAGTAATGTATAAAATATAGCTGTAATTCTTTCTAAATTTGTATTGCTATTTCTGATATCATTTTGAGCATAAATATCGCATTCTTTCTGCTAGGGTTTTTAATGAAAAAACACTATTCTTGTACTTTCTTTCTGGTCTAAATTCACTACCCGATTTAATAATCAGAATTCGGATGATAACTTTCGTTATATGGTCCATTAGCTCTCAGTCATTTGAATCTGGTTTCTTTGGCAGTAGTATGAATCTAAAAAGGTATTCCAACATATCACTACTTTTGTATATTTAATTTATTATTTCTATAAATTTATTATGCCTCGAAATCGTCCAGGAATTTTTTTTTTTTTGGCATCTGGCTGCGTTGTTTTTTTTTTGTTTTGTTTTATTTGTTTTTTTCGTTTTTTTGTTTTGTATTTTTTTCCCTACCTATTTTTGGTCAATGTGTTGATGTCACTTTATATTTGAATATATCTGGTCTTCGCATATTTTTATATAGTGCAATTTTACCTTGAGATATGAAATCCTAATAAGGACGAAAATAAGTAAGACACAGAGAAAATAAAATAAAGCGGAACTATTCTCATGGGGAGGGAGAGTATAGAGTCACCGAATTAAAAGATTGTTTATGTTTTTGTTTTTCTATTGCCGCTCTCTGTTCATCATTACCTTTCTTCCTGACAGGGAGAAACATGTCGAAGGAAATGTTGGCAGCTAATCTGCTTTCGGTCCAGACATCGGGATTGGCGCATGGAGTTATAATTCGCGCCAAGGATATTGCCTTAGATTTCGCACAAATAATATATTAAGCTAAGTCTTCTTCCCCTAAGTGATTAATTTGGGGATTTAGGCTAAACTTATAGTAATTTCTCGAGCCTAGAAGAATCCTCAACAGAATGCAGAAAGCACTGGACGGCCGTTTGTCCTATCTGGGAATCATCAGCAGTGCGCATCCACTACCGAGACTCGAACTCGGACCGTTTCGATACAAAGCAAACGTCATACCAACTGTACCACGAAGAAGACACAAGATAGACTCGATATAGCGCCGCTACTCACTCAGTTCGGCAGCGATTCTCATTCAAGTATTCAGATAACCTCGGAACAGTACTCCAAGAGCAACGACTTCTTTGTGTTCTTAAAACTACGACTAAGATATTACACTATATTATTGAACTATATACTTAGTTCATGACATATTAACTGAATACACTTGTAAAAATAGAATACGTGGATTTAACACATCACAAGAAATATTTAAATAAAATACACAACTGAATTCAGAGTTTTATTTTGATAGAATTTTCTGTTGAGGAAGATAGATCCATCCCTTTTCCAAGGACAATAGCAAGCAAAACGTAATTGACCGGAATTTGAATTCTACATTCCATGCCGAATATCGCTACACTGCCCGTACAATTATCTATCTATAAGATTAAATGTCTTGACCAAGTATAGAGATTTTATTGAAAATAAGTTTTTACTTCATTAGGCTACAGAATTATCTATCTATCTATCTATCTATCTATCTATCTATCTATCTATGTAGATAGCTACCTAGCTATGTATCTCGGTCCCTCATCTATCTATCTATGTATCTATCTATCTGCCTATAGAATATTTATTTGAGCACGTACCCAGAAACTACTATTTGAAAAATATTTCTCTATTTATTCTCGTGCAAGTAAGCCAAGTTTAAGCATAGAATCGCTTATGACAAATCCACGTCTTCCATTCAAGAGCGTATGTGCAGAAAACTTGCATTGTAGCAATGACAAAGCGATTTGGTAATCGTTAAGTTGTCAATAAAACCTCGCCGTTTAGGTACGAGATAATGTTAGACATTCGTATGCAATATTG
>CAHIKZ030001713.1:5612500-5615000 GCA_903632075.3 Acanthosepion pharaonis
GGGTTTCACATAATTTTGTAGAGCACTATATATATATATATATATATATATATATATATATATATATATATATATATATATATATATATACTACTACTACTAATACTACTATGCAAAATATGGAGGTTACCCCTGGTAATTTTTTAAGTTGGCGTAAAAATTAGTTATTTTGTATCTTAAATAAAGAAAATTATTGTACACGATTTAAAGAATTGAGACATTATGTTTTTTTTAGAAATTCTATTATGACTAAAAGAAAATTACATTTTATAATTAAATTTTGTTCCCGTCAAAATATCGTCCTTTAGCCTTGATTACTACAGCAAAAATCTTTGGTATTCGTTGAAAAAGTTGCTCGAATTATAAGTTCCATAATTCATCGCATTTTTTCTTCAATGACTTTAAGAGCTCTTTTTTATTTGCTTCCGCTCTTCAAGTCAAGTTCATCACATGCTAATTCTGAGGGTGGCTTCAAACTTTTGACCTCTAGTGTGTGTGTGTATATATATATATATATATATATATATATATATATATATATATATATATATAAGTATATAATTGGTATATACGGAATTAATATAAAATATCTAAATATGTCTGGGTGCTTATGTATTATAATCTGATTGTGTTTGTGTTGTTGTACACATGAGTTTAGGATCCATTTACAAACTTGGGATTAAAATGTATACATATATATTGTCGGATGACCGGATGAAGTAGCGTCTGTTCTAGCGTAATTTCAACGAAGAAATAAATTGAATAAAATGTGTATTTCTTCTTTTCTCCTCAGTAATTTTATAATTTTTAAATTTAATAGTGTTTAAATTTGGATTTTAAAATTGGCAGTTTTTAATTTTAGTATCAAATTTTAGCATATAATTTAGTAATTGTTGTTTGGCACCATGCATACCTAGCGAGCTGAAAAGAAATATTCATAAATATATGATTTGTTTTTTACGGTTTGTCAACCATTTGATAATTATTTAGAGCTGAAAAATATTTCGGGTTTTAGGAATAATTCTTTCTTTACGTTCAAGCGATCTGGAAGAAAGAAAGAAAAAATAATACGAAAACCAGGTCATAAGCGAGCACACACGGGCACGGCTGACAGATACCAGATGTCAAAAAAAAAAAAATATATCAGGTCAAGCACTTGACCTACTTCCGTGTCCACGAAAAGTGGTAGTTTGTTTTTAAATGGTTGAAGAAACAAAGTTTAGGGACAATGGAAAAAAATATTGATAAGTAACAAGTGGACAGTGTGTCATTGAGATGATAGTAAAAGTCCAAGTGGGTGGGGAAGTGTATCTAAGGATATGAAGACAAACCATTAATACGAAAACACAGACAATTTCCAGAATTGGAAAAAAGCCACACAAGATGATGTTGGCTGAAAATGTTTTTTTTGAGATAATGAAGATTTTTGTTATCAAGCTTCGAGCGAAAGAAAAAGTGAAATATTTTTATTCGTTCACGAAAACGCCACCCAGTCTGAGAAATCCCTTTCTTAGGTCATATCCAATTAGCGATAAACTGCTTGACAAATACCACGTGTTAAAAAAGCCGAGAGCGTCATCTCGGTCGCGTATGATAAGGGCGATTTAAATTAATATTTTGTTTTTTTTTAAACAAGGGGTTTCTTCCCCCAGAACAAAGCCACGGATTGTCTACACCCGACTAAAGACCTCATTGGCCGAAAGCAGTCACATGACACACGAAGGAGGAGGAAAGATACCCGACCAGGACCTCATTGGCCGAGAGCGGTCACGTGACGCACGAGGAGAATCGGTCGACGCCCTTGTCAGAAGTGTAAGTGTGAGGGGCCGATACGAAGAAGCGGGGAAGTTGGTATACGCCCCTCAGAGGCACAATAAGGAAATGGGTGTGAAAGTGTGTTACCGAAAATGGAAAATCCCTAACCAGAAATAAGAAGGGTGGATACGTATTTAGAATTATCAAGAATCCCCGATGCCAAACAGACCCACCCCAGTTTTTGACGGCGTCAATAAAAGCGAAACCCCAAACGACAGAAATCAGATCAGCCGCGGACGGCGGGCCGGATTCGTTCCCCCACCCCCCTAGCGGGCAGGAGAGGCCAGCTCGTTTGGCCGAAGTGAAGCAGCTCGTTTGGCCTAAGTGGAGAAGTTGGAATCAGAGCAAGCTGAAGAGAAGAAGTTAATTCGCGCACTGACGGCGGAGATGAGTGACCAATAATTCAGACTCTGAAGAGAAGAAGTTTTTCAGCCACGGACGGCGAGAGAGATTGAGTTGGAGTTTGAGCCGTGAACGACAAGCAGAGATGAGCGCCCAGTGTTGAAACCGCGTCAAGATAGCTGACCAAGATTCACGCACACTTCTGGACTCTTCTTCAACCAAGAACAAGTAGTTTGAAGAGCGACTTACAATCAGACCACAGAAATAAGTTTTTTTTTTTCGACTTTCGTCCAAGGACACGCCGAAACACAAATTTCTTAGAGAGCAGACGACTGGAAGCCTT
>CAHIKZ030001713.1:5620000-5710000 GCA_903632075.3 Acanthosepion pharaonis
CATTCTGCCTGATATCCATGTACGGTCACGATGACACAACAGAAAGTCACGGACTTGGAATACGAGATATTGTCACATCCACCATATTGAGCTTATCTCTTGTCCACTGACTACCACTTTTTTATTGATAATTTATTAAGCCAAAAGACATTGCGTTGCAAAAATGATGCAGACAATTTATTCAAAGATTTCCTGCGGCAAACTTTTTAGAGTTCTATCGTAAAGGCATAATATTGTAGCACAATGGCAGAAATATATAGCTGTTCAGATTTACTATTATTATTAATTATTATTAATATCAGTAGTAGTAGTAGCAGTAGTGTTGGTGCTAGTATTGATTGCGAGAGCAACAGTCAGAAGTGAAGCTGGGATACAAATAGAGAAAGTATATATATATATATATATATATATATATATATATATATATATATATATATATATATGTATATACATACTTTCCTTCCACCCAGCCAGATAAGAGTATTCAAGGTATGTGCAACACTAATAAATGATCTGGTGATAGGTGTTGATAAAAGCATCACATAACCTTGCAGGTGTGGTCCAATTAGAATTATTTTCAAGCTGAGAAACTGGTAAACGAATGAGGGTATTCCTAAGTATTGATTTGTTTCGTCCAAATCATCTTGCCCCGTTCATTATTTAATCTTAAAAATAAACAGATATGAAGATAATTCCTTTTATTATTATTATTATTATTATTATTATTATTATTATTATTATTATTATTTTCTTTGTTTTCTGGCGTTTACTCATTTCTTTCCGGGTCCCGCCCGGGGACCTAAGGCTTGAAATGGCATCATGACACTTTCCACTGAAAAAAAAAAAAATTACATAGATAAAGCCCTTCGTAAAGTGTGGGCTGTATTTGTCAGAACAATTTTTTGTATTTCCTTGAGGCATGGACTTCCAGGAATCCCTTCAATTAGTCTACTGCAATCTTTTCCAACCAGTCCTAGGGCTCCAACTACAACAGGGATTGTTGATATTCCCAAATGCCACATTTTCGAGATTTCTATTTCAAGGTATTTTGACAGCTTTTTGAATATCTTCAAAGATACACTACAGTCAGCAGGGACTGCCATATCAATAAGGAGGCACTTTTTTGTTTATTATTATTATTATTATTATTATCGGTATTATTATTATTATTATTATTATTATTATTATTACTAGTAGTAGTAGTAGTAGTAGTTTTTATGTTTTATATTCCAATTAGTGTAATCCTCAGTTTTTATAGGTATTCAAGTGAAAGGAGATATTCTCAAAATCCCATTACGTACCCTAGGGTTATTTTTAGGAATGCTATTTTCTGCTTGCTTTCATTTCTGGGAAGTCCAACGTTGCTTAGAGTCACAGTAGGGAAGAAGATACTGAAATTCGTGCTTGCTTACGTCCCGAAAGTCCAATACATAACAATGAAGAAGGATGACCCAAGATATTTCGGCACAGAACCAAATGATGAAAAATTAAAGCTAGGAATGTTTCAGAATTCGTTATAAGTGGTGACCAAAAACCAATATCGTTTGGTTGTCTATGGTAAACTAAATGATCAACTCTGAAATCCCTTCATCGTCATTAACAAGGTTATAATCATAATCATATGTTTATGGGCGGCATTTTATAAAATAAGCTGTCGTCATAGTATAAAATATAATGACAAAGACATCAAACTTGCATCGGGTTCACGGCAGCAAAATGTGGTGTGTGTGCATATTTCTTTGAAACCTAAGTAAAACCGTTAGCTTTATACAACCGCTTGCTCACACCGATGGTTAAAAAAAAAGGCTTCGGGCGATTGACAGAGAACAAAGTTTTTTTTGGAACGTCGTGCAATGGGGCTACAGAAGCACTAAGAACTGTAAATAAAAGAAACCACATCACTTGAGGACATTCGACAGCAGCAAAAATCTAAAATGAACAGCTCATATAACACGAAGAGGAAATAAAGACCTAATCAAGATTTTGACGTTCCACATCACTTCAAAAAAAAAAAAAAGATTAGGGAGAAAGAACCCCACCCCAAACCTCATTAGTTTTTGTTTTTTTTTCCTGAAAAATTGCTTTAATATAAAAATTTTATAAATTTCAATACGGAATTTGTATTGAGTGCTCTGGTCATTGAATTCAGAATGTTTCCTTATAAGGAAGCTACTAATATTACCATTAGAATTTGTGATAAGGCGAAGATGATACTACGCAATGATCTCAGACATAGACCCATAACGTGAAGAAAAAAGTAACCCGTGAACCTCTGTCTGCCTGGACAATGGATGCTGACTGCTTACTCATAAAAAGGTTAATATTATCATTACCATTAGAAATTAAGAGAACAGATACTACACTTTGATCACATCCCGAGAGCCAGAGAGTTAAGATAAGGCTAACTCGATTATCACTAGTTGCACTTGCAATGAATGTTGAATGTTTTCTTATAAGGAAACAGTTAATATTACTATTACCATTAGAGATGAGGAGTACAACTGCTACAGTCTGATCTTAGTCTGGTTCCCAGAACGAAGAAAAATATAACTTTATTAGCACAGATGGCACGATCAATGAAAAGCGAATATTGAATTATAATAAAAAGGCTAATATGATCAATATAATCATTCATAAACGTTTCAGGACATAAATATTGAAGCTCAGAATTTTATTCTGGTCTTTTAACGAGACAAAATGGAAACATTTGGAACAAATACACGTACAAATAAATAAGCAAAGATTGAGGTCACTACCATAAGATTATAAGAGCACATACAGCTGATGGCCTTTTGCGGATCCATGATCTAAAAATTTTAGAGTATTTCTTCGATTCGACTTATTAGCGTTATCTCCTGTATTTAAGTGTCAGCTGAAAAGGGGTGGTCTTCACACAATAGGGGAGATTCAGTAAAATAACAGTTGCTGCTCGAAATACTCGCACATCTGTTTGATTAGTAAGTGGAATATTAGAAAGGGGTCCAATACATGCCCAAAGATTACCACTTCAAATAACACGCGAGAAAATAGGGTATGTATATATATATATATATATATATATATATATATATATATATATATATATATATATATATATATATATATATATATATATAAAGAAAGAAAGAACAGTAAGATATATAATCTGGGATTTTTAATTGATATTTTTTATTTTTACAAAACAGTGCTCAACGTAAATTTAAAGAGTATAAATATTACAAATTAACTGATTTAAAATATGGTCTTTTTCGCTACACAGTAATAACAATGTTTCAAAAATGGAAGATAAAAACTTCAAATTCAATTGTATAATTAAATTAAAATAAGTTATTCTAATATTCGCTTGAAGATGAAACGGAACTAATGCTTTTAATTAAATTATATCATTAAATTTGAAACATATTTTAAATCAATTAATTTTTATATATATATATATATATATATATATATATATATATATATATATATATATGTATGTATGTATATGTGTTTGTGTGTGAAAGAGATACATAGAGTGAGTTTGATTACAGAAGTGGATCAATAAATGCGTATCTCGAATCAATCGATGAGTGATGATATGGCATATTTAAAATTTTCGGTTTAAGAGATTAATGGAGCAATGTTCACAACGAAGCAAATCTTATTGAGAAATATCTGAGAGCAAATTATATCTCTTTGTTCGTGATTTATTAATCTTAATACGAATTTGATTATTGGTTTATTGATGTACTTGCCAGAACAGTTATTGAGCTATTCAAGTACATAACAATTTGGCTATTGATTTATTGATCTCCCTGACAGTGTTCTTACTTGCTTATTGATAAAGTTGCATTTATATTTACTGTTGTAAAAAAGCACGTAAGTTGATTACTGAATTTATTGTTGTACCTACAAATATTATTACCAACATACAGTGATGTGCAAAAGTAAGTGGAACCCTAAGATGATATTTTTTTTAAAAATAGCTCTTTTTTTCAAATGATCAACAGATCTTAATTAAACTATGTATTCAGTAAGAAAACTTTTATTAAATCAATTACAACCACTTTCAAAATTTTTTATCAAGCTGGAATAAAATTATCAATTCGAAATTAGGATCTTCAAATGTAGGTGAACCTTACATTTAATATTTGGTGACTTCACTTGAGGTTACAGAACAAGTCGAGGACTCACACATAACACTAGAGATTACTGAAATTTCTGAGACACGTAATAAAGAAAGAGGGCTATATAATTTAATACTATCTATGACTAAAACTGGCTGTGAACGGGTGGAGTCTGCGAGTGTTGTTCTAAGCATATGGACTGGCGCTATGGAATTACAGACAACGAAAAAACGGAAACCTCATCACTTGATGACTGTCAACAGAGCCAACAGATTAAATGGATATAACATGTAAACTGAAGGGAAAGTAAAGCCATAATCAAGATGGTGACGTTCCAAACTACTTTAAATAAAAATATATATATTATATATATATATATATATATATATATATATATATATATATATATATATACAAGCAATTATTTTAAATCATAAACAATCATCTGTAGGTTAAATTCATTCAGATGGCATATACAATAAAAGATAGCCATGAAGTCTAGGAGTCGAAATTAAATAAGGGCAGAAATTTAATTCTGTTGGTAGCGCAATAACAGATAACGGAAAAGTTGTTACAGAAATCCGAATGCGCATATGAATTGTGACCAATGACTACTAGAAACTAAGCAAAGTATTAAGAAATCGAAAAATCTCACCAGAAACAAACAATAAAGACCGCTGGACTTCTCTATAATAATTAACCTTTTGTGGGGCAGAGAAAAAAAAAGCTTATGAAGAAAACTCTCATCAGTACTGTAAAACAGTTACTAGACTATTTATATCTTATAAATTTCAACCGATTGCATTACTGGCCTCATGGCCAATGCATGACGATTGTTTCCTCATAAAAAATCGGCTAATTTTACCGTTACTATTACTTACGGGAACGTTGCCTAGTGGTTATCTTTTTGACCATGAGACCCGGGTTCGAATCTCACCATGGTAGATTTGTCAGGAAGGAGATTTCTTGATGTTATGGTCTGGAGGTAACAATCCCTGCGTGCAGCACCCTTGAAAAGTGCCTGAAAACCATACCACGGACGCAAGCCTTATGAATGATATTGGATAGATGGAACACTTATGCTAGCCCGAAATCACAAATCCTCGTGACCAAGGGTTTGAACGTGATAGGCTTGTTCGGCTAAATAACGCGCTCCCTCTCAAAAACTGTAATTAAGATCCACTCAGCATAGTCACATTATTAACGGCGGGTGGGATCCGTGGGGGGGGGTTGAACAAAAACAAATGTGCCTGAGCAGGCATCTGCAGTGGGGATTCGCTAGCCGACCTAGTAGACCGCCATCCTCGGATTCGAGTGGCTGAGCCATTTGCCTTTTTCATTACTTACAGAATATATTTAAATGAGAGCAGACAAAAGGAAAGGACTGATAACCCATTACATAGTTTGTCAAGATGGATGCCAGAGCAAGAAAAGAAGAATTGTAAATAGTCAAAACTTGTTTATAGACGCAAGAGACATCAAATGGTGAAGAGCCATGATTGAAGTGTACCGGACATAAAAGACGAAATGGGTCTCAGTTCCGTTAAATATTACAATTTATTACGCTTGCATTTTAATTTATCAAGATGTCTGTTTTGTTTGATATTAGTGGACACAGGCTTAACAAAATAATATATTCAGGTGAGACAATGTCGTTAGCAGACGAGGAAAAGAATATTGCCTGAAATACAAGAAAATATTGTAAAGGAAAGTGAGAAAAAAGACTAAGTAGTATTTGTAAGAAAACAGAATGGATGATTATTAGAATGAAGAACAGCCCAAGATGCGTGTTACGAATTGAAGATAACAAAATCAAAAGAAGGGTTTTAATAGAGGACAGAAAATGTGACATTGAAATCATACTGCCCATTGGAATAGCGATAGATGTCATCCAAATGTTAAACAATGTTTTTAAGAAACAGAAAAAAATCGTCAGAAACAAAGAAAAGAGTGTTTAACTGATATGTAATATCAACCGTTCTATATAGGAGTGAAAGCTGGGCAATTTTCACACAAATGAGGAGAACGGGAGCAATATATGTTGTTCTACAGAAGGATATTGAGCATACGTTGATTGAAGTATGTGTGTAACGAAGAAGAAAAACAATAAAAAGGACGCTCATAATCAAAATCAGAAAGAGTTGCAATTCCCGGAAAGAAAAAAACATGAGGAATAACGGCTTAGAATATTTGACACTAACAGAATAACATGAAGGAAGGATTGACAGAGGGAAACAACGAATAACCTCCCTAACTGGCTTGAGTGAATGCATGGCACAACAGTAAGTTAAAAGATACAAATAATAGGAAGTTGTAGAAGCAACGTCTAGCTACATTTAGAAGGAACACGGCACAGCGTTCCGTTTCTGTTTGACGCAAGGTACTCCTTGATTGATTGAGATTTTCGAAATTTAGTTCCGTTTTTCTACGAAAGGAATAACTCTCAAGTTCATAGAAATTACCAGTACTCGATCGAATAGGACTAATTTCTATAGTTTTATACTTGACTTGACTTTCCCGAATTCGTCTTCTGAAAATTTCAATACATTATTTCAGACACATATTCGGGTTGTCCATTGTCAAGTGTTTTAGGTTTTTATTACGAGCCAGAAAGGATAATGCAAGAATAGATTTATTGCTATAAAATATTACTTTGATTACACTTAAAGAGAGAACTTAAAGGATTTTTAATGGCCACGAAATGGTCGATATATTCACAGAACGCGTGGTCATAAAAGCGTACGAAAGTTAAATAGGCTGATTGCGCTTTAATTCTTGTCGGCATAGGATTTATAATGAGTGATTAAATTTTGGTATCATTCAACTCAAAGAGTTCATCGAATTGAACCAAAGAAAAAGAAAAAAAAAACAAGATAACTATCTCTGAAATGTACCTTTGATGGAATTCAAGACAAGATTTTCTGAAAATAAATAAAATTCGAGAAAAGGCAATAAAATTAAAAAAAAAAAAAAGAAGAAAATGTCGAATCCCGCTTAGGCTGTATTGCGCCCACGGAAAACCATTTCGAATTTAACACGTCAGTAACCATGGCACTTTTGCTGATATAGAAAGCAAAGGTTGTCTATCAAAATAAATCACAATAAAGTGAGATGAGTCGATTGGTCGATGTTGTGCATTGTGTCGTGAATGCCGTTATAAGAACTGGTTTTTGGCGTATTTTTGGCGCACTGTGACCGCTTCTCAGTATTAAAGCTTAACATGATTTATCGGAAGTCAAGCTTTACAGCAAATAAACTTTAATTGCAATGATATCGTGTTTTGGTCTCTGATGAATATTTATTGTGGATTTATATTTAAGAATAAACAAGAATTACTTCAGTTTCCCGCAGTTTGTTCAAATTTAACAGACAATATATATATATATATATATATATATATATACGAACAAATTCTCAGAGTTAACATGATTGAAAAAGACAAATATATATAAAGGTAAAAAGACAATAGGAAAACTGTATTATTTTTCGTTCAATACACACACACACACCCATATATATATATATATATATATATATATATATATATATATATATATATAAATATATGAAAAAATTCTCAGAGTTAACGTGACTGAAAAAGACAATATATATAAAGGTAAAAGACAATAGGAAAATTGTATTATTTACGCTCAATATATATATATATATATATATATATATATGTGTGTGTGTGTGTGTGTGTGTGTGTGAGAGAGAGAGAGAGAGAGAGAGCGGGAAAGTGTGAGGGTGTATTTCGGCAGCCAAAAATTCTCTTAAACATGTTTTGTTAAATAATATGGGCAAGTTTGTCTATCATTTTTTTTTATTAAACCTTTGAAATTTCTGCATACATTGTTACATATTAACTTAGATTTTTTATTGCTTTTCCCACGTATTTTCGAATCATATTTCATTCGTTTTCAATGTTTGACCTCTGTGTAGTTCCGCAACTGTTCTCCTGTTTGATGGCTCAATTTCAAGTCACTACTTGGTGACGTCATATAAACAGTCAAACTGATTTTTCTCTGTGTACGTTTTCATGTGTTTTTTTTTGTTTCTTTTTTTAACAAACTTGAGTATACAGTCCCTTATGAAGAAAGACAACTTACTCACTGTTAGCTTCTTCTCTTTTATTACAACAGCCTATAGAATTTGCAGTTTTCTTTACACTGTCTCTTTTATAAAGTATTTCAGTTATTGAATAAATTTGTGTAATGTTAATATTGTTTTGTATATTTAAAATATGTTCATCAATATGTGTACGTATTGCATGAAGTTTTGACAAATGACAAATTAATCAACGAGATAGCGTGGTGCATGTGTGGCCAATGTATGTGTTTTTTTTATTCTTCTTGTTGGAGATACAAAAGACAATAATTCATAAGAAAAATAATTTTTACAGCGGTTAAATTTTTGAGTTGATTAATTATTTTTAAATATTAGATTGTACGCTTTGAATTTAACTTTAATATAACTTAATTTAACTATAACTTTTATATACCGGTGGATTGTAATTTTAATTGCCTTTTATTTTTTGTATAATTACGGTCAATCTGGTTACAATATATATATATATATATATATATATATATATATATATATGATTCCATCGCTACACATGAATTACCATGTTTCAAAAACAGAGGCTAAAAATCTTCCAATTAAATTTTAGAAATTAAATTTAATTAAAGTACCTTGTTCTGTTTCATTTTCAAGCGAATTTTGGAATATAGGATCTACTTGTGTATCGAGCATTTTTTTTTTTTTTTAAATAAAAAAATTAATAAAGAACTTCGGATCATCAATCAAACGGTTCTTTCCTATTTTATCAATATATTTGCACACACAGAAACACACACACATATATATAAATATTTACACATGGTCTATCTCTGATATTGGGCACTTTATCCCATAAATATAGCACATCTTAAGACTATATATATATATATATATATATATATATATATATATATATATATATATATAAATTATTAGGAGGATTTGATAATTATATTTAAGTAATTCATCGATTCTGAAAGAAACCTCAACAGAATGTAGTAAGCACTGGACGGCCGTTTCGTTCTATATTTGGGGCTCATCAGCAGTGCGCATCCACTATGGAGAATTGAAACCCTTACAGCAAACCTCATACCAACAGTTCCGTCAGGCCACGGTGACGAAGAGATTGCAAATCAGACTCAATATAGCGCCGCTCGCTCACATATTCCGTGGTTGAACTTTTACTGAGTTATCTTTAACCATAGGACTGTGCCCCCCTGGAGCCACGACTACTCTCACTAAGCCGCTCACTCTAGAGCATTAGGAGCCGGTTCAAGCAAGGTGGCACAGTCCTATGGGATAATACATCATTGCTTGAACCGGCTTCTAATGCTCTAGAGTGAGCGGCTTGGTGAGAGTAGTCGTGGCTCCAGGGGGGCACAGTCCTATGGTTACAGATAACTCAGTAAGAGTTCAACCACGGAATATGTGAGCGAGCGGCGCTATATTGAGTCTGATTTACAATTTCTTCGTCAAGCGGTGGAACAGTTGGTATGATGTTTGCTTGACAACCTAACTGTCAGTGTTTCAATTCTCGGTAGTGGATGTGCACTGATGATGAGTCCCAAATATAGGACGAAACGGCCGTCCAGTGCTTTCTGAATTCTGTTGAGGTTTCTTCAGGACTCAGCGAATTACTCATATATATATATATATCTGTACTTGACAGAGTGAGACAGAAACCAAGATATAAACAGATATTGTATATTTATGGATAGATTCATTGCACGCGAGAGAAGAAAATTGAGCATTCGGGGTATGTTGATTATTTCTTTTTAGTTTTCGCATTCAATTACCCACTAATAAATGGATATATACATGTCTGTATCTTCCGGCTTTGTAAATGCAATCCTTATTTACTTGTAAATACATTAAGCATTTGGTAATAATTCCCTGTTGCCAAAATATGTAACAATGTTATTGAAAGTTTTTTTTTCATGTTCAATAAGTCGTCAAAGTGATGAAAATCGCAGACAACCCTGCAATAAAAATAATGACGTCTAAAATCATTAGATGTCGCAATTCTTCAGCTCTTTCCAAGACAAGAAAGAACTAATGAGGTCTGGATATTTTGTAGTATCGATGAACCTTTCAAATGTCAGCTAATACTTATCAATCCTAAATATATTCACTGATCTCTGTATTGATATATCGATCCCTATTTTATTTGTTTATTATGTTTCCGATCATCGATCAGCTGAACAATACAAAAGCTTCCTTGTACGAAGCCTGGTCAAAAACTTTGAAGAAACAAAAACAAAACTACAATACATCTCAATTCAGCATGTAATCTCCTTCAAAGTAGTCCCCTTCTGAATCCATACACTTTATTCAGCGTTGCTTCCACTGACGGAAGCATTCCTGGAAATCCTCTTTGGGGATGGTGAGTAGCTGCCTTGTTGCATTCTCTTAGTTTTTCTTGGCGTCTTCAAATATTGTTCCTTTCAAGTGGGACTTGACATTTGAAGAGGAAAAATCTCAAGATTCGATAGCTGAGGAATATGGTCGTTGTCAGTGTCGTCCTTGATAATAAAAAAAGGCTGCACAAGCCATGGTCACTCATGGAACCTCTGTGGTGTGATGACACTGCCACACTCTAAACACTTTCCTTCCAAGCACAGTTATAAACAACGAAAGTTGACGAGAACGTTATAACTTGGTGTGTATGCGTGACAGAGTTCAAGGTCAGTTTGGGCCCAGTGTACTTTTGTTCCGTTACTATATCAACAGTATTTTTATATTTTTTCATCCGGTCTTGTAGATTGGAAAGAAAAAAGTTTTTGAAACCTTGTCACATTTATGTGTTGCTGAAATATCTAATACTCTCATAAGATGTTTAATATTGCAAGACTTCGCAAAAGAAGCGTCTCACAAACTTCCCAATACATTCTGTGAAGAAATAAGATCATGTATGTTTGATGAGCATCTGTTAGATGAGAAAGAGGCTCTGAAATGTAAATGGCGTTTGATAAGTGCATTATTTTCAGCTAGAGTTTATGAAGGTTAGACTAATAGCAGTAATATCCATGAAGGCATTTCTCATTCATATTAACGACTAGCAGTAGAGTAACAGTAAGAGATAGATCAAGTATCGACCATCATAAAGACTGAAAAATAAAATTGACAAAGATTATTGTTTAAGGTTGACGGACACGCATGTCTTAATAGTTTAGTTAATTAGTTTTTTTGGGGTTTTTTTTTTACAAATTGGTCAAACCCAAACTCAAACAAAATCATTGTTTTCAATCGTTATGAGTCTACCGATTGAATAGAATGTTATTATAAACAATTGTCTTGTAAATGGAATTTTTAAAGCATTCTGAATGTAAAAATAAAGAAAAAAAACTGTGCAAGACAATAAGAAACACTACCTGCCAAAAAAAAAGTGAAGTTTTGTTGAAATCGGTTGAAAAATGTAGGAAATCCGATCCCATATATAAACGAACACACACACGCACACACAAACAACCTGGATTTTCTAATAAGGATAACTCGATATAACTTGTCCCCCTTTCATTTTTGTGATAGCGATGCCTCTTAATCGTGTTTTCAAATTGATTTCGTGCAAAAACAATTGTCTTTTTCCAATTTTTGGAGCTGTCAGAACCACCGCAAGGTAACTTTACGTAGTCTTGTGAAGTTTTGTTGAAATCGGTTGAAAAATGTAGGAAATCCGATCCAATATATAAATATACAGACACACACAACCTGGGTTTTATAATAAGTATGATTTTAGAAAATATTCAGATATTTAATAAATATCTATGCAAATTACACAATATTGTATGGGTGTACTTCCTATGCTTATTTGGTTGAGTTTGTTAGCGGCATATCAACCTCTCTAGGTTATTGTCAACATCTACATTTTTAACACAATTTTATACGTTCAACTAAATATATTTTGAGCGTAATTGTATCCTTGAATTACAGATAAAAATTATTGTTGGTCATTCTACTATAAGATATATTGTCAGTTATTTTGCTTTGAAATGTATTGTTGGTTATTTTACTATAAATATGTATTGTTGTTTCGTTTTATTATATTTTATTGGTTTTTATATAAAAATGTGTCATAGGTCCTTACCTATAACTACAGAATGAACTCTAACACTATGTATACTAAGCCTCTCAAGAGAGAGGGTCGAATCTAGTCGAGCCGATAGTAGATCACTCCAAGCCAGACTGACAATCATACTAACACCTTCGACATCTTGTATTATTATTTCGTGTAATATACCTTCGTTATTTCTACTCTTGTGTTCGTGTTGTTTTTCCTTGGTCCTAACCTGGACCATAGCAAAATGTATTGTTGGCATTTCAACTATAAAAAAAGTATTTCTACACTTTCATGGTGTTGTCTTTTCTTTTTTTGGAGGTTCCCTATTTACCGATAGCTGGGACCCTAACAGATGCTACCATCTCGGGTCAATGTGGATCTGGGAACAACAACAATTAATAGGTGGTTCCATACTCCTCAACTCCTTCAAGAGCCCTTGCTGCTGGATGCATTTTATTGTCATACCATGGACTGTCATCCTATGTAGAGTTTGTGACCTGATCTCCTTTCTGTCCTCGCTTTAACAACTCAACTGGATTGTAATATCCGTTTCCTCCAAAAACTAGGTACGTTTTCATCATCATCTAAATGACCCTGAATTCTCACTTATCCTGGTAAACGATTTTACCCTTAAGGAAGCTCCTTGCTTTGAACGTTTATGAAGACTAACTTTCACCCCATACCTCAGCTGGATATCGTATACAAGATCCACTGCTAAAGATACTGGCGAGCTGGCCGCTTGTGCCTACCGACACAGAAAGTACATGACTCCTAATGCGATGATCTATCTTTACAGGTCAGATCATAAATGGAATACTGCTGTCATAACTGGTCACCCGAGACTTTATAGAGTTAAAAAAAAATCAACGCAGCCTTGTGAGTGATGAATTATGTTCCACTCCACAAGCCCTTTCGCTCAGACCAGCCGTCTCCAGCATATCGCTGCTCTATAGCTATTTCCCCGGAAAACGTTACACTATATAAAACCTTCACACTAAACTCCCATGGCACGTAGATTTTTCCCTAAACTGAATTCCCTAAATTAAGGGAAAATACAGCCACGAGACACTCAATGTAGAGGATTACTGAATGAGGTTGTTTTATGAACCTAAGAGGAGGAAGTAAGTCCAGATTATTAGGATACGTAGGATATATAACAGTTGTCCTTAGACATGAAAAGGCTAATAATGTAGTCATCAGTGAAGCCATTAAAATCTTTGAAAAGTCATGGTCGATCAATGTAGATCAGTAACCACGGCTCTAACAAAGAAGTGCTGTTCCTTGTCCGTAATATGGAATATTCTGAGGGTCTAAAGCTGTCCTTAATATGCATCAAAATTACAAGCACAACGAGAGCGTAAATGTAATTGCTGTTGGACATTCATATGTAGAAACCAGGAGGAGCGTTCACCATCATATGTATGGAATCCTGTCGCTATGAATTGAGCCATATTGTAGTCGGTAATGCGCTAAAAATTCCCTCTCTTCGTTGCGTGAGACTGATGTTTTTCTTTCGATGCCAGCTTGAAGCAATCGCATAAATATCCACACTGATGAACTGTGATACAGCTAAACATTCTTTTTGTGGGTGACTATATATATATATATATATATATATATATATATATATATATATGCATGTGTATAATTGGCAAGTCGTATTTGCGGCAAGCAAATCCCTATTGCAGATGCTTGCTCAGGCGTATTTATGATTATTCAACACCCACAGAGCGCACCTGTAGTTTATACCGCAACTATGCTGAGCAGACTTTAGTTATAGTCTCAGGGAAAGAGCGTGTTTTCTAGCGTTATCAACAATTTGAAAAAGGCCAGCACGCTCAAGCTCTTGGCTACGATGACTTGTGACTTTGTGCTGGCACAGCTATCGATAGCCCACAAGGACTTTGTCTACCCAATGTTACTCACAAGACATTGTTCAACTCGTGGTATGGTTTTCATGCATTTCCTAAAAATGTTGCACGCTGGAATGAACCTCTACATTCCAATACATCGACCACGGTGAGATTGGAACCCGGGTCTCATGATCGAGACATCGACCTGACGATTGCGTCTAGCATGAAACAGCCTGTCGCCTCTGAGTTTTGACTTCTATGTTAAATTTTAAAGTTATATGCACATATGCTCTCTCTCTGAGATTGAGCACTGTTGAAACTTGATTAATGCATGGAATAATAATGCAACACAAAATGTACTTAGAACAAAATATATTGAAACAAGAAAGTGTACACAATATTTACATATAGTCTTTCGTATATTCCTGGGAAGACCGTTCCTGGAGAATGTGTTGACTTAGTCGCAGTCGGGCAGAGTCTCTGGATTGAATCTCTTGATTCCTGTATTTATCTATCCACCCACGAGGATAAAATGTGGCACAAGGCCGGTTTAAAAATGGGTATCTCCGAGCCCGTAGGCTCGGCCAAAAATGGCCTTTCTGAACCCGCCTAGACGGGTTTCAAGGCCTGTCTACCACCCCGGACGAAACCCTGCCTCTCGGCAAAGCCTCGTCCAGGTCCCTCACTGCAAAATGCAGAGAGTTCGACTGAGAGTGAATCTCTTGATTCCTCTCCTCTCTTCCCGGTACCAACCATATTTATATGGTCGGTACTCCACTATGCAAATAAGGTGGATGCTACCACAACAAGCACTTTATCCCATAAATATAGCGCACTTTACAGCTGTAATATTATTCATATATATATATATATATATATATATATATATATATATATATATATATATATATATATATATATATATGTATGTATATATATATATGTATATATATATATATATATATATATATATATATATATATATATATGTATATATATATATATATATATATATATATATATATATATATATATATATATATATATATATATATATATATATATATATATATATATATTATATATATATATCTGTACATATATATATATATATATATATATATTTACATATATACATATATGTGTGTGTGTGTGTGTGTCTGTGTCTCTGTGTGTGTGTCTTTACTTAATGATTTATCGGATTTATGAAAGTAACAGATTTAAGCAATGCACTCACACCACAATTAGTTATTTAAATAGGGATTTTAAAATGCAACTATATTTGTATTATTTTTAACCAATCCAATTTTGTGCAATGTTCAAGAAGACTGGTTGAAAACACTAACAATTTTTTAAGAAGTAGATAATATATCGACGAATAAAGTGGAATTAAAACATTAGGAAATCTTTGATCATTTGTTTTGCAGCCAACGGTCTAGTCATGAATACATTTCGTTTTCCATTTAAACTTAGTAACACTGACAAATATCCTATCTATTCAATATGACACATTTATCTGTTCCTTCTATTTCCATATTCTTTTCATTTTTATAAAGAGATAAAAGTTCACAGCAACTATTTGAATGAGAGCAGCATGAATTTGAATCAGAAAAGTAGTATAAATTTAAATCAGGAAGTCAGTATAAATTTTAACTAGAAATGCATTATGAATACTCGTTCAGATCTGTGTTGTCAAAAGCATTTTTATCCGCGACATGAAAAATGCCTTCATTCAATCCGAGTCTTCTTTTATGGTAAGTCAGAGTTTATCATTTATGGATGAATTGTTTATCTTATCGTACGTTAACCCCATATATCGGTATAATTTATATTATTGGGACTATTGTCATCATCTTTGTCGACATATTTATTACAAGGTTTTGGCCGTTGTACGCTCCTGCCTTCAGGTGGTTGCAACGTCGAACTTAACAATAATATATATATATATATATATATATGTTTGTGTTTGTGGATAAATACATAGATAGTCAGATAAAGTGTCCAGAAATACATATATGTGTGTGTGTATGTAGATAAATACAGAGATAGATAGATAACGATTCCAGAAATATGTATATATATCGATTCTCCCGTCGAGATTCGACGTATGAGGGTCAAGCAGATCAGTTTCCAGGAAACCGACAGCCCGACACCGGCACATGAGACTCGATTATAGTGGTGAAGGCTTCGTGCAGGACCATCCACACTTTTTGAAGGGCTGAATACAGAAACCTGGTACACTACGTGCCACAAGGTTCCCAAACAACCCCCTCAGGTTTTGAATTCAGAGTTGTCCTTCTCCTAGACCCGTTGCCATCCAAGGCTATAGAACCCAGTCTGTCCTGCTATTTTACCCATAGCTGGAGGGAGAAGAAGAGGATTCACACCTTTCCCAAGGTGAGTGAGTGTAATGGATTCAACCTGGATTCGAACTCGGCTCTGCGATTCCTCTATCCGAGCCGATAACCATTACTCCACCGTGCATATATATATATGCATGCGTGCGTGTGTGTGAGGGAGAGATTATAGTTGTTCCGACCATATTTTAATGAGAAAGGAGAAGCCTCAGACGTTTTGAGTTATAATGTGATTTTTTTTAATAGATTTTCTTTTATTTTCCATATTTTCTGTTATACACGTTTCGGGTCTTCTAACCTTTATCAGGCGGCGAATGGTTATTTCTACATATTATTTAAAGAAATTATTTGTTTTCATATGTATTTTTGTTTAGCATTGTCTTTTTGTGTGGTAGTAATCCACATTGTTCTTGGACTGGTGGGAAAAAATCTTCCTTTGCTTAAGGGGTAATAAAACAATTAGGCTTGGTTAGACAAAGGGGGCGGGATGAGGTCTTTGTTTTTATTATTTTGAACCTTTCTCCATTTTTATGTATTGTTTGTGGGTTTTTTTTTCGCAAGTATGTGTATAGATGTTCCTTCTCCATACATATATCCGCACACACAAACACAGCATACAATAAACATGTAGTTACTTTATATATTTCTTTAGAATAATATAATATTTAATATATATGTATAGAGAACGGATATATTCACACGTACTGGAAAAAAAACAAACACACTAAACAGACCACACGCACGCACACAGACACATACACAACCATATGACCCTTACACACCATTCAAATTGTGTGTGTATATATATAGTAATTCCTTGTAATAAATCAATATATATGTATGGAGAAGGAATATACATATAGAGAGACATACTATCAAGAACAAACACAGACGCAATACAAAATCAAAATTTTTATCTTATTACTTTATTTCTATATATACGCACTTTAAACGAAAAGGTAAAATAAAAAAAAATATATCGACTAGTTCTGTACATTAAAATATGAATTACGTTTATGATATAAGAGCGAGTATTAGCAGTTGTTGGTCAACAATAAGTGTAAATGCCTAGTGTCTGCAAATAGTAATAATCCCAAACATTATAACTTTATTGCAGTTATTTTAGTTAAACTAGAAAATATTTTAGAATCTAGATACATTAGTCACTATAACCTTCACATCACATAGCTGAGTTGTAACGATTGTAAACATGATTCTTGTTGATACCAAGAGAACCAGCTAAAACAAATACATAGACAATATCATTATTCTGTAGAAATCACTTATAAGACTAATCTTCGAATATGTCTACTAGAATTGGTTTATGTGACTTTTCGAAGACTTTAATAAAAATGGAAGCAGTTCAGAACCGACGTACTAAAATAATAAATGGTTTTTATACTTACCATCAAAGACTGAATTCTTACGTTTTATCTTTAGATAATCGCGATGATTTGGTTGAAACAGATACTTAGACTGGATTTAAATATCTTAATTATAGAAAGGGTTTTAAGCTTAGAAACCACAACAGATTTACGGAGCATATAGTAAGGCGTTGATGAAGCCCCACAACACGCAGAATGTGCGTTGTTATTGCTTCCATCAGAGAGTCATTAACGGGGTGAAGACGTTTGAGCCAAAACACTTCAGTAATTTAAGCACCTTCCAGAAGCAACAAGATATAGAAACATCTGAAGGGACTGTACTTGGTTCAATAGCTATCATGTCGTTTTTGATATCGTATGGTGTATGATGGTGTATAACGTTACTAAAAATGAACAGGTCCCGAGACTTTCAATTGATTTACACTTATGCAGTGGCTTCTAAATGTTCTATGTACGCCACCACCTTGGTTCTTAATCCACGTCTATAGCGGCAACTTGTACTCTTGTATGTTTTAGTGGAATCAGCGGTTTTCAGTCTGCTAGTATGAATCGTCTTCAATAAACCAGACCAAGATCTAAAAGGTCAGTCAATCTAACAGTTGCCTTCGTCCCACAATTATCACTCTTGCCAGGCATACGGCCTCCTTTGCGGGTCTTAAGTGCCACATAAGATTATTGCACAAAATTCATAGCTGAATCAATTGGATATACGTTGTCAGATCCTCATAAGTCTATCCCGACGGTAGACTCCATTATATATATTTATATATATATATATATATATAGTAGCGAGAATCAAGATCAGTACTATGTTAAGGAAAAGTCTAAATGTGAAATAACATTTCATTTTAAAGCTTCAAAGAACATTTTGTCAAGGAAAATAAGGTTATAAAGATAAATTATATAATTACAAAATATAAAGCTCAATAAACTTATTTTGATAAAGTTATAACAATAATTATATAACATTTGAAAAAAATAGACGATCAAAAACATCAGAACGATTAACAAAATCCTAATGAAAATAGCGTTCATACTTTATTAATACTTGATGAGTAGACCTTTACTTTCAATAAGAGCTTGACATCTTTTGCTACATGAGAAAATTATTGTCTTGCATTCATTAACAGATATTTTCTCCCATTCTACTTTCAAATTAGTCCATAGTTCTTCGACGTTTGTTGGATACTTTTCCTTAGCTCTTTCATTTAGTAACTTCCAATCATTCTCTTGTCTGGGCTTTGAGCATAACAGTAACATCCTCCTCAGAAATAAATGTCTTAACAGGCTCCGCTGTGTCACACGGCGCGTAATCTTGCATAAATGCAGCTGGTTTATTAACTGCAGTTCTCAAATTAGATACAACATGTTTCTTCAATATCTCTTTCCATACAGTTGCGTAAGAATTTTACCGAATGTACCAGCAGTTGAAATCATTCCAAACACCATCACACTTCCTCCTCCAAATTAAACCCTGCTTTTAGTACCCTGAAGGGAATATCGTTGCTTAGGACTGCATCGAACGAACCTTCTCCCCTTCACAACGGAACAGGTTAAACTTTGTCTCATCGCTGAATTGAACACAATCCCACTGTTCTTCTGTAGATATGACGTCTTCACTGGCAAATTTCTTTTTTAGAAATGTAAGGCTTCATATAGGCTACTCGACTGTTCAAACTTATTTCATTAAGTCTTCGGGAAATAGTGTGCTTGATATTTTAATGCCAAGGTTAGCATAAGCTCTTTTAGAGAAAGCGTTTGCTGTTGCAAATTGATTCTTTTTAATTCATTACCAATCCATCTTTCTTCTCTTGCAGTGTTTTTTTCTAGGCCTTCTTCAAGTTTTCGTAAAATACTATGAATAAGACTTAGATTTCCCCACAGTCTTTGAAATATCCCCAATCGAGGGTTTGTCTTCATTACATTACTAGAATATCACTTTTCTAAGGTCCAATGACGTCACAGATTTTTTTCGCCATGTTTACAATGCAAGAGCCAGTAAAGTGTCGGTGTAATTTAGTAAATACACTATTTTAAATTCATACCGTAAAAAATTGTCAATAATGCAAAGTAATTATTAAATTTTATGGATTTATTTAATCGTTCTGATATTTTGTTCATGTATCTTTTCGAATATTATATAATTATTCTTATAACTTTGTCAAAATAAGTTTATTGAACTTTATATTTTGGAATTATATAATTTACCTTTATATCCTTATTTTTTCCTTGCTAAAATGTTCTTTGAAGCTTTAAAATAAAATGTTATTTCATATTTATACTTTTTCTTAACATCGTTCTGATCTTTATGCTCGCTACTGTATATATATATATATATATATATATCCAAGAGGAAAAAATCCAGGTAGAACTCAATGTCCAGGACAGAGTATGAATATGATACAAAAGTCTCAAACACTAATATTCCATGGTTATAATTTATTACATTGGAATCGTAATCACGATCCAATTCATAAGACCTATAAATTCGAAAAGAATTCGGAAATATAACTTCGGGTAAAAAAATAATATTTTAGTGAAAGTGTATGTGTGGGAGAGGGGAAACAAGTGTGAGGCAGGAATGTCTGAAAGCTTTAGAGAGAGGTGTAATAGAAGAAAGAAGAACAGGAAAGGCCTGAAGGTGGGGATTAACATTTAACAGAGAGAAGTTTTAAAGAGAGGAGTTAAATAACGGTTTAAATGAGTGAGATACAGATAAATATGAATTATTTTTCGATCCATAATTCGCTACCGATTCGCTGACCTAAAACATTTTTTTTAAAAACAGACACCGGAAAAGTGTGTATACATTTGTGATGACACAACGCACAATATTAAACGATATGATCTCAACTTAAAATACAAAAGATGAGAAAGAGAGAGAAAAAAAAGATGGAGGGGCAAACTACAAACGAAAGGCATTTATAAGAGAAACGATGTGTAACCAAGAAAATTTGACAAAGCAAGTAATATCACCTACAGATTACAAATTTAACAGAAACATATAAGAATTAACGAATATTTAATCTAGTAAGGACCTACTATTTATATGCTCAAAAACACATACACAACAACATATCTATATTTACTTGCACATACATAAACATACGTGCGCACACACACACATATATATATATATATATCAATACACATACACACATGAATACATATACACATAAGGCATATACACATAGACATACACATATGTGCACATAAACATATATACATAAAACCTTTCGCACATCTATGCATATACATACACACACTCATCTAAGCAAATATACAACATATCTATCTAGACATATACACATACATATATATACACACACATATATAAATACACATACACACACATATACATACATATATATATATATATATATATATATATATATATATATATATATATATATATAAAAAAAATGAAATTTTTCTTTATTATTCGAAAAAAGATTTTTAGTGGCTACTCCTTTTTTTGACGCTCCTTTTATTTATTAAACAGTTTATTTATTTATTTTAGCCTACCGGCCCGAATATTCAAGAAATCTTATGTGCCCTTTCCAGCAGGATTCGAAGCTGCATTCGCCTAAGGGGAACTCGTGGGATCTGATATATATATATATATATATATATATATATATATACACAAACACACACACATATATATATATATATATATATGTGTGTGTGTGTGTGTGTGTGTGTGTGTGTGTGTGTGTGTGTGTGTAACAAACGGCCAGAGAGATGATTCCTGGTGTCATCAGATGTGATAAGGTAATTTAATTTATGTCCCCGGAATGCTTATCTTCAGACATCTTAACGCTGTTTTCCCTTACATACAGTTTTATTTTTCATTCTAATCTTAGGAAGTCGAAAGACGCAGACACTCTCCGTGAGACGCCTCGTTTAGAGCTTTTCGTCTTTGTCATATTATTTTCACTTTCGTTTCGGATACTGTTATATATACTACAAACATACATACGTTAAATTCAAAACAACAACGTATATATATATATATATTTCGTTTTTTCGATTGCAAGACATAATTTATTTGGTAACGAAGAAAAGAACACTGAGCTGCGAATGTTGGACGATTTCCTCAAAGATGAAGAAGATACTCCAGGTGACGGATATGTGCTTCTACAGAAGGATGCTAGGGATATTACGGACCAAGCGTATGAGCAACGATTGGGGCTTAGAGAGGTTACAAACAAGAAAGAGGCAGTTTAAGTTGCTGGGACATATAATGAGGTAGGAGAGCCTGGAGAATCTGATACTCACGGGTCGAATAGAGGGAAAGAGAGACAAGAGAAATCAACGCATGGCATACCTAGTGGGCTTAAGCAAGTGGATGAGAGAACGTGTTTTGTGGGAGGTGGCAGAGGAAAGGAACTTGTTGAGAGCTGCAAGGGATAGAGGGAAGTGGAAGGCCATGATCGCCTACGTCCTGAAAGGACATGATACATAGAAAGAAAATCGCCAGTCCACACCCGCGTCTATATCGATACAGTTAATTAAATAGAACATTGTCTCCCCACTACAGACGTCAGCTGACTGACCTTCGTGGTCTGTAGTGAGTCTTGTCTAAATAAATTCTAGTAGTCGCAAATCTTTGGAGATTTAAGTTAGGACAATAAAATAAAATAAACAATGCATTCTTTATTATTCATATATTAATTTGTTCTTAATATAAGCATTGTTTTAGGATAAACGCATTAGATACAGTCAAAAATGTATATCAAAATAGGAATACTTATTTTATTCTGATGCTAATCTGCAGTCCGTTACCAGACACTTTTTTTAACCGTCTCCTTTTCCAGTACAACTCCACAAGGGATTTGATATCGCCCACTTTGTGAATCACTTGGCTTACTATTTGCTTTTGAGTCTTATTGGAAACCAGGCTAACTTTCCTTCAAAGTTTTTCCTGTCTTTGAATTTTAAATAAAGTATCTTGAACTTTCAATTTTTTTTTCAGTTATAGCGTATCGTCAAATATTCAAGTAAAGTTGCTACGTTTAACTTTTATTTCATCAAGAAAAGGTTATAGTTGGCAGAAGATGGAAGAGAGTTTTTGGCAAGTTTAGAAAAAAAGAAAAGAAAGAAAGAATCGACCAATCTATAAAGCATAGCTTCTTATGAAGTACACAACTCAAAGGCCATAAAATAAAGTCAGTGAAGAAGAAGACACCCTCGGGAAAAATGTAAATCACACAGCCGGATCGTGATTTTTTAGTCGGATTTCACTGGGCGTGGAAAGGGGCCTGGTAGTTCTGTTGGGTGCAATAAACACAAAAATATTGACTCTGCTCCGAGAAAAGAATTGCACTGACCTTAACTGATTTGTTGCAATAACAATTGTGATGATCGTTTAACAGACTTAAGCGTTAGCCACTTAATTTTTGTATTGAAACCAAAAGAAAGAAAGTAAATAAAACTGTTTAAGGAGAGAATAATTTACACAGACGGGGGATTTACTGTTATATCCGTAAAGGGAATTGAGCAAATTCATCAGGTTCGAAGAAAGCGTCCCTCAGACAAACGTCATTAAAGACAAATTATAAATGATTTCTTAAACCAACTTGGTGTAATTCTTCGCACTGTTTGTTTGATAATTGTTCTTTTTTTTGTATTTTTTAGCTGAATTTTGAATTCTTTGATTTGTTTTCCTAAACTTATCAAATTTTTAGGTTATTTAAAGCCGACACATATTTTGGACGAAAATAATTCTTTACTTTTTATGCTTAATGACTATTACATTAAATATCTTTAGAATAACAATGATTTTTCCAGATAGAGAAGTCCTACTATTTAACCCATAGTTATGGGAGGAGATGGATTCAGGACTTTCGCAAGGCTATTTGCCCGTAAGTATAAGAACCAGACTAGAATTCGGAAACAGTATTCAAAATTCTTATTTGTTACACCAAACGTACATCCTTTTGACCTGAAACATCAATGTAGGAACCTCCGTTAACAGAGAAAGTAACAACAAACATGGATTGACATGGATCAGTCGTCCCCAAAACTTTTACACCATGGGCCCAGTGATGGAATCCTTGTTCCACTATTAACCTAAACTTGTACAAAAACATCTATTATAATATTATTTTTTTATTTAAAAGAGAAAATTCTTTGCTTTTTTAATTTATTCTTGTTTTTCGATAAATTCCTTTAAAATTTATATTTTTGTATTCTTCCTTCAATTTTATCTCCTCTGTTATATTGTTTTTTTGAATAATAATAATAATAATAATAATAATAATAATAATAATAATAAATAAGTCGGACATAAGTTTCAAAAATCGAAAAGAAAACACTTGCCTACTACTTGATATGGCTTGCCCCGCTGAGTGTAACATATCAACCAAGGAATTTGAAAAACTATCAAAGTATAAAGACCCGGATATCGAAATAGAAAAAAAATGTGGAAATTGAAATCAAGAATAGTACCCCAGAATAGTCATAGTAGGTGTGCTTGGAATGATAATAAAAGAATACAACATTGAAAAAAAATCCCTGGAAATTGTTTTTATAAGTACGAACTACACACTAAGAATAACTGTGTCCGTGTAACACTAGTGATATTATAAAAGATAGAAAAACAAATTCATCAATGTAGCCATAACAACTCATCTTTACTAGACTTAAGTCTTCCCGAAGAATTGGTAATTAGTGTGACCATAGCTGAAATCGAAATGTAATAATAATAATAATAATAATAATAATAATAATAAAGTTAAACATAATATAGGTAATAATAAATACATTAATATAACATTATATAGATTTTATTGAATTAGTTGAAGTCATTAATGGGAAGGATGAGTTTAATAAGTAGTAACATTGATATTTGGTTCGAAATTCGTGAGTTTTAGTCGTAAGTCCATCTTTGACTTTCACATATCTATCGAACTCCTTGGTTATGTCCATCGATCACTTGGGTTCGATATTGAGTACACTGAGAACCTCTGTCATCGACCATCCCTTCTTGTTTCTAAGTCTTCATGTCACTGCTTTAATATCTCTGCCATAATGCTAAAGTCCAGGGTCTTCCGAAAGCCTTGTCATATTATACATGATATAGTTTTCTATTTCAGATGACTGACACAAGTTCCAGCATTCCTTCTCGATGAGTGAGAGCATCAATAAAAGTGAATAAACTGGACCCAGTACATATGCTTTGTATTACTGTATTACTTGTTCTTCTATTGTTCGCATTACTTTTTGGTAGGGGTGACATGACCTGCGGACCACCATGCAGAATATTTTAAATAAGTTACATCAGTCTTCATCAAAGCGTTACCCATTCGTGGATATATATATACGATAAATTATGCCATTTATATTATTATTATTAAACTAATAATTTGGTTGTTGTTTTTTTGTTTTTTGTTTTGTTTTTTTTTTCTGGTCAAAACGTATGCAAGCTTAAGCCGGTCGAAATAGAAGTATAGCTTCCGTGTATCGTTGACTGTAATAATCGTTTAAAGATTTGCTCTGTGAAATTCTGGAAATAGTCTCGCGTGTATTAAACGCATAGATTTTTTAGGATTTATAGTAGCTCAATCTAAGCTAAATTTATAAGCATTTCTCCATTGCATTTGGTTCCTATTAGCCAAAAGGAAGAATTTATATAAACAGATCAATACCCTTCCTCCGGCGAAAGAAAAGTTGTCATAAAAGTTTCATACACACTCAAAATTTTCTGTATAACAACTTTTTCAGCAAGGCATATATTTTCTGTCTATATTTTTGAGATGAGTTATTGTATTATTTACATTATTTACATTATTCGGATTGTTGTCTTCATCTTTATTGTAATATCCACGACGTTCTAGAACAATCTACTTCGGTGGACGAAATAAAGGGTTCAGTTCGAAATTCCGGTTTTCTGAAGAAGGCCGGAGTGTACGACGACCGAAAAGTCGTGAATATGACAATAAAGATGAGGGCAACAGTTCCAACAATCTAAATAAGACATCTATTATCTAATCTAAAGTTTTTTGACATTATACTAAGACCATTCGAATTTCCAACACTTGACATAGTAACATAAAAATGAATTGAACAAACTTATTATTTTCTACTTGTTTAAATAATTCGGTACAGCCTTAAGAAAATATAAATTTAAAAATAAATTATTTCGACTTATATAGAGTGTCCCATTCAAATGCAACACATTTTAAATGCAAGTATATTGGATTATAAAAAATAACATAGAGTACCAAATATATTTATTACATATCTGATACACGCATATTATCTAAGATTTCAATAACATATCCCTGAGATAATCACCACCACGCATTCACGAAACAGCTTTCTCATTTCAATCACAATTGGCATTGCCTCACAGAAGTCTGTAACAGCCTGCAGGATCACCATTCTGGATGATCCTTGTCGCTTCCCAAAATGCTGTCGAAATTTCCTTTGCTTGCGTCAACGATGGATCTTTGTTTAATGAAGTATGTTTCCAAAACCTATGCAGTTTCTTTTGGAGCTCATGATGTTATGAAGATCCACCATCAACAAAAGAGATACCAGATACCTTTAGGAAATAAAAATATCTTGGATAATATGTTGAATTCTAGGATATCATTTATGTAATAAATATATTTCGTAGTGTATGTCATTTTTATAATACAAGAGACTTGTATTTAAAATGTGTCCATCATTATGAGTGACCCTGCATAATTCAATAACATTTTTCCGCTACACTAAGCTAATTTTTAGTAATGTGAAATAGCAGACGATAGCAATGTTTATTATAAAGTAACTAATGGCGGTCGATATAAATTATTCCTATACAAAAAGGAGGAATTTAAGAAAAAAAACTTTATAACATGAAACATTATTTTTAAATGTCAATGTGTAAAACTTCGATTAAAAATAAATAACACAGAATAAATATTTATGAAACTATGCTTTTAAATTTTAATGCAAATTGATTATCAGCACCATACATTATATACACTACTAGCAGCATAACCCGTCTTTGACTGGGTTTTTCATTACTGGGAATTTTTGCTGTTCACTTGGAGCAGTTTAAGTTTAAAGTCAGCCCACACGAAAATCAATATTAGTAACAACATTTGGGAGCAACTGAGGCACATCCCCAAATGGGGGGGGGTAACAATTTGAATGGGGGGCGGCCCTGAAAAGGGAACTGTATAATAATAAATAATATTATTGTAATAATTTAAACTATGTATTTTTATTAAAGATTTTATGAAAGATATATATCCAAGAACAGATAGTAAATAGTGAAACGTTGCTGGGAGATATAATGCCCAGGAAGTAGTGGAGAGCCATTGTCGCCAATAATTTGAACTCAAAACCGGTATCAAAGAAAAATTGATCGATATCGGATGAAAACTGTGGAAATACGTAAACAACATCCAATCACACACACACATACATACATACACACATATTTTGAGAATCATATATATAGATTTACATTCAGACTATTTCCCTCAATATAATTTTCATCATCACAATGTTCCGACTGTCCAGTCTTCTTCAGGTATATATCTATCCACGTAAGCCACAAGGAATTCCGAACTGAGCCATTTATTTAATCTATGAAATTAGATTGTTCTGGTGCCACTGGCCATGACTCGGGATATCTCGTCTAGTTCTTATTTTTAGTACTGCTAAGTTTTTTGCTCGCCATATCTCGACTCAGTCCAAGTAAACATTGCTCGATCTAGAGATTGAACTCACAATTGCTATATCACCTAAATTCACGAACCAACGCTTTAATCCACTAGGCTATTATCCCACGTAATCCGCACGTATATAGTGAAAATAACGATAACTCCCCAATCCTGGAATTGAAAACAGTAATTATCGTTCAAACATTCGCCCCTTTATTATCACATGTAGTCTGATGAGATATATATATATATATATATATATATATATATATATATTCCTTTATAGATAAAGATATTTAACTAAATGCTATGTTTAACATTTACCGGCCTTAATGCCCGAGAAATTTTCATAGTAAGTATTCGTCCTCCGACAGGAATCGAACCTGTATCCTAAACGGAACCACGATATATCCTGACGTGCCTTTAACTGATTGGGTCACAGAGGAGCGTTCGGTAAGCAAGGTTGATTTTATTGTCTTTCAGCTACAATCTTCCATGATAGTTTCACGTACATTTATATCTGCTCATGGCGTATCAAAATGTAATCAAATGGCGCCACACATGAATGTACGTGTTGGTAAGTATTTATTAAATGTTAACTATGCGCTGTTGTTTTGTTCTACTGATATAAGGATAAGACAGACCACAAAATACAGCCTTAAGAGAATTCATAATAGATTAACACTAAGTTTCAAAGTGTAATGATTTACACAGTATTTATAGAAGGCGCCCGATATTATTCCTGTTCAGCTTGTTAATGTAACTTGGGACGATATTTACTTCACACCAGACGTAATAATAGGAAATTCACGCATTCCACTAGCGATTTTTGTGTAGTGGTGTAAAATACTGAAGATTACAGGTTTTAGAGAAAGAAAAAAACATATGACACATGGGATGACGATGATATCAAAAACGATAAAGACATCTAGCATGCTGACATATAAATTACCCTATCATGGTGTCTTTTCTTGACACGATCAGATGCGAACTAGAAAAAATTCTTAATATCTGTATATTAAAAATAAACAAGTATAATGCTTAGGAGGTGACGTAAATTTTTGCTTTTTGACATCTCTTTCGTGTGACATGTCTCTTCGGGACGCGCTAATTATGACTCTCCATAAATGATTTGTAGCTCTTAATAAAGTTAGTCTATTCGCCGTCTTCCTCACTGGCAGAAATATCTAAACTATAGTGATTTTCTAATCCCGGCTTAGATGTGGCACAAGGCCGAAAGTATGGGGTACCCAGTGAGGATCGAACGCCCTACTCAGTCGTAACTGATCTAGCAAGACAAGTTTACTAACCATTACACCACGTCGAGTTGCCCATAGTGATTTTCCAAGCGTAGCTCAGATGTGGCACAAGGCCGGAAGTATGGGGAACCAAGTGAGTATCGAACTCATTACTCAGTCATAATTGTTCTAGCGAGACAAGCTTGCTAACCATTACACCATCCCGAGGTGCCCAAAATTTCTAAACTATATGTTGTATACAAAAACTTCCATGGCTCAGTTGTTAACAAATGCCTTTGATCGAGGGATATCTGTTTGTTTTGGTGAATATGATCATTCTTCGAACCTCGTGAATTGGTGCTGTAGGATAAAATAAAAAAAGAACTGTACCAAATATCATAGACTATATCACTTGAGGACATCTTATACGATTTAGCTCAAACAAGTCAGTCGATGTAAAAACTGGAATTGTAGTATTCAATACCTCCAAATCCAAGCTACTAACGTACCATCATAGCAGAGAAGAATCAGAATGTTCTCTTGTCATGATAAAAGTTTGTAATCGCAATGATGGTCTATGCTTCGAACGTCACTTGGGACTCAAGATTGCTCCAGATCTCATGGAACTTACACGAACCACTGTTAAGAAGACTGGGAAAATTGTCCCTTTGTTAGACCGACCCTGAATATAGCTGACCTCTCCTGCAATGCTGTATATCTTCAAGACTCATATCGGGACAAACATGGCGTACTGTACCTATATATGTGCTGGTGATGTTCAACCCCAGATCTCCAGCTTTGATAGTGTTCAAAAGATTCTATAAATTCTTGTGTGTGAGGACTTATCTTCCAAAATACACCCCCCCACTCCTGCATAGACGAAACGTCGCATTCTTTCCTCTAATCTATCGCTATTTTCATTGCATATATGCCTTAGTTCCAGTTGTTTCAAACTTTACAGCAAAGACCCGATATGCTATATATACAGAACCGAATCATAGTGATTCCTTTCTCAATACATTGGTTAAGAAGGAAGTTCCATTCGGAGAGAGTTTTTTTTCCCAAGAATTTCTACATTGTGAAAGTGACGTTCGAATGTTGAAATTGTCTGTCTTTGGTGATATCATATCAACCGTGGACGCCTGCAATTTTAAGGCGCTTTTTATATCTGTTCGGAATTCACGTATTCCTGCCATACACTTCTTGATGAAAACTTACATCACTTGCTTTATCGAAATGCCCCAAGTTTATGTCTTCAACAATTACTTCGCATCAAAAACACAATGCATTTCTAACTATTTCGTTATATTGCTGTAAGAGCAGGAGCGAAAGGATCAAGTGAAAATGCATTGCGACCCCTATTTATTGCTCAAAATCAATGGACTTAGGAAATATGTTAAAAGGTCATTCGGTATATGTTTATTGAATAGTAATCTAATAGGCACCGTGGAGTAATGGATAGCGGCTCGGATTGAAAATACGGAGAGCCGAGTTTGTTTATACTAAATGAAAGCATCCTGAAAAATGGGATTACATTATGAAAAAAGATGCTTATTAGCCGTGTAAAACTATAAAGGTAATAGAACGCATAAGATTTAGCTTAAACTTTAAAAAATATTATTATTATAGATATATTTACTTTACAATTCAACATTAAGCCGTTGAACTTAGTACTATAGATTTTAAAGAATTTACCCATCATCTCATCAGTCAGTCTATCTATCTATCTATCTATCTATCTATCTATCTATCTATCTATCTATCTATCTAATTCAGTCTTCTCAATGTCTGTCAATATATCTGACTCTGCTCAATATATGTCAATCAAGCTATCTAACTCTGCTCAAAATCTATCTATCTATCTATCTATCTATCTATCTATCTATCTATCACTGCTGTTTTTATCTATCTATTACGACTTGCTATCTACCCATCTATCTCTTACAATTTTTCCTGTTACACATTTTCCTATCTGTCCGCTCACTAGCTATTTATCTATCTGTTATAGTTTTTTCCATATCTATCTATCTATCTATCTATCTATCTATCTATCTATCTATCTATCTAATTCAGTCTTCTCTATGTCTGTCAATATATCTGACTCTGCTCAATATATGTCAATCAAGCTATCTAACTCTGCTCAAAATCTATCTATCTATCTATCTATCTATCTATCTATCTATCTATCTATCTATCACTGCTGTTTTTATCTATCTATTACGACTTGCAATCTACCCATCTATCTCTTACAATTTTTCCTGTTACACATTTTCCTATCTGTCTAGCTATTTATCTATCTGTTATAGTTTTTTCCATATCTATCTATCTATCTATCTCTATCTATCTATCTATTATTATCTAATTCAGTCTTCTCAATGTCTGTCAATATATCTGACTCTGCTCAATATATGTCAATCAAGCTCTGCTCAAAATCTATCTATCTATCTATCTATCTATCTATCTATCTATCTATCTATCTATCTATCTGCTGTTTTTATCTATCTATTACGACTTCTATCTACCCATCTATCTATTTTCCTGTTATATTTTTTTCCGCTCCTAGCTATTTATCTATCTGTTATAGTTTTTCCATATCTATCTATCTATCTATCTATCTATCTATCTATCTATCTATCTATCTATCTAATTCAGTCTTCTCAATGTCTGTCAATATATCTGACTCTGCTCAATATATGTCAATCAAGCTAACTCTGCTCAAAATCTATCTATCTATCTATCTATCTATCTATCTATCTATCTATCTATCTATCTCACATCCTGTGCATATCGAAACCTAAATAAAATCACCATCTATTAGAAGGTCCAAATTCTTATGCGCTCTGCGCCATGAATCTCAGTTCCGATTAAAGTTTTAATTTTAATTCCCATTACCTCGGCAGTCGATGACCGAATCCCAGACAATAGAAGATATAATCGGGCGTCATCACACAGTTTCCAACTTTCACTGAATTCTGTCGAGATAAGCGGCATGATTGCCAAGTAAGAAGCAGCAGACGCCAGTTTACATACTCTCGCACCACCGTTAGGCGTCACCACATGACACTTCAGCGATTGCAAAGTTCCTCGCTTATTACCCAAGGGACATTGATTATGGACACGAGTCTTCGTTTCCATTGGCTGTCAGCAATGGTCATTTCCGTCTGTCACAAGGAGCACGCCACCCTCAACGACCGCCAACTGTGTGCTTCTAAATTCTTTTCGTTTTATTGATAACAAAGAGAGATTCCACTGGGTCGATGCACACTCACAAAACAACGCCTTAATAGTGTTAGCTAGCGCATGTGCAAACGAGCTGAAAGATTGAACGCCATTTTGAAATTTTCCTCGTTATTCCGCCGGATATAGTTGCAGCGACAAGAAAGAAAAGGATAGCCGAGGATATTGACATTTCTAACCTTAAAATTTTGAGGTCTATATCTGTAATAAAAGAGTGTCAGACAAAAATTAATTTCAAATCTACAAGGGGCTACACTTCTTATTATATGTAACCGGATATTAAACTGTTCTTTGCCAAACCATTTTGGAGAAGAAAAACCTGTCAGGAGGTGAAGATTAGAAATGTCCTTTCATTGAATCGTCTTCTAATTAAGCAGAACGCATTTGATAGAAATATTCAAACTTTTAGGATCTATGAACTGAAGAAGTGTGAGAATAACACTGCGACGAACAAATAAAGATAGGAAATATTCTGTTTTTAGAAAGAGAGCATTGTTTAACATGGTTCTTGTCACGTTTCAAAAAGACAAATATATAAGGCTATCATTCGTCTTTGTTTTGAATATTAGTGCCACATCTTGTCTGGTGTTCCTACTATATATTTAGAAATAACTGATAAAATCCAAAGAAGAATCTGCAATGTTATTGGTCCTTACATGGCATCTCGACTTCAGCCCCCTTCCCGTCGCCGTAACTTAGCTTACCTGTGTTTTTTTTTCTTTAAATATTGTTTTAATTAACTTTCTTTTATTGTACCTAGATTTTATAAATTTAAGCGTAATACTAGAAAAGGATAGCCGAGGATATTGACATTTCTAACCTTAAAATTTTGAGGTCTATATCTGTAATAAAAGAGTGTCAGACAAAAATTAATTTCAAATCTACAAGGGGCTGCTCTTCTAATTATATGTAACCGGATATTAAACCAAACCATTTTGGAGAAGAAAAGCCTGCCATAGGGTGAAGATTAGAAATGTCCGTTCATTGAATCGTCTTCTAATTAAGCAGAACGCATTTCATAGAATTACTAGATTGACGACAACGTCTCATCATTTTTACTTTTGAAATGGCTAAATACAACCGTTAATTTTAATAACAGTTTCTTCTATCGTACCTCTCGCTTGTGCAACTCTGTTCCGTCTTCTTCCTTACCAGTCAACTTTGATCTTTAAATATTTAAATGCATTATCTATCGTCATCTACTGTCTTCTTAATTCATTTTCTTTATCCGTGATAAGACGCTACCATATTGAATCATTTTTAATGTTTCGTTCATTGAATATTTGTATAAATATAAAATAAATATCTAAATACTGAGATATATACTGAAAATACATAGATAAACAATCCCACATAGCAGCATATTCAATTTTTTTTTTATATTTTCTCAAGAAACCACTACAGTCATTAAATAGTCCCCTTGTGGATAGCAACAAATTACTTGTCCTCTTAAATGACGAAAGATTTGATTTTAAATAATATGTTTACTGGAAAAGCCTTTAAAAGATAACCTTAAAACTACACAAGCGCATCACTTAAGCCAGTTTAAATATAAATTTTATTATAAAAAATTCATATAGTATTTATTCCAGGAAACATTGATGTGTATTTTTAATCATTTAAACACAAGCAACAAATGGGGGCGTTTTTTTTTTTCTCATATTCTCTCACATAAGGGTCTCTACACTTATATGAGAAAATAGGAGATGAACACCCTCATGGAGAAATAACAATAAAATAACAGTAGCTAAGAATACAATAAATAACGATTGACATTGTATTTAAAAATTTGAAGATCAATGTTGACTGGAAAGCGAAACGCCGAAACTGATTTCAACACGCCAGAAGTCCATGAGAAGAGACTATTCGCATAGAACTTACATCTAGCCATTTCAACTGTAAAATGATGAGAACTTGCCTCAAATCTAGTAATGGGCTCAAATTCCAAATGTCTCATGACCATAGGGTGAAGTTAATCAGAGCAATCACCATGAAGCTATTTATAGAAAAGGCACAGCAAAGCTACGTTGATTATTGTATTAATCTTGATGTTTATTAGTCACAATGACTCGATTTTTCGTTCATGCGTCTGTCTTTGTATTTAGTAATCAGTAAAGCAGTGTAAATTCCATCCGAACACTTCATCCAATCCAGAGTGGTAGTTTTTTTTTCCGCTTTCCAAACCACGGCAAATATTTCATATCGTTACGTACTCAACAATTTTAGACACAATTTTTACGTACATTCCATTTAGCGTGTGTACGTGACTTTATATATATATATATATATATATATATATATATATATATATATATATATATATATATATATATATATATCGTCGAATATGTAGTGGGAAGGAATGTCAATCAACTTAAGTTAGTAAATTAATTCATGAGTGAATACTTTCATTATTCGTTTTAATCTTCTATACAAATAAAATATTTCTCTGCATTTTGTCAAAATTACTTCCCGAGCGAAATGAACCTTTACGCCTACATTTCTTAGACTGCAGTCTTATTTGTTCAAGCATTTCATGTGAGGCACTCAGGTACGTTTGTCTATTAAGTTATTATCTTGCTTCAATTTTGTCTGGAAATAGGCTTTGTCGTCGCCGTCTTTGACGTTGCTGTCATTCTGTTACTAATCTTTTCTTCCGAGAGATATTTCCATTTCACTGCTATATTAAACATACAAAGCTTTAACATCAAAAGATATTGAGAAAAAAGCGATTTATATAATACCAGAAGTAATCAATGAATCACTGAAGTTTTAAAATTTTTAAAGGACACGGATTAATTAAACGATTCATTTGATCTTTAAATCGGCTTTGTCGTTGCTGTCTTTAATTTGTGAATTCTTTATCTCCGATTTATTGAATCATAATACACTGCTTTAAGACTTTTGTCTCATTGCATCTCATTAAATATTCTAACAATTGACTTTATTATTGACGGCACGGGTATAATAGTACTTCACTAATAGTTCGGCGAGCGTAGCGATCAAACGTTATAATGATGAATAAGACAGTTAAGCTTTAGCTCGAACGAAATATCTCACGTGCATAGAAATCAGAATGAGAAAATTTCACCCACATAGACTGAAAATAAGGTTTTGGATCGAAATTTCAAGAACATTACCGAAAACGAAGATAATCACTTGAAGAATGTTAAAAATATACCAATCGAAACATTACATGAGCATGACAAGCAGGATAAATATACTATTCTGAAGGCCGATGATTTGATATTTGGACTTTCATGCTCACAAAGATATTATATAATGACGATATTAGTGATAATTCGTCATGTATTTCTCTTTTGAAGAATAATTCCGAGAAAAATATCAAATATTAAGTTTAGTCATGAATATTTTTTTTTATTATATTCTTCAATAAATAAAGAACAATTACAATTCCATTCAATTATATATATTCACCATTGATGCCTCACAAGATCAATTACAACTCAGTGAAGTCGATCCTCACTGAGTGCTCCAACCTTTTGGCCTTGTGCCACATCTAAACTACGTTTGATAAATTGTTATATATGTCACATTATTTGAAATAGCTTGTTACCACTTCGATACCTTGTCAGCAAATTTCGTTTTCGACATGAAAATGTTTTCGACGAACTCTCAATTCGTTTTTTATTCGATTATATTTCCCAATGCAAAAATTTTGTAATCGATCTAAACATACAAAACGTTTGGTACAACGTCAGTTGAATATCGCGTGGGGTGTGGTTTAAACCAAACCAAACAAGTTCAAAATATTTCAATATATTATACTTGATGTATGCAGCCTTGAAATGTCATAAAGAAGTACATTTCTCTTTGGAAGACACAGGGCCTTTTTCGACCAAACCTTTATGGATATCTTTCAGCTGCTGGACTTTTAAACGCGCATTTATTGTTTCATTTTTTTTCTCAGGATTCTAACTTATTATTAACCCGATGATCCCCTCATATGCACAACTTTGCCTTTCTTCCTTAGAACCCATATTTCTCGGTTAGTTATGGACAGTTATTTGTTTCAGTACACTGACTTTTGGCGTTGAACGTTGTCGTATGTTAGCGTACTTCAAATCTATTGTGAACTGTTATCTATGATTAGTAGTAAACAAGATGAATTCGTCATTCCAAATGGTTCTCAGAGAAGGAAATCATTTATGTCTCATTCTAATATAATTAAGATTAAAATATACAGAGAATCAATTTTCTTCTCTTTCAATTTTGGATTAAAGGTTTTCTGTCTTGTTTTGAACTTTCCGCTTTTGTCTTAAACGCTTCACTTTTTAGTATTAAAATATATTTGCTTATAACACAGCAAATACATGTTTAAGAAACAAGCAATGATTAAACAATATAAAATAACAATATATATATATATTTTTTTTACCCTGGAAATTTTACGCTTTTCTGCTTATTGCAAAGATACGTCCTAAAGGTATTTCTTTAAAAAAAAAAACATTAGCTCTTCGCTTGATCTTACGCACGAGCAACTGTTTTAAGCCTGGGAATATTTGTCAGTAACGCTATCGAAAATTTAATATTTTTCGGACCATCGCCTGAAGCAAACAGTAATTTGAATTAGTAGAAGCAAATTTATTTTCTTGGAAACCTTATTACTTCTTCTTGTTTTTACTAGATTTTCTTTTTTCGTGAGTGAGATTTTAGGGGTGGAAAATATAATAAGAATGTATATAGAACAGAGAGTAAGATATATTTATTCGATATTTTTAATAGTCTACAGTAAAAGAATATATATATATATATATATATATATATATATATATATATATATACATCTTTTTAGCAGTTCTATTAAATATGAATCTACGTTAAAATTCGATGATGATAAAAGACAGAACAATTCCACGTCAATTCTAATTCAGGAATACAATTCGCATTTGGCAATTTTATTTTATCTCATAAATCACTAATGGAGAATATTTTATATTAATCCTCGTAATTAATCGGATATTACGATTAATAATCAGTAAACCATGAGTTTACCCACTATGATAAATGATGATGTCGAAAATAATCTGGTACTAGATATAATGGTAATGTTAATATTAACCATTTCCCTATAAGGAAACAGCATTCATTAACCGAGCAGGCATTGCTATTTCCGGTTGTACTTTTAAAACATTTCTCTTCAAATCTAGTAACTGTAATTGTTTTTTTCATTATTGATTAGCGTTTTCATTCCTAACCTTTTACTTGAAATAGCATGGGAATTCTAAAATATTGACTATATCCTTATTTTCTCTTCAAGCTACATGTATTATATATTTTAGCTGTTATTGTCGTATATTCTGTTATTTAGTATATTTATTCGTGATTCTGTAGCACCAGTCCACAGGGTTCGAAGAAGGATGATTTTCGCCAAGACCCACAGAATTTATTCGCACAATTAATCTAAAGAAAGCGGATGTCTACAGATGACAGTTCAGATAAAGTATCCGAAAATACACCACTGGTATCCTTTTGTGGCGTAATGATTAACCGTCGCGTAAACAGCTTATACTGTAATTTAGTGGTGTAAGTAAATACAAATTCATGAGAATGAACTATAACTGACAAAAAAAAAACAATAATTAAAATATATCCCTTAACAATAAAATACATGGTCATCTGACAATGGCCAGAGCGTACTTGGCCGAAACTTTCTCTCTATAATAACATCGATAATAATCAAGTTGACAACAGTAATAATCTATTCACAGAGTTACACATCTTTAAAAATAAAATCATCCAAAAGCGGTACAAATCTATCATGATAACCAAATGTGAAAACCATCTGATATTAAATATAAAGACTCCAAAATAAAAATAATGATGCGTTTCAATGACATATTACATACAGTGGAGAGTCATCTGAAGTTTTCACATTGTTTTCACACTTTAAGTATCGCTGAAAATAAAAAGATTTTTCGCTGCCAGCTTGAATTTTTATTCCTGACTTAGTCACCAGGTATCAGATATTTGCGTTAAAAACAAGGAAAAAAACATAGTGGTCGGCGTCATAATTAAAACAGCCAGCAATGTGATAACGCGTGTTTGGCAGTTTTAATTATGTGTTATCTCAATGTTTTCAGTCAATGTGTTAAACATATGTTACGGTCAATCAACTGCCGTGAGTTCAATCCCTGGATCATGTAGAAAAACACTGGCTCAGCAAGGATAAAATGAGACAATAATCTACAGATATCCCATATCAGCGAAAACAATGAATACTAGATGGGAGACCGAAAATTTAGCATTATATATATTTATATATATATATATATATATATATATATATATATATATATATATAATTATTATTATTATAATAGTAAAGCTATAATTTTGTATGTATGTATGTATTTCTGAAATGCAGCTTAAGCGATACATAACAATTCAACAAATTTATTCTACCTGTGCCAAATTTCATTTAGACAAGGTGTTCATGAGCAAGGGCTGTTTTTTCTGTTCTTAAGGAATTTCTAATAGGCAATTCAGTATTTGTTTTCAATACATTTTCTAATATCAAACCGATTATATAAACAGACACTTGCATATTGTATTCCAACAATTATGTGTGTGAAAAATAATAAAAATCCATAATACAATATAACAACATTATTAAATAAATTTTAATATACCTAGCAACATTTATTTATAAAATTCACTGCAACATATTAGAACATTTTTATAAACAAATATCTCGGGTGTTTTGCAAGTACATGATTGGTGAAGACGCTATTTGAGTGTACCATTATAAACGTATTCTGTACGGCTGAAAGATTTTCTCACGTGACTCGATAAATAAATAAAAAAACACATGCACGGTTGCTTGATCCCGTAACGTATTTTCAAACAAATGTAAGAAGTATATGTAGTAAAAACATAATTATTATTTTGAAAAAATACCTAAAAAAAATGAAACTAAGTGCACAAAAAGGAGGCATCGATATTTTATGTTTTTGCAATAAATATGGAAACGATTGCTGTTTTTTTTTTTTTTTTTGTGTGTGTGTGTGTGGAGGGTGAACATCGCCCTTGAAAATGATTATATGATAAATACTAAAATTGGGATAAATTGTCATCTCGAGAAAACTATCACTTGAATGAAAAAGTGTGATATCAGTTTACAACTCCATTGTGAAAAAAAACTGTTTCCTTTGTTTAAGGTCAATGTCTTCCTCTGCTGCCAAATTAAGTGTTATTCGTGGAATCAATATATGAATTGCTAAATCTATTATAATTATTTTAGTGATATCATATTAATGATTTTAATATGTTGAAAGATTTGTCTTTTTATCTATTGTTCTGTGTATAAGTGATTGTATTTATTTCAGAAATTCTGAAACATTTTTCCATTTGTTAATTTGTTATGATATTATTTGTTATAATTAATGTTGTATACAGGGTGCGGCAAAATGATCTGACACATTTGTCAGTTTAACGGAAACGAAATAGCGTAAAGAAGGTAAAATGTGTTTTAGTGTCTAAATGCACATATAATGCTATTTGTTTTTCATTTCGTTTTAAGAATTAAATTAGTCAAATGGTTCCTGTTTCTATCGACACAGTGGCGAAAGCGTTTTTGAAAATTGTCCATAACTCGACGTGACATTTTGTGTAGAATGACATCAGTTTCTTGACGCATCTTTCATTTGTTCAATAGATCGTAGGTGATCAGTGTATACATTTGATTTCAATATCCCCACAGAAAAAAAAAATCGCATTGGTTCAAATCAGGTGATCGGGTGGACCAAGGTTCTTTGTGTTGCAGTTACAGATTCGTTGTTCTTGATAAACATTTCCACAATGAAAGCGTGATGCTCACCTAATCCATGTTGGCAAAGGAAAATACAATAAAACGAAATGGCATTATACGTACATTTCCAAAATAAAAACACATTTTTCATTCTTTACACTATTTCGCTTTTATTGAATCTATAAATGTGTCAGGTCATTTAACCGCACCCTGTATAATGTGAGTATTAATAATCATTACAATAACTTGTATAACAAATTCAAATTAAAATATGTGAAATTAATAATACAATTGATAATATCGGTACCTCACCATTTTTCAAAATGAACAACTTTTTGTTTTGTCCACTAAGTTTTAAAGATGTAAGCAATGGTTTGCACTTATTAAATGTAATTTGATAATTTTTCATCTACAAATGAAAGGCAGCTTTGTAATCCTTTTCTGATTAATTGGAATTAGTAAGAAATTCCCTATTTTCAGACTAAATATTTGGTCTCTTAATATTTGGAATAATAAAATGTATTTCTTCTTCACTGTATGTTTAAAAGTGAATGCGAGTTCACTTATGGAAGGAGCCATGTTTGTGTTTGCCTTATTTTCTCCACGATCTGAACTAAACAAATTTTACAGGTATGCGATTTGCTACTGTAACACGCGTATAAAATCGATAATCTAATGGAAATAAAATAAACAGCAAAGATTGGAGCAGTCCATTTCTCTCTAATTCTTACGGCATAGTTTCTCTGAACTTATATGGTTTTATTATGAATAATAAATTACATTTTATATTTTAACCAATGAATTTTAGATTCAACTTATTGAATGAAATACAGAGTTAACGATCCGTGTGTATCACTGTTTCTTTTAATCTAATTAACAAACTTAGTTAAACCTGTTATTTTTTGTCCTTAAATAACTAATTAACAATTAGCAAGCAGGCATATTTTAGCAGAAAGTTATCTACAAAGCTACCATCTGACATGCTAAGGTATTAAAACAAATGAGAATTGTTGCTGAATATGGGTAACAATAACACAACAAATGGTCATGAAAATCTTTCTTGGTCTGTATTTAATTAATCTCAATCTCGCACGTCTTTGTTTCTGCTACGTCATTGCAAGAATCTTTCTATTTTTTCACGTCGAAATTCGTCTCGTTAATTCAACATTATCACTTCATTACGGAACTGCTTTTCCAGTCGAAACCACGTGACAAATACGTGTTTTAATTAAGCGAAAAATGGACTTTTTACATGTGTACAAATCCCACATTATGATGGATTTGGTGCTAATTTTCATAGAAAAGCCTTACTGTTTGATGTCTTCTCGAACATCTCAAGGTCATCAGTTACAAAACTTTGATTCCCAAATCATCTTACCGATGTCAAGGATAAGTGGAAATGACAGAGAAATCAGAACTAATTGCAAGGGAAAAAATCAAATCAATCCAATTTGTACTAATGAAGCATTGCATCATTTCAGCTGGGTGATACGAAGATCGAAAACTGATTGAGTCACTCATTCGCATTCTACGGAGTATCAATCCTTTGCAGGTTATTTAAAGCCAGAAAATATTTGTTAGATTGTAAGTTAGATAATAATGTTTTACTAATAATGGCTTTTAATAATTAACCCACACCGGGGGGGGGGGTGAAGAGGTGGATTCAAAACTTTTCCAAAGGTATCTGCGTGGAAGTGAATATAACGTACTCAGCGGGAAATGGAACTTGGCTCTCCGATTAATAATTTCAAGCCATTATCCGTTCCACTATCAGCATATCCAAGATTACTGTACCTGGTATTCCCATCTAAGTTATGACCAAAGTCGACGTGGCTTAACTTCAGTGACAGTACGAGAACCGAAGTGAACGTGTTTTCAAAGAGATGTGGCCGTTAAATGGATTTACTTTTGAAATTCAAAACATCCTTCTCATATTGAAATATCTGATCATTTTCAAACTAATTTTCGTTGAAACTAAAGCTAATTTGTAAGAGAGGTCATTAAGATCTATTTTATGCATGCATTCAGCAATAATATTTGAATATATACGGTGATACAATCGAACATCAAATTTTCGGAAATATTTTAAATTACTCTAAATCTCTCAGTAATTTATCTAAAGGAAGATTTCTACTGAAATTTGAAATACTATTCTGGATTCTCTCCTGCTATGTCCATATGAAGAAATCAATGGATGAAAAACTTCTGCAATTAGATCCAGAAAAATGAGAAAAATATATTTCAAGTAAATGCTCTCTTGTATAACGTCATCGTCTTCACAATGACATTTTTCTATATTTTACAATATATTTATCATTTTTTTTTAATTTGCGCACGTTATGTATTTATATATTTCCTTTAAAAATATCTTCTTTGATTTTCAGTTATCTATCAAATGATGCTGAATTTAGAAAGTTCGGTAAAATTCATAGACATATTGTCATGTAAATAAAGTCTATGGCCTATTATCTTTTATTTTTAATATTTTAGCTTCTGCCAATTGACTGTCGATATATAAGCTAAGAACTTAATACCACAGGAAAAATTCATTTTATCAACAAGGTTGTTTAAAAGGGAAAATATACTGAATTTCTCTTTGGACATTCCAGGATAGATTGCTTCTTATTTGCTTTTTATTTAATTCTTTGGATTGATTTTTGAAAAATATTTTTCAGTCCTAAGTTATTTAATTCTTCATTTGCAACATATTGATGTGGGGCCAAAGTCGGGACCTCGGAAGGAAAACACGGAACACGGATTAGATGTAAGAAAGATATATTAACAAAAGGTTACAGAGATAGTGTAAGCGGAGCTTACTATATGTTAGTGTCCAATACTGGTAGACGTACGCGGCTCTCACTGTGTCTCTGTCTCTCTGTATATCAGTCTGTGTCACTCTCTCTAGAGTGCTATGTCGCCTACTTAATATAGGCCTGAAAGAGTCTATTGTGTAGGTAGTTTCCGGTCTCACAATACATATCTTCTGAGCAAGACTCTTTCGTATTTTTCGTTTATATGCAATTTCCATTAAGAACGTTCACAACTATAGTCCTCCACAATACCATATCTATAGTAGTTGTAGACAGTATCTGTCCCCATACAATCTATCCCCGTCTTTGTTCCCTCATTCCTCTCAACAAGATGTTTTCAAATCTCTCTCTCTCTCTCTCTCTCTCTCTCTCTCTCTCTCTCTCTCTGGTCTTCAATAGATCTTGGCAAAAACTCATCATGCCAGATTTCCTCACTATGCTCTAGAGGTTTCTACAGTCCCTATCTGAAAAGTATTCTCTTTTCATTGATATTCTCCTTAAAAACCTTATTTATATCTTTAAAACCTTATTTATATCGTTATTCATATGTTCCATCAATGGCATTTGATATCAATACATATAGAACCAGGTCTCTGTTCCCTCACGAACGCCTCTTCAGCTTTCAGGCCATTGTTAGGCATTCTCTGCTGTGTAGATAATTAGATATTACATAAAAGTTGTGTCTTCTTTTTAAGTAACGAACTGTTTTAATACGTTCATTTGAAAGGCATCATTCGCTGCTACAAGATTCATTAATTGTCTTAACGAAAGTCATATGATTATGCTGAATGCCTAGAGGCATGGAGTCGAATAATGGGTCTTTTTTGCGTAGCAATGCTACAGCACATGCCTCTATCATCAAAGTAAGGAAAATGAGCCAATTAGGAAAGTCTGTTCTACAAGGAACTGTTTTATCTCCAATTGAGTTTCATCTTTACAGGCGTTTTGATTTTTCAGTCAGAGATAAGAAATGCCTCAGTCGGAGGGAAATTATTTGAATTTTCAAACATGTCACTGCTTCGATAAAAGTTTTAATACAGTTACTAAAACCGCTTTCGGAAAACGCCCCGCAAAAGATGGAAAAGATATGATTGAAACATAAGTGTTTTACGCAAATTAGGGACCTTATACATCATTGGCACTTTCATTGACATAATAAAGGATTCGACTAAAAATATCAGTTAATTACCTTTAGTAACACATTGGGATAAAACGTTGGTTATCCAAAAAGTGGCGTGACCCAATAATTGTGAATTCAAGAATTGGCGACTGCAGCGGAAACAAAAACTTGGGAAGTATATCATCTAAAGAAGGCTAGGAAGTATAATCACTGATACGTCGTGAATATGACAATAAAGATGAGGACAACAGTCTGAATGATGCCAATAGTGCAAAAAAAAAAAAGAACTCTTACAATGTGTTTTTTTTTTTTGTATTTTTTTACGAGTATATCATTTAATTTAAGTACTGCTTGATGATGCATCATGGTACAGCTCTCGAAACGTGTACAATTGGTTTTAAGATCAGTCTGGAAATTTCGGGCGAATGGTGTGGCCACAACGTTATTACGATATGAGCCCAATCGTGCATTTGTGTGACATGGGATCGTCCTTAGGAGTTTTAGATAACGTCATCAACATCTCTCCAGATTTCTACCGAATACTTGCCGAATCGATCTCTCGTGGAATTGCTGTAATTCGCCTTTATATGGACTGCAGGGTACAGGTCATCGCGTATCAAACCTAATCAGATAACATTACGTCTTATGCAACATTTTATGTACCCGACATTGCATCATTGTCTATAAAATACGTGGAAGAAATATAAATGGATTCACGTGTATATAACAGATTTACCACATTTGTTAAAATATTGCACATTTAATTTCCGTCTATTATTCTATTACAATTGTTTCATATTATTTATAACAAAATACAGCATATATGAATTTTATTTTTGAAGAAATCAGTAAATCCTTTTTGATGTTAATGGATGCTCTATATAAAAAGGCGATGAAACATACTATACAGACATTATCCAAAAAGAATTCTAGAACCTTCAGGAAACAATTCAGGAATTTCATCGTAGAGTAAAGGTCTTTTTTATATTCTTATCTATAAAAGATTTTAAAATAGTTGACGCCTTAATCCATTGCGGGCATTGTGTTCGTTCTGTTGATGAGACAAAAAGCTTTATTCGCGTTTATAATGATAGGAAAGATTAACACCTGATGATCATCAGCAACAGTTTGGTTAGATTTCTTCTGCTTTTCGGCATATCAAACTCAGTGTCTTTTTTAATGTCGGCAAAAGATTTATTACTTGTAATATTTTATTTCCAAAAATGTATTGCTGGTAATATTTTTTCCTTCAAAAATCTATTTCTGGCATTATTTTTTTCAAGAAACTTATTGCTGGTAATAATTTTTTACAAATTATTTCTGGTAGTAAAACTTATTTTTAAACTTTCAGAGTGTTTTGACCCCATTTTGGCGGTTAACTTTTTCTCCATAATTGGAACCATAAATGTGCTACCACAACGGGTCAGGTTGAACCTGGAAACACCAGCAATTAAGAGCTGTTTTCACGCTCCTCAAAGCCTCCTGGTCAGAGGCCTTGCTGTTGGACGTAGCTTATCGTCTTACCCAGGACGCGGAGGTACTTTATCGTCGTACCCAGGTTGCGGACGTAGTTTATCTTCTTACCCAGGACGCGAACGTAGATAATCGTCATACCCAGGACGCGGATGTAGTTTGTCGTCATACCTAGAACGGACCAGCAACGTAACTTGAAAACGGAACAAAACAAATAGTGCTGTGCTGATGTCTGTCTTTGATAAAAGGATCAACTTAATTAATTTCAGGATTATTTCCTTGTCCGTATCGATTAATTAATGCGGAAACAATTTTAACTTGAAACAAGTCTTTAACTATAAAGTCAATTCAGTAAAAAAAAAAAATGAATAAATAAACGGAGCAATACAAGGGGCTATACTGAAGTGTCTAATATAGTGTTACACGATAAATTTTGTTAACAATATTCAACTCAGATTGATTCTTCCAGATACGGAAAAAATAATTTATTAGAACGACAATAATTTAAATGTTGTAAGAATGATATCACGCCTAGAGTTAAGTTGCCGAGTTAATATCTATTTAATGAGAGACAAGATCATTTGTTGAGGTGTAAAGTCAACAGAAAATAAACTTGAATTGACTGTATTTACTTCAGTCTCTATACATTTCTTCTTTCGATGACATAGAAGTATATCTGAGTGCAATAGTATTGGATCACAAAGGGATTGGCCTTTATTAGACTGGCCTTTTTCACTTTAGCACCTGTAAACAATGGACAAAACATAATATTTGAAAATTTTTATGGAAGTTTCTGATCTCTCATTGAAGAGAAAACAAAGGCGCTAAAAATCTCATTTCATGGATTTTATATTCTAATTAAATGTGCGATAGTTTTCAATGATAAAAGAATCAACAGACACTGGCATTCGTCTTTATTTAAGAGGATTGATTGACTTAAAACTCATTTCCAATAGAATACGCTTCAAAATCTGTTAGAAATTCGAACGTTTTTCCCGGGTAAATTATTAAGATGTTGGAAATACGGTATTAAAAAAAAAAAAAAAGATACATAGACAATGTATTCACTATTCTGTACAAATACACACACATATATATATATATATATATATATATATATATATATATATATATATATATATATATATATATATATATATATATAGTATTATTATTATTGTATACGTTATTTATATACACACAAATATGTAAGCAAATACTCTGTTTATAATAGACATTATTAATAATATTTATCGGCCTGAATGTACGAAAAATCTGATAGAAAATATGCGTCCTCCGACAGGAATCGAAACTACATCCTTCGTATCTAAACTGATATACCACATATATATGTGACGAAGCAGTGTAGGATACACGTCAGATTCTTTTCGGAGGACGCATATTTTCTATGTGATTCTCGGACATTGAGCATTTTTGTGTCGATATAAATAACGTATAACAATAAAATATATTAAAATAATTCTCGGACTTAGTTCATTAAATATTTATACATACATATATATATATATATATATATATATATATATATATATATATATATATATATATATATATATATATATATATATATATATATATATATATATATATATATATATATATATATATATATATATATATATATATATATGTATGTATATATATATACACACACACACACACACACATATATATTATCAAATGGACTAAGTCCGACATTATATATATATATATATATATGTGGGGGAGATATATAAGGAAGTAATGAATAAATTATGTGTACATTTTTCTTATTACTATAAATAATACATGTAGTTCATACCTGTATTTGAGTGAACACCCTTGTTAGGCCATTCGATATCAATTTCGCAATTAAAAACATGGATGCTTACTCAAGTATATGGACATATCTTAATATTAAAGAAATTTATATATATATATATATATATATATATATATATATATATATATATATATATATATAACCTAAATTACGGCGTACAAGTTCGTTTTTCAACCAAAATTTAATTGTAAAATCTCTGGGTCGACTCATATGGCTTCTATAAAAGAAAAACGTTTAAGACTGTCCCTACCGCCAGCATGCTAATACAAATATAACAAACTAAAATTTGTCGCTGTTTGCGGATGAGTAATATTGTTTTTTAAATAACATACGACACATAGCAATACTATGAAAAACATCGGGCGTTTATGATGTGTATTCTTTAGTATTAATTTATTATAGGAGTTGATGTTTGCATTAATGTGTTTATATCAATAGACCTGACGAACTTTAAATGTTCGCTAAGTTATACCGATACAATATATTGTACATAAAGGTGTGTGTTTTAGATTCTTTCCTCTTCAACTTATATAGAAAGATAATACGTTAGTGTATCAGTAAGTAGTCTGCAATCATGTAGCTTTGGTACAAGTTACTGCATACTGTAGCCTAACTTCATTTACCGATAGGCCTAAATTTGGGGCCACCAGTCGCCTACCATGTGTTTGGAGGTCTAATTATACGGTAAGGAAATGCCTAACTCAACATTTTGTACTAAAAATTTTAACTTGTACGCCAGGTCGATTTGTACGTCAGGTCGATTTGTACGTCAGGTCGATTTGTACGCCGCAATTTATTTATATATATATATATATATATATATATATATATATATATATATATATTATGAATTAATTGCATTGCTCTACTAGATCTGTTTCTATACAGCATTCCGATTCAGGTATCCTGTTATAGATTTTCCTAACGCATGCATGTTCATTCCCAGAATGCGTCAGGAAATCATATTGACGAATAGACTTCTATATGACTTGTAAGTGGGATAACTGATATAAATAACAGTAAATCTATGGCATAGGCTTCTCTGAATGCTTTAGCATTTCATTAGAAAATAACTTAAGAATCTTGCCTATCATGTTACCAGATTGTAAATTTCCATCAAGTTGAACAACAATTGCAATTTATTCTCATATAAGAAACAAAGTTTCTGAATTTAATTTCTATGATGACTTTTTGCTTCAAAGTGTAGATTATTCATATACATTTCAAACTTCATACATAGATATAAAAATATTTTAGATGACAATATAAATTAAAACCCATATATTCAAATTCGATGCTAAAAATGTATTTTGCCTACTCACATTTCGTGATTCATAAATAGATTCAAAATGATTTATAGTAAAAAAAAAATAATTAAAACTGAAGTAACAAAACTAGATTTCAAAATCCCTTTTTTTTCGAAGTGCGTCTTATTATATTACAATATGTAATTATAAACCCACATCCCGAATTACAGAAAAAAAAATAAAAGCATATTTATTATTATTTATATTTCCATATGTGATTCCTGCTAGAAAACATCAGGTAGTTTGTATCATTTTTAATGTTAATAAGTAGCCTTTGTTCTAAGATTATTTGACCTACGATCACTCAAATATATATAGGGCTCAGGGCATTTGATAAACAAAATAGAGCCTCAGAGAATCAAGTTGCATAAGCGTGTTGATCATGAAAATAACATCCCGTCACTCAAGTGCAGGTTCATTAATTAAATGCCTGCACCTCATATGCTTAATAGGGTCGACCCAGCTTCACATATGGAACAAACTGATTGCAGGGTGATATATAAACAACTCCTACAAGAAGCAAGATAGAATGTCTTATATCTTCAAGAAATCGACGTTCGCAGAAAGTCCACTCGTCGTTAACAGGCGAAATCCAAATGTGAATATACAAACATTTTACATTTGAGATTTTACTCCTTTCGTAATTATATCAGTTTTTCTAATGATGACGCTACATTCTTTTATTTTTTATTCACTTATATATTTAGTATCTGAAGCAATCTTTAAAAGAATATTTAATTAACAGTATATATTCAGTTCTTTTCGTTGAAATTTTCTTTAATAACACGCGGTTGTAGAAAGTCTCTAGGAGAAACAAAAACATGTACAATGTTAGACTAATGAAATCATGAGAAAATATCATTAGTGTGGTTAACCAAAATAATCTCGTTTTCACTCCGTTTCCCCCGCCGTAATGTAGATTCCCCGTGTCTTTTCTATAAATATTTTCATGGTAATAGTTCTCATCAACATTTTCTGTGATGTACAGGCTTGGGAATTCTAGCGCAGTACTAGATTGGCGCCAAGGCCTCATCACTTTACACTTGAAATGGCTAGATATAACCGTACATTCTATGCTAATAGTTTCTTCTCTGATACGGCTCGGTGGTGGAACCCAATTAAGGTTACTTGCTTCCAAGTTAACTTTGATCTGCAAAAGTTTAAATTCAATGTCAATCGTTATCTTCTGTCTCCTTAATTCCTGTTTTTTTTTATTATTCGTCATTCTTAATAGTTTTTTCTCATAATCTCTCACACTCAGTAAGCCATCGCGTCTTAGTGACTTTATTGCCTTGCTTGTGATGAAACGATTAAGAAAATGAAATAAAAGTAAAATTCATGAAAGATTTGGTAAGTCACAAAGAAAACCAATTCATGTTCTTATTTGATAATGTATGATTTGTGTAGTGACTAACTTGCTATTATCTATGTATATAAAGTTTGTATCTGTATGTATGTATGTTTGCTTGCATAACGACCGAGCTCATATTTTTTATAAAGAAAAATTGGTGGAGACTAGTAACCACAAAATCTCAATAAAATCCAAACGCTGTTTTTTGACTGAGAGAGAGGTTAACCTTTTTTTAGTCTCCATTTTATATATGGAAAGATAAATGTGAGTACTAATTAATAATAATTCCCTTTACCCACTTGTTTCAAATTCGGGCGAGCTGAGGAAAATAACGGAAATTGCGTTCAAAGAGATTGACCGGTGAGCTGAGGAAGAAGATAAAACAAATTCGCGAGCCTATGTGAAATTTTCTTTGGACCTAATTTTTTTTTTTACAAGAATTAGCTGTTGAAGCTAGTAAAAGAAAGAAAATAAAATAGCGATCTTTTGAGAAATCGTTTTGATATTAGATAATGATAAAAATAAATCAACAAGAGACGAACTTCCTAATTCATGTGAAACGTCTTATTTCTGTTCACGTGTTCAGCGTTGAGATTTTCGCCAGTGTCAAATTATACGCTCGTTATACTGTAAGCCTTAAAAAAGCGCTTGAAGTTTCAAAGAATTCTATTTCAAGTATCCCTCGTCATTATCACCCATATCTTTGGCGTGGATAAACCAACAGTTCATTTTAACCCCGAAGTCCCAGACTACAGAACAACATCAAACAAGATTGTTAGCAATTCAAGATAAAAAAAAATGGAAGGGGTTCTCCAAGGAAAGTTATGGGATATACCCAAAACCAGAGCAATATATTTCCAATCCAGGAAATATTTTACATCGGGAAGTTAAAAGATAAGAACAAAGGGAAGAAAGACTGTAAGCTGAAAGAACCAGGACAGCTGTGGAAGATTAGAGACAGGAAATGCTTCAGGAAGCCAGAGCTTGGTCTGCTGCTTACAGAGCAACTGAAAGTCCTGAGTAAAACAGGAATTACTTTAGGCTGCTAGAGCGAAGAAGGGTGTTACCAGGACAGATGAGACTCATGAATAATGACAGGGAAGATTGCAGGCTAATAAAACTAGATCTGCTGTTAGCAAGAGTGTTGAGATTTATGAGCAAACAGACAAGTGACTAGAATCTGATAGAGCTAGATCTGCTGGTAACAGGACAGTTGAGACTCCTGGACAACAAATGCAAAGACTGCAAGTTGATAGATCTAGGTCTATTGCTAGCAGAGTAGGAGAGACTTCTGAGCAAAGAGATGAAAGACTACAAGCCGATAAAACCCGGAGGGCTACTAACAGATCAGTTGAAACTCCTGAACAAATGCAAGATACCTAGAAGATTGACAGAACATAGGAACGGAGAAGAGTTGTCCTTAGCTAGGAGCATGTCCCCGCTTCTGATAAAATGGGATAATAGTTTATATGCCTAAGGTCTGTGGTAAATGCAAAACCAAGAAGTTTGAAGGAGAAATTCCTGGAATGTTTTATTCGAGTGGCAAATTCAGGATTCCATTATTGAAAGATCAGCCAGAGCATTTGAAGCTCCTTCTTCAGGCACCACAAAAGAGGTAAACCACTTTACATTAGGAAGTAAAATTGTGCTTTTCAAATGTATTCAATCGGGGCTAAAATGATTAGGGAAGTTGGTTTCGTGCTCACTTTTAAAGTGAAGGGTCAGATGTACTATTGGATTGGATCCCTAAGACGACTAACAAATGAAGAGCCACAGTTCCCTCAGTTATATTTATATACAAGTGCGTCATCAGATGCGGCCATGTTTGGGTTGCAGCAAGAGAATAGTCGAGATGAGGTAACCCAATATCAAATGGGCAAATACATCAGGAGTAATGAGTCATATTGGCGCATATTTGGCGTCCCACTACATGAAAGACACCCGTGCAATTTGCAGTACATTTGGAAAACGGTCAACGTGTCTACTTTACTGAAGCATTTGCTGTTCAGGTAGCACACACAGACGCACACACATATATATATATATATATATATATATATATATATATATATATATATATATATATATATATATATATATATACACCAAATGATACTAAACTCACAGCTTTCTTCAAGCAGTCCCAAAATTATCCTTTTCCTCGCACACATTTGTACTGCCAAGTGCCATCTTATTACGTCTGGAAAGGCAAAAAAATATAATGGGTGCGTAGACTGATAGGTCAAGATATACTGGATCACCCTGGCATTAAGTTTGAGGAGTGCCTAGGTAGAGTGTACATTCCAGCCATAATGAATACGTTTTTTTTCGTATTCTTCTCCATAAAGTTCGAGGCTTAACAGCCTTCAGAATCTTAAAATATAAATGGACAGGTTTGTAGGACCTACCGAGAAATATTCTTAACTCAACGTTTGCTTGTAACGCCCAGTGGTATGTAACAATGTCTATTATATCACAAATCGCTTGAAATCGTAGGTCGCTCTTTGCAGTCCTTTCAACATGCGAAGTAAGGCATCTTGCCCCTCTGTGACATAAGTGTATGACTAGCTTATCCGGACACTTTAAGCCCAACAACAATTTCCAGATATGGAAATAGATTTCAGTGATGAAATTTAGAGCGTTAATCGTTATAGAATACAATGTATCTATGGAAGGGAAGGTTTTACCGATATATTGGTTGCCCAAACCTCATCAGACTGAGAGCAATGTCTTACTCACAGAGATATTGATAGAAATCCTATGACATCAATGCCACGTGTGCGAAAGTTACTTCTGGACCATCGAAGAATTTATGACACAGTTGGTGACAGTTTCCGCTTCTTCAAATGTGGAATATTCTTTCTAGATGTTACTGGAGGGACAGGAAAGACATTTGTTATCAAGCTGCTTTTGATCAACTTTCGACAATATAGGGACATAGCTTTGACACTGGCCTAATCTGTTATTTCTGTAATTTTTTTCCTAGTGGCTGAACAACACATTCAACTTTTAAACTCCCATAAGCAAAACCTCTCAATTGAACCAATTGCCAACAAATGTGCAGATTCATAGTATCAGATGAATGTACTGGGCATATCTGTAGGTATTGGACCTAATCATGGGAGACATTAGAGACTGTCAGTCGCCTATGAGAGGTATAGCACTCCAGCTATTTGGAGACTATAGGCAAACACTGCTGGTGATACCAAAAGGGATCAGAGATGATGATACCAGAGCATGTCTCAAATCTTCTCAGTTGCGGCGACATTTTCGAAAGTTGACGCTGAGCACCAACATGAGAGCATAATTATTTGAAGATCAGCTCTGGGCTCAGTTCTTCGGTAACATTGACCGCGTAGTTTTAGACGCCAGGGTAGAGATGGCCATTAGCCCAGTCATCAACGTTGTCAGTACTGTTGATGAACTTAAGGCCAAGCTTTTGTCAAACGTCCAACATAATTGCAAAATCTATAGTTGCTTATGTGACAGGGCAAACCTGATTCCAAAGAACATAGCTGTTGACAGAATCAATGATCAACTATTGCAGACCCTTCCAGAAACATCTCATATCTACAGGTGATAGATGACATTCCAGATTCGGAACAGGTGGTCAATTAACCAGCGGAAACTGTACCCACCAAGAATTTGTAATGGCAACAGACTGGTGGTTATGAAGTTGATGTCGCATTTAATTGAGGCATCGGATCTTACTGGGTATGGAAAAGGTGAAGTTGCTCCATTTCCAGGATTCACCTTATTTCATCAGGGCTAGATATTCCATTCACTTTTATGAAACTGAATTTTCCAATACGAGTAAATTTTGCTATTTCTGTTAAAACATCACAAGACCAGATTCTATCAATTACAGGACCACAGTTAGAAGAATCCGGTTATTCTCGTGGGCAACTGTATTTTCGTGGTTCATTTGTGGGAAGAAGTTTGTTTATGCTCCCCAAGGAAAGACAAAGAATATTGTCAAACAAGAAGTATTTTACTATAAAACTGTATTTTTGATGGCCGATTGCATTTTACACAAGTAATCGTTTGATAAAAAAAATAAGATTTTTCACCCAAAAAACCAGAGGACCAACTACACCAGAAGACAGTTTATACAAGACTATATACGTTATTCGTATTATTCAAAATATATTTTGTCTTTAAATAACCCACAAAAGGTTGATATTTCGTAAAAATAAAACAAATCACTCTACAACATCACGATTATCGGTGGATGGTCGGGTGTATACGCATTTAGAAACAGATGTGATCGACTAGTATCTGCCGGCATTATGCTTGTTTAAATAAAGACAAACATTCATCAATTTGTAAAAAGAACCGTAAAAAAAGAGATTAAATATATTTAGTAGATGATTCGTTTTAAGAAAGAACTAAACAATTTGTAATTTGATTTGGCGTCTACATTTGTTTTTTTTTACTCAGCCATATAATCTAACTTAATCTCGTTGTCACATCAGTAGACATCTCTCTATCATAAAATTTTCTGTATATTTTACTATTTTATACTTTAAAGAGCCTAGAGTATGTCCTATATATCTCTCCCACATATATCTCTCCCACATATATCTCGTTGAAAAAAGATTTTTGAAATTATCTTAGAACCGCAGGTATCTCGTCTCTTATCGTTACTTAAACAAAGATAAAACGAAATGCGGATTAACATGAAATATTCAAGAGAAGATAAATCAAAGAAATGAAGGAAGAAATGAAGGGTGCTTGTATTTGACAAATTCTGAGCCAAACATATCCTTTATCATTATTTACTTAAACATATCTGAGTTTCAACAAAATTCCTCTCTGAATCTGTTGGGCAATAAAATCGAATTCATAAATACGTAAAGATTTTCTGCGGACAGGAAATTGTGAAGAGCCATGATTGTCTACGTTCTGAAAGGACCCGGTACATAAAGAATAATAATAATAATAATAATAATAATAATAATCAAATTTACGGATCCAATGAAATATGTCTACTGCACTAGAAGTGACATTTTCTATAATTTATCACCCATGCAGTTCGGAGGAAGAAAATATTTGACTATTTTAGTCCTGTACTGTCCAAGGATCTCTGGACGCTATTTAAGATTATTTACCTACGTCAATCTTGTCTGAAAATAAGAATATACTTCAATATTACTTAGTTAAAATGGTGGTTGGTTTATGGTTATTTCGCAGAGCGGTATATCAACATTTTTATATGTTATTAATGCTGAAATCTAAATACTTTGAACACAATTTTATAACTTCAGTTAAATATAATTTGAATGCAATTTTATGCCTTCAACTACAAATCAAATGTATTATTGTTAATTCTACGGTAAAAGGTATTGATGATCATTTTACTATAAGTATGTATTGTTGGTAAGTTTTTTTGTTTTTTTTTTCATATAAAAATCTGTTGCTGGTATTTTTACTATAAATATGTATTTCTATACTTTAATAGTTTTTTTCTTCTTTTAGCTTTGTTCGAGTTTGCACTATTTGAGAATAGCTGTGGCTCTAACAGGAGCTACCATGCGGGTCAGAGTGGCTTTGTGAGCAACAGCAATTAAGTGTTGGTTACATGATCCTCAAAACCACAGAGGTGTTGTTGCCGGGCGTATTTTATCATTATACAAAGGACTGAAGTTAAAAGTAATAATTATTTCTTATGTCAAATTACTAATAATATTGACATTAATTATGAAGACAGTTTCCGACTTGTTTTCTTCGCTAATTGCTAACACTATGGCGAAGAAACAGTCTGTATGTTAATGAAGAATGAGTTCAATGAATAAATAACTAATGCAAGGGTTCGCTAGAAAATCTACCAAGATTTATAACTTATGGACATAATCTTAGCAAGATAGGATACGGGAAAAACACCGCGTTGATACCAGATTTATGAAGAAAACAGAACTCTAGAAAGTGCCCTGTTAAGAAAGAACGTTTTGTAGGAACATTGTTTTTGGTTGGGAAATATGCGAAATTATGGCGACATTCCTGTAACGTGGCAATCAAATATTTCCCTGACAACACTCCCCAAAATTAACCGCCTATCCCTAATGCTGTCCTAACGGTAACTTTGCGAATTGCTCTGCTTGAAAAATTCTGCTAAGTTCAATGATCATCAGAATACTTTTTCTTTAGTAAACATGTATAGAAGTGTTCTTAAAAGGCATCAAATTTATTTCCGTATTTTTTTTTTAAATTGAGACTCAACACTTTATTTGAACAAAAACAGTTCTAATATATATTTTTTAATTTATTATCTATTTTCTGTTAATGTAACTTAACAAGTAAACGTATTTTCTCAGTTACAAGTTAACGTTGTGTACACGTTGTGGCCAATCTGCAAGTATGCCTTTTAGCAATTTCTACGAAACACTGTAAAAGCACTGTAACAGCATCATTTTGTTAGCTCTAGTAAAGGAAATCAAGGAGAAAGTACCATCTATTAACTGCAAGAAGAATAATGTCCCGTAATCAGAAAAAGACACTGCCTAAGTGGTGATCTGTGTAATGGAGACGTCACAATGAAATTTAACTGTATAGTGGAGTAAGTGACGAGATAAACATGTGACATAGAAATTCAAAGGCACTTAGCGAATAGGGGGAAATATAGAGCAAAACTAAGCAAAGTAAAAAGAGAAATAGGAAATCTTAAAAAACTGATGAGTGCAATATTTAATCAACTCTACGACTGGAAAAACTTCACTACCTTCTCGCAAATGAAACAAAAAGCGATTTGAAGTGAGAGGAAAAAGACATTTCAAGAATACCAGGAACAGAGCATTTTTAAGGGAAATAGGAACAACAAAGGAACCTATAATTACAATCAGAAGGGGACAGTTGACAGTTCTGGCATATATTACCAAGGAAAATAAAACAAAATGAAAAGGAATAAATGAAAAACATGACTTCTCTGAAATGATTTATCTTCGACATCCGAAAGATCATCTCTTTTCCTATCATCCGGGATTTGAAATTGATGTGGCCACATTCTCAGCGGGGGAAAATGGTAAAAGAGGGCAGAATGAAAGCAAGAAAAGTGTGGTAATAAAATAAGCTCATCCCGTACTCCCTTCTCGCTTGCAATCATCACTTACAATAGAATTAAACGTTTTCAACGCTAATGTTGAATTAGTCTAATAACGCTTCATAAGCTTCTACTTGGTGTTGTTACTATTTATTCTACACAGAGGAAAGCAATGAATATCTTGGTAAAAAGAGCAACAAAAGACAGGAAGTCGTGGAGAGTCTTCATCAAATATGGCCTACTATATCTGTCGAAATTTGAGTGAGAATCGAAAGTTTTCTCACTAACAGATAACATTATTTTTTAATAAGCTTTAATTAGCTTTCTGTGGTGAAGGTAGTCATATTTGTCTCCCCCTCGAACTAATCTACGATAAAAAGTAATGCTTGAACCTTACATATGTACAATGGACTAACTGCATTGAATAAAACAACATTACACTCTTAAAGGCTTGTATGTTTAATTTACAATTTCCTTTGCTGGATTTGTTGCATTTTATAACAACATTTATTAAGTGGTTCATTCTTAGTTCATTTAAAAGAAATTCATTTTAATCTCATTTTGGTGGATTTTATTATACATATGTAAATTCTCATAATCACCAAATACCTGTTGTAAGAATATCTGGAAAGAAAATTCTGTTTGAAACACAATTTTTACATGAAACTAATTCACACTATCACTAATATATATTTATAGTAGTTTTCTGGCTGTGCATGTTCGTTTTGCGAAAAATATAAAATTGCCAATTACTGAAAATAAATCAGTAGAAAGCATCTGATGGTGATTTCACAGGGGCGCCGCCATTTTGTTTTCTATTGATTAATCTGCTCTGTAAATGAGGTTAAATGACATTCCCCAAAACAAAATATACCCTCCACCAAAAAGAGCCCATTAAAGCGCTGTCTTTCACCCTTAATCATTTCCGGTATAAAAGATCGCTATTTAATTTATGCCACAAAAGCTAGTGACCAACATTTCACGCTGACTTGAAATACATATGTGTGTGCGTAGACTGCAGACAATTTAAATTTAAAAAAGATGTATAAATACGTCGACGGCAGTGGAAGAGTTAAACAAAATGTAAGATAACAAATATATTCAATTTTAGCAATTTGTCAAATTTACGATTTTCCGTTTGAAATAGAATAGCGATTATTAGAAATGATTTCTGAAATATTTACTCAATTGTAACGGTAGATTTTGTAGAATTTCTGAATCAAAACAAAAGAAAATTTACTCATATATTCAGAAAATTGGAAGAAAAATACCTTTCCAAGGTAGAAACAAAAAACACATTCTTGTCAAAAAATTCACTTACAGAGTATTGTCAACAACAGTCAACTTTAATGGTATTCACAATGTTACGAATAAAAGTACAAGCTAATACTACTAATGAACAGATACTTACAATAGGTGAAAAACAACGAAAGGATTAAAAGAAAAAAAATGATTTCTGTGAAATAATTTATCTTTCGACATCCGAACGATCGTCTGTTTTCCTATCATTCGGGATTTGAAATTGATGTGGCCAAAATCTCCACGGAGAAAATGGTAAGACATGATTGTCTTGAGTGCCAAACGAAAACAAAGAGAAAGGCAAAAAAAATTATGTTCGGTGAATTATAATGAGATTTATAACGGAGACAATAAAATGAACTTGTCCCGGTTCGCTCTTCCATTCTTCGCGTAAACGCTATAATCAGAAACCTCAGCTGTCCACGTGAGAATTCAATCGATTTTCTCTTGAAGGCTGACTTGAAATAATACAGACTTCAGCAAGAATCGAATTGTTATCTAATATATTTAACATATTAATACAACGTATAGTAAAGCCTTGACAAGAGAAACGATTTCCGGCTATGGAAAAGAAAGACCTTTCATTCGGTATAGATTGTCTTATGTCGGTTTAATCTTTGTCGACTTCTATGCCGTAAAGAAAGTGTGCCGATATTTCACGAGTTACATTCACTAAGGCAAAGACAAAGTTCATAACGGACAATTACATTTTGGAAACATTTAAAGTTTCTGGAATCTGAAATAATTTCAATTATCCTAAGCACTTCATGTAGGATAGAAAATGGCAACTGGTTGGCCTTGTCTCGAGTTGACGTGGAACAGTGATTCACAATAATATTTATTTCCCATAGGCATATAATAATGGTATATTTAAGAACTAGAACAGCTTAGCGAAAGGACGCCGCGTATCTCTCTGCTGCAACCGCTACTGAACGCCACCACTGGGATTTGAACTTGATTTACACAGTTGAATATTGAATGTCAAGTTTTGATTTCATTTCTCGTTTTGTCCATAAATTCTAGAGAGAGAACGACTTATTTTCGGCATACGTTAAGTTGGCGAAGTACAATCATACAAGAGATCGAATAATTGATTACCGAAATCGTATCTGATTTAGAATCAGTCGATGGGCAGAATACGGAATAAGAGATAATAATTTCTTTCTTTTTTGTTGTCCGGAGAAAGTATATGTACTGGGCATTTTACTGATCTTCTTAATGGAGTTCTCCTTCAACTAAAATCGCACAACTAGCATTAAATCAACCCCACTGATGCGAAGCGTGATGTTTCTATATATCTCTTTATTCTTTCTTATAAATTCATATGAATTCAAGTTCGAATTCCCGTTTGACACAAACGGCACAAGGAAAATCAAGAATAATTTCTCTCCGCTATCATATAACTGCCACAAGGTAACAATAGAAATAGGGAAAAAACGAGCAACTCGCTTTGATAAAGCATAAATGCAACTCTAAATAACACAATCCAGAAGTTTTGCCAACAACTCTTATTTAATTTAATATAATAATAATAATAATAATAATAATTATTATTATTATTATTATTATTATACAGACAGCACTTATTAATCTTGCTTAAAAATAATACCTCTTCCTTCAATAGCATATTGATTAAATATAATTAAAATATATATATATATATATATACATACATACAAACACATACATATATATATATATATATATATATATATATATATATATATATATATATATATATATATATATATATATATATATATATATATATATATATATATATATAGCAATTAGGGGATATTGTATATGACATTCTTATGATTATAAATTTAGAAGGATTACTTTCGTGGATACCCTTTATACAAAGGGTGTTCACTGAAAATACATGTATCCTCTAAATATAACGTTTATATATATATATATATATATATATATATATATATATATATATATATATATATATATATAAATAAGAGTGTTCGAGACTGGTATTTCAACCCTGGCAAATGAGTTTGACTATAGAACAGACTTTGTGTCCACATTTCTTATATTTACACTTAATCTATCCACTATATTGAGCACTTTACCCTCTAATAGAATGCCTTGAAACCGTGAAACTGTATTCTTTCTATCTATCTATCTATCTATCTATCTATCTATCTATCTATCTTATAGGTATATCTGTGTGTGTGTGTGTGTGTGTGTGTGTGTGTGTGTGTGTGTGTGTGTGTTCCCCGAATTTAATTAGTATAAATTCTGGCATTAATTAAAAATATTTGATGATTCACAACAGAATTTTAGGATTTTAAATTAAAATTTAGGATTGCAGATATCTGTATTTATTTTCAGTAAATACAATAAAGAAACGGGTTGTTATTGGCCAGGAATTAATCCAAAAGTTTAATGCATATATACTGACCAACTGAAAACGCTTGGTGTTTGGCGTTAAACACGATATATAATAATTTACTTCTGTTTATCTCATTTAAACAAATTACCCCCATAAAACAGTATTAAACGCGTTATCTCTTTCGATATATAGAGAGGCACACCACTTCTGATCTGGAATATTACAATCTATGACCATAATCTTCTGCTTTTCGGGAAGCAGTGCTTCATTACTTGCTTTGATTATGCTATTCAAATCCACTTTGATATATTGTGACTCAAGCCCACCAAAAAGTTACATCGTTTCTACCCACTTTCCTTCATTTGTATTCAGTAAAGAAGTCATTGTACAATCATTATGTCTCTTGTTGTTTTACGACGCCATTTTGTTAAAGATGTCACGTTCTCATTGTATCCGGTTTTCTATTCTCTGATGGATTAATTGGACTCGATTTGTTAATGTTCGTTTATTTTTTATTTTTATAATCGTGTCCTTTTAATTCGTTATTCATTCTTAAAGGATTAAAATTCTTCTTTTTTTCTTTTCCTTAGTTATTTCTTTGCGGTCACATTTCATGTTACTGCAAATAAACTACCAAAAATCACCAACAGATTCGAACGGAATAAGTTCAACCGACTTTCCGATGTAAAATGTCTAAGAACATGACAACAACCATTTTAATTATTGATGATTTCTCATGTCATTAGAAGCAATCCCTCAAAAATATAATCCTTATCCCATAACTCTTCCATGTGCCTTTAACCTATGAGCGATTAATGCTCTCTACAACCCTCTATACTTTACTTGGTAAGTTCTATCTTTTTAGTATCTTTCATAATTCTTGTTCTCTTATTTTCATAAGTCTTTTTAGTTAGTTTATTAGCTATTTACCTTTGTTCACCTGGCTTTACATAAGCCCTGTAAGTGTCAAATTCCCCAAATCATGTTTCCTCATTATGTACTCTTCTCTCTTTCTGATTCTAAATAGAATTTATTTTTTTTTGTTTTCATTTCCCTAAAACATAGTCGTTGCTCCCATGTTCGGCCCATGCATTCTCAGCATCCTTCTGTAGAAACACTTTTCTGTCGCCGCGGTTATCTTCTTCATCTGTGAGGAAATTGTCCAGGATTCATTGGCATTGCCTTAAACATACCGTAAATCGTTCGGCGTATAAGTCGAGATTTCAAGCCTAAAAAAACTATTTCCAAAACTAGGAGATATAAAATGCAAACCTTTAGCACCGAGTTGTAAACAAGTTGGACATCACTACTAACTGTTATTGTACAAAGCATAACATAACTCCGGCAGGCTGCTACAAATATCTCCTACTAAACTTGTGTTTGGTGATCATATTTGCAATATTAACGCAGAAATTAATATAAAATAAGAAAATAGTAATATAAATTCATTGTTCTCTTAACGCTACAGCAATCATCGCGTTCAACAGCGGGTAAACTAAGTGTAAACACGGGCCGAAGAGCCATTAAGACAACTAGGTATGCTATGCGTGACATCTGCAAAATTTTATGGTAGTAATGACAGTTTAATGGATGACATTTTATTAAATATACTATATACAGTGTAACCCGGATATAAAAGAGTTGTCGGGACCAGAGAAGAAGTCTCTTATATCCGGGTTTCTCTTATATCCGAGTTTGGTCTATTTTATATACATTAACACAGGCTCTAATTTGGGACCAGTGAAACTCTCTCTTATATCCGGGTTTCTCTTATATCCGTGTCTCTTATATCCGGGTTACACTGTACATCATTTACCAGTAGGACAAAATTTTGGACTACTAGTAAAGTACAGTATGATTGGAGATCAACTTATACGATATGTATAGGCCTAACTCAGAATTTTGACCTAAAAATCTTCAGGTCGACTTGTACGACAATATACAGTATAAAACAATTGTAACCTAGAGAGGGTTACTGAATAGAATAATCACACGAAGGTTGGTAATAAACGATAATACTTAGGACACGAACAACACATATAAGATTCGCTAGCGGAGCGTAGAATAATTAGTCAATTATTAGAAGTGAGTCAAATTAATTCTACAATGAATCTCCAACTGCAGTATATCTACCAACCTTCCCACGCGGTCAGAAGTGACACAAGGCCGAATTTAATGTAGAGTATCCGAGCCCGTAGGATCAGATAAAAATTCCCGGTAGACTCCGTATAAAACTGGGTCGGGTAGCTGTTTCCAGAGACGAACTCTGGACTTCGACATAATCTCGTCTGGGGTTCCTTTCTGCCCGAAGGCAGAGAGTTTGACCAGCACAGCTGGAGAATAATCTCCAACTGCAGGATATCTACCAACCGCTCCACGTGTTCAGATATGGCACAAGGCCAAATTTAATGTGGGGTACCCGAGCCCGTACGATCGGCCAAAAATTTTCCGTAGACCCCGCATAAAACGGGGTCGGGTAGCTGTTTCCCGTGATGAGACTCTACCCTTCGACATAGACTCGTCTGGAGATTCTCTCTGCCTCTAGGCTGAGAGTTTGACCAGCACAGCTGGAGACCTATCTCCAACTGCAGACCAACATACAGTATTTACTACTGTATTTATATGAATGGGGACATACCTATTATGGTTCGGAGTTATGCTACAACAAAAACAATGCTGGAATTTCTTTTAATATATTCATGGAAATACAAAGATTTGCTGAAAATCTGCTCCTCTTCGTACAGTCAGAATCATCTAAGGTCACAATAATAATTATTTAAACATTCTGGAGAAGAGAGATAGTGCAAGTAAAATGACCGTTTCTACAATTTCTTTGACAATAAAAATTAAATTGTAAATATATAGAGTCAAGCGAGAATACAAATTGCACTCGATGTTACCCTTGTCCCTCAAGGAAGCCAGGCGCAGGTTCTATAAATGACAGCTTGACTGATTCAGTATAGAAACTCACAGATATACCTCGCCTGCGAATGGGGGAACAAGAAGGAGATAGAAATATAAACACCCAAGCCCATGTGTGTGTACATGTGTGGATAGAGTCTCTCAAACATCGCAGAAGACAATGCTTTAGATGACGGCATCCTAGACCGTATATCCCGCACACACACTTTTTGGCGCTAATTGGCAAACTATGGAGGGAAATAAAAATAAATTATAAATATGATAGTTTAGATTCGTGATATTTCATTACACATACAAACACACACACACATATACAGAGATATAGATGTACAGGTATCCTACCATTAATGCTGCTAATGTGTAAATCGGTAACTATAAAAAAATCCGTTTTCAATTCAGTCAGCCAGTTATGTACCATGCGTGATACACGCTTACCCGATCATGTATTTTTCGATACATTACTGACGAGGCAGATTTTATTTAGGTTGCGATTTCTTTCTGCGGTAGACCAATTGCCATCCAAGGCTATAGAGCCAGGTCTGTTCTTCGATTCACCCATATATAGGAGGAGAAGAAATGGATTTATACATTTCCCAAAGATATTAGCACGTAAGTGAATTCGAACTCGACTCTCTGATAATTACTATGGTTAAATTGAAGAATTTTTACCGCACAAATCAAGTATTATGTATGCTAATGTAATCGAATTTTAGTAATTAGCGCACTAATCGAAAACGCATAAATCGAATGCACTTTCATCGAGGGATGCCTGTATACCTATATATTGATACATATCAGTTTGCCATTGTTTTACATGAATTTGACCTTTAAGAGTATTAATGACAGATGTACAGGTATCCTACTATTATGACTCGTTGATAATACCTTAAATTACATGAGAATGTCATAGGAGATAACTGTAAAATGAAACTCACGAACTCATATGGGAAGTTTCAGATTCCGGAAATATTTTTATTAACAGGAAGGTGGAAACATACAGCAATAACAATTCGACAAAATTTGGATTTCCTCTTGTATTGTTATGATGAAGAACACACCGGAAATAAGACTAAACGTAAACCATTTTCTTTACCTGAAACGTACCTTTGTTCCATGAGACGAAAAAAAATACAAAATGATGAAGAGCAGGTCGAAGTTAATCAATGAACGCATTTTCAGATAAATGAGCTGCCTGTAGAAAGCCACGTCGTGAAACAAGGAAGAGTTAAAAGAAAAACCTGCCCTGAATTGACCAAGTAGTCTGTTCATTGTAAATTTATCATAATGACGTGTTTTCATAGTAGCCTTTATTTTTTTTAAGCATTACGCCCCGAGCAAGGCGTGAAGCCACTAGGATGCAGGGGGTTGTGGAAGATTTGGAGCGAGAGCAGATAGGAGTGATAGAAGAAAGGATGAGGAGAAGGATAGTGGGTAGATCAAGGTAACTGAAGGTGTCGATTGACATTACATTTGAATAGTTGGAGATTATAGCTTTCAGGGAAACAGTAATTGGGAAGGGTGTTCCACAGGCGAGAGGTGCGAGGTATGAAGCTATTGGAGTAGAAGAGACGGCTACATTTAAAAATTTTTATAGTGTAAGGGTGGGAGCGCGATGCCAGCCTCGTAGGGCGCTTGACTTCATGGAGTCTGGGAACCAGTGAAAGCAGCTCATTGGAGCAATTAACATGAAAGTATTTGTAGAAAAGACAGAGAGAGGCGACGGCGCGTCTGTTAATGAGTGACTGCAGACGAGACGCCAGATCAGGGCCAATTAGATTACATATCCTTCTCTGGATCTTGTCAAGAACTCCGAGGTAAGCAGAAGGTGCCCCAGACCATATATGGCACCAATACTCCATACAAGGGCGAATGGTTGTTTTGTATATTTGAAGTATCGATTCAGGGGAGAAAAATTTCCTGGCGAGGCACAGAGAGCAAACTTTCCTCGCGGTGGAAGTATTTACGCAGGATGTATGGTTTCTCAACGGATATTGGCACAGAAAATATGGAAGCGGTAATAAGAGAAATAATTGTGACTTTACAGTGTTTATATTCGCCTAAAGGCTTATGCGAGCACCAAATAAAATGATAAAATGTCTTCATAATATGTCACATTTAAGAGCATGCCACGTTGATTAAAGAGGATGAACTAAGAGAAATGAAAAATTTCATTCAGTACCAATTGTCTTGTTTTTCTAATCCTCGCAACTGATGATGTCAATGGAAAGCTGCTAAGATTTTACTTTGCCTTTTCTATAAATGTTTTCATGGTAATTGTTCTAATGAACTTTCCACTCTGGCAACTAGGCCTTATGAATTTACGCGCAGTAAAAGATTGGCGGCAAGGTTTTAACATATTAGAGTAGAAATAGCTAGCTTTAACAGTAATTTCTATATTAACATTTTAATTCTCCCGCATTTCTCGCAATTCCAAAGCAAGTTTTGATCTTCAAAAATTTAAATGCAATGCTAATATTTATCTTTTTCTTCTTAATTTCTTATATTTTATTGTTCTCCCTTCCTAATAGTACTTTTTCCACATATTCACTCACACTCAGTAATTTCTTGCGTCGTAGTGGCTTTGTTAACTTTCTTGAGGTGAAATGATTAACAAAAAGAGCGTAGTTATGTAAAGTATTATAGCATATCGACACTTGGGATCATAAAGTCATTGTAAACTTCGCGATTCATTAACTGGCTGCAGAGTATGTATTTTGTCAGGATTACATATGGTTTAGGTTTCTGTTTCCGGAGTCTTCCGAGAGGATTGACAGAAGAGAAGAATGGGGTTTTCCCGTCTAAGTAGATGCTACTGTTGTAGTAGCTGTTACGTGCCGGAAGCCTTCACTCCCACCTCGCGTCCCAAACAACGTTGTGTAACATCTGTTACGTAGTGGTGATATGACCGGCTATGACTAGCTTAGACAAGCTTTCACCAGCTTAGACAAGCTGTTATCAGCTAAGAACAGATTAGACACGCTCTGACCAACATAGAAAAGCTACGACCAGCTAAATCCAGATTAGACAAGCTCTAACCAGCTTAGATAAGCTTGACCAGCTTAGATAAGCTATTATCAGCTAAGAACAGATTAGACACACTCTGACCAACTTAGAAATGCTACGACCAGCTAAGACCAGATTAGACAAGCGATAACCATCTTAGACAAGCTTTGACCAGCTTAAACATGCTAAGACTGTGTTATGGTCCAGGTTAGGATCAAGAAAGAACAACACGAACACAAGAGTAGAGATAACGAAGGTATATTACACGAAATAATAATACAAGATGTGGCAGGTGTTAGTATGACTGTCAGTCTGGTTTGGAGTGAACTACTATCGGCTCGACTTGATTCGACCCTCTCTCTTGAGAGGCTTAGTATACATAGTTTTAGGAAGTGTTCATTCTGTAGTTATAGGTAAGGACCCATGACAACCTGAATGTCCGGAACTCTAGAATCAAGTAGACGCGGGGGGTTAAATAACTTAAGTCAGAAAGTATTTTTAGCCTGTAATATCTTTTTATGTATAATACCTATTTAGTGATGCAAGTCTTACTATTTAATCCATAGCTGGAGTGCAGAAGACGTGAATACTTACCTTTCTCAAGAGTATTTGTGTGTAATTGAATAAATTGAATCTAACGAGAATCGAATTCGGCTCTCTGATAAACAATTCCGAGCTATCATCCATTAGACCACATATAAATCAGAAATTACAGCACCTGGTATTCCCAAGCGGTAAGCCATATAGGTAATGACCAACCTTGACGGTGTTTAATTTCGGTGAGTGTAGAGATTTTATAAAGTATATATATAATGACGCCATGTTGTAATTGTGGGAAATTTAATCACACAGACAATTATTATAATAGTATAGAGATTGCAGTATAATTATTGTAGCATGAATAGTGTGGTATAAATATTATAGCATAAATATTGTAGTATAGATATTGTAGTATAAATATTGTAGTCTATATATTGTAGCATAAATATTGTAGCAAGAATATTGTGGTATAAATATTGTACTATAAATATTGTAGTATAAATATTTTACTATAAATATTGTTGTATATATATTGTAGAATGAATATTGTGGTATAAAAAAAACAATTTCTTAAAGAGCAAATAACTTGAAGTGTTAAAACTCGCCTAACGGAAAACAACGTGTCACAATCCATAGAACGGGTCGGGAGATAGACGCACTCCTATGTATCCAACAACTAGACATAAAGTTTGTTATCGTTTTTTTGATACCTTGAACTTTTGAGTTATCTTTTATTGCTTTTTATACGTATTTGTGCGATACCACACCCGCTTGGACCCAACTTGCATTGCGGCCCCAACGACTGATTGATTTCGTCTGCCTAAGATCGATTCACAACGTGGGTGGGCGGATTCGAGATCAACGCAGTTACTTTGGTAACCAGGCGTTGGAAGCGAATTGGGAACGACGAGGCTGATATCGAATCTAACCAGATTCCCATCCGAATCACCAAAAGGTTAGAACGTCACATTTGGGTGCCGCGACCGATACCAAGCCAGTTGGTCGTCACAGGACGAGACAACACGACTGACGCGACAGGCGGACGTCACGTTTGGAGCGGCGACACCCGAACGAAGCAGCGAGGAGCGAGCGAAGGCTGTGTTCAGGGACGTCACAATATATTGTAGAATGAATATTGTGGTATAAAGATTGTACTTTAATTATTCACTAAGTGTAATATTTCACACAATGATTATGTAAAAACTTTTGAAGTTACCAATAATTAATGCAATTTAACTTAATAAAAGATGATAAGTAATGATTGTAGAACTCTGTGTTGGTTTTTATTAAAATCAAAAGCACTTTTTAAAAAATGTAATCGTGAACACTGCATAGGCGGTATGAGAGATGAAATCCTGTTCTCATTAATCTTCCTATTCAAACACGTTTGAAGGAAATATCTATTCTCTTTCCTACATAAACAATTTTTTCTACACCTGCTTACATATTTGGTTCTTCTGTAAAATGTATTTCACTTATTACACATACATACATATATATACACACACACACATATATATATATATATATATATATATATACAAAAACACACATATATATATATATATATATATATATATATATATATATATATATATATGTATGTATACACTCAGACACACATACACATATATATATGAGTAAAAATAAAAATTGTTAGAAGACTCTGTACAAAAATCTGCTGCATAGAGAAAATAATGATATTTGTAAAACACCTATTTTTTTTTATATATATATATCTAATAATTATAATACATATATGTTTACAAAGAATTATTAAAATTGTTTTACTTACTTGTAGGTTTTCAGAAAAAATGTTTTGCTTTAATGGGTTTCGCTTTTAGTTTCCCAAAAAGTTTGTAAATTTTCGTTATTTATATACATACATACATATATATATATATATATATATATATATATATATATATATATATATATATGGGCTAACGAGATATATATGTGTGTGTGCTTTATATATGAAGAACAATATAAAACAGGAGAAATATTGCAATGCGAAAAAAAGCTATCATGTGACGCGTTTCGTTCTTTAGGAATTTATAAGTCTAAATTTATGTTTCCGCTGATGCGAATGCACATGCGCAATAATGAAGGATGCTGGGAATTGTAAATTTAAAAGTATATGCTTAACCGATTTCAGTTAGATTTTTTATGCTTTCATCACATGTTTTTATTAACTATCTCACATTGTGATAATAGAAGAACTACCAATAATGATGTAACCTTGTAAAAATCTGGACCCAAATTTATAGGTGTATAATCAAGAGATTAGCGTGATTGTACGCATGCGTACTCGCACGCATCACCGTAAGCATAATCGTAGTCCGCTAAAGTTCTAAAAGACGATGCTTGTCACAGAAAAATTATTTTCAGTTTATAATACTCCGTCCGATAAAAAATAAATATATATATATATATATATATATATATATATATATATATATATATATATATATATATAAATATAAGCATTAAGTTAGTGGAAGCAGTATTAATCTTAAAACTGTATGTCCCCAAATACCAGCCGCACCCTATATATATATATATATATATATATATATATATATATATATATATATATATGCTGTGCCTTTAAAACCAATAATTTTAAAAGTTACTCCAAAAATTGCTTGAGGATTAAATGGAACTAATGTCCTTAATTTAATTACAAAATTAAATACGAAGATTTTAGCTTCCATTTTGAAACATGGTTAGAACTGTGTAGCGGAAAAAACATATTTTAAATCAATTAATTATATATATATATATATATATATATATATATATATATATATATATATATATATATATTATGTATCTATATGCACTAGAGAATGGTGCATTCATTACTATATACACTTATATAGATAGATAGATATATATGAACACAGATAAATGTAAACCAGTAGATACATAGATGTGAACATATATATATATATATATATATACAGACACACACAGTGCGATGGTTAAATTGTCGCCATTTTATATTATTCACTTAACGCATACGCCTTGTTTGTTTTTGATTTTGTCTACTGCAGAGTATAGTAGGGATATTTGGGCAACGTCTGTGAGAAAAAAAAATAAAAAAATAAAAACATGACGCAATTCACTCCGCCAGAAATTTAGAAAAGGCACGATGTCCTGTTTGGCATTCGCGCTGGAAGTTCCACTGCAAACACTTCAGACTGTTCGAGTGTCCATCTGAGGACCGTCCAGAGGAGTCGTAAAATGAGTCTAATGGTGATTACGAAGATACGGCTGTACGGAAAACTTACTCTTATCGTTCTTATAAGAAAAGAACTCCCGAACTTGTTGGTCAGAGCCTCAGACTAAACAAAGAGACCTACATCAAGTGGCTTAAAGAGCTTGTGCTGACCTGCGTCAAGATGATGCCTGCTGATAGATTCTATGTCTGGCAACAAGACTCTGCAACATGTCACAGAAACAGGAGAATCCAGTCATAGCTGTCAGACAATTTCTCTGGCCACATTATCCCTTACATCTGGCCACATAATTCCCTAGAATCCTCTCCTTGATTGTTATATTTGGAATGCACTTGAGCGAAAAAGCAACAAAACTGCTTTTAACACCAAAAATGAACTGAAGGCAAGGATTCACCAAGTTAAAGAAGTAGAACGTTGTGACAGTATTTAGGGTTGCGTGAAAAGAAAAAAAAAGGCGAGAATTAAATTAGGTGATAAGAAGCTATCACGAAAAGACACTGAGCGATGTTATTTTTTCTAACAAAGAAAAGTGGTAAAGATTTTATTTTAATTAGCGAAGAAAGTAAGATACCGGATTTGATTTGATTTATGTTACGACGCGGCGAAAGAAGATAGCCGTCTGCCTATGGCGATAATGAAGATTTCAAATTGGTCGAGTGGCCTAAGGGACAGAATTCTAAGAGATAAAAATTAATTAGGTTCTGCTCTGACCGTGAAAAATGTCCGCTGGATCACCCACAAGTTAGAAAGAAAGATAGATTAAACCATTAACTATCGTCGGAGATAACATTGGTTTAAAGAAAAACACCTGTTTTATTGTACAAACCTGGACATGATAGAAATTATTTTATCGGAACGGATAATTGGCACCAGGATGCAAAGTCGTCCAGATGACCACCCACTTGATGCTGGCGAAAATCTCGATTAACGAACTCCAGATGAAATTCAGTTAAGATAGAGATTAAAAGAAAGAAAAGAAAAAAAAGGAAAGGAGATAATTATTTTTTTTTCCTTTGAGCGATAATTAGCAAACACCTACACCGCTGAGCGTTCATTGGCTGAAGGGTGGCGTGAACGGTAGGCGAAGGTAAACTATGAAGAAGGAGGGAAGGCCTGTTGACGCCCCCTGAAGGCATTGGGTGAGATACCCATATGAGAAAGGAAGAATTTGGGAGGACGAGTCCCTTAAACTAGAAATTAAATATTTCCAAAAATGGAAAGTAATAAATTTTCATAACCGAAAACAAAGAAAACCATTAATGCGGATTTGGAATTATCAAAGAACCTCAACCCCTGACAAGCCCACCCCGGTTTTGGTCGGCGTCCATATAAGCAGAGTCGCAGCCAGTGGACGGCAGTTGAGTTGGGGTTAGACAGACAGGCAAGCAGTTCCAGTTGAGCTGTGAGCTCTGAGACCCGCCTCGCAGAAAGCTGACAAAGATCCACGCAATCACGACTTCAACTTCTAACCAAGAACAATTTATTTTTGAAGAACGACTTAGACTAACACCACCAAAACAAGTTTTACGAATATCGCCTGAAGATACACCAAAAACCAGTTTCTTAAAAAAAAACATAAGATTTTAAGACTCGCCTAACAAACACAAAGTGTCACGAATCCATATAGCAGGTTGGGAGGAAGACCCAGTCCTGTATTCAGCAACCAGATATAAAATATTGTTATCCTTTTTTAACATATTTGAACTTTTCGAATTGTTACTTTATTTTCTTTTACATATACTAGTGCGGTATTACCCTTGTCCGGACTCGACTTGCATTACGGCCCGGCGACTGATTGATTTCGTCTACCTAAAATCAAATCACAACGTGGGTAGGTTAGACTAAAAATCAAAACAGTTACTTCGGTAACCACTCGTTGGAGGCGAGCTGGGAACGACAAGGCTGATACCAAATCTAACCAGATTCCCATCCGAATCAGCAAAAGGTTAGACGTCAAATTTGGCGCCGCAACCAGGACAGCACGATTGGCACAGCGACCACGGGGTGACGTCACAGCGCCCAGAAGACTTACTGGTGATTCCGAATTCGTCTGGAGGCCGTATTTGAACCCAATGATCATTTTATTGAGTACTCTTTAGTATTAATATATCAATATATTTTTGTGTAATTTTGGCAAATACAGCTGTTAAAATGAGATGTTAGTTTTATTTGAATTTTTGCATCATTTGAACGACAATTTATTCATCGCACCCTGCATAAATTTTTATGCCATTGCAAACAATGCAATAATTTAAATATTGGCTCCAGATTTGAATGTACATTAAAGATTTAGGAAGTCTGTTTAACGACAACAAGCGATCCTCAATAGTCGAGTCTATTCCTTTTGTGTATGTCATTTCGGTGGTGAATGTCGCTCATTTTCTTTACAAGTAAATCGGTCGTATTTTCTCTGGCAAGATTTAGATAGCATCATAAACAATATAAAATTATGCAAATTATGACTGTTAGTGCTGCTGACAACATGAGGAATTCTACGACACCGCAGGGACATATAATGAACGACATGAATTGAAATATCTTAATGAGAGGATATAAAAATTATACGTAGAGTTTGTGTCTGGCAGTAAAACCCGCGCTTTCCTTGTCAAAACCGGATGATCGATGAGAGAAGAAAACTTGAAGAAGTTCGACAATTAATTCGGTTTTGAATTTTTTATTATCAAATAAAACGATGGAATCAGACGTCAATGTGTGTTTAGTTAATGGTTATTCTCTATATTATTTTGCTTTTCAAAGAATGTTCGCTTCGTTCCGACTGATTCCATTAAAAACTCCTCTTTTCCCCTCTTTCTTTCTCTTTCTCTTTCTCTCTCTCCCTCTCTCTCCCTCTCTCTCTCTCTCTCTCTATATATATATATATATATATGTACATACACACACATACATATATATTTATATATATGTATATAACAAAGAATTTGTTACGTAAGAAAAAGTCGACAAAATTATTTTGGGAAGATATATTTATACACAAGCATTTTTTATAATTACAGTGTTCAGTATCGAAGGATAGGGTATTAAATAATAATAATAATAATAATAAAACAATATTTTATTATAGTTATGTTTGCCCCACGCTTTTTAGTTTGCACGGCCGTTATGTCCTGCCAATACCTAATAAAGAAAGGACAATCGCGTCGAATGAGGAAAGAATACACTACTTGGTTTCAGTGAAAAAATCATAGAAAGAAAGAAAGTAGGGAAGATAGATGTGATCAAGAGCTGTTTCTATGAAACGGAAAATTTGTCAATTTCCAATTTTTCGTTTGTGTCCGCTTACATCTTAAAATAACAGCCAGCATATTTATTATTATTATTGCAATATTTTCTTAAATTTATTATGTCCAAAATATTTTACGATACGATAGGATCGCTACGGATATTTTATCGTTGTAAAACTTCCCAGAAGCTTATTTAATCATTAAGTTCAGAATTAGTTTTCATCAGAAAATTCAAACAGGAAAAACGTGAAATGTTCACGGGTTACGATTACTTAGTTTTGCTCAAATTCTGACGCAGATTCTAAAATCTATTTATCTGAAAGAAAGAGTATTTTTTATGTACGTTGACAAATTATAATTTACTTTTTGTCGGCATCTTTTAAAAAACAAAATCAAAATGACGTGTTAAAATAAATTAGGAATACAAATATATATATTTGTATATATATACATATTTATATAAATGTATACATATATATTTATACACACACACACATAGACACACATTTACACACACATATATATATATATATATATATATATATATATATATATATATACAGTGGGCGGCTGGTATTTGAGGACAGGTTTTATGGATTAGTAAAAAAAAACTTTCTAAACAAATGAATATAATTATATTTGATTACAAACAAGTAAATATGAAATTTAGCTAACTAGTATTTAATTTTATTCAATAAATCCACCACTAGTATCAATAAGTGCCTCTACACGAGGTCGAAAGAAATGCAAGCTTTGAATAATTGGTCCTTATTTCACTAGAAATATTGCAACTTTCCTTGTTATGAGGCTGTTTATTAACCCCCTCCTCAACAATCAGGTTAGTGGATTAAGATCTGAGATAGGAGGCCAAATGGTCAGCAATCTATTCTTGTGCTCGTAGAGCCTGGTAGGGATAGTGCCGAATGTTGCTAAGGGTGGGCTATGTTGTCAATCCAGGCTTGACAACTGTTTCTAGAACCTCAGTATGAGCAACAGCATTTACTCTAAGACCATGTGGAAAAAAGTGTGGTGGCATAACATGTCCTTCATTGCTAACAACACCCAATACCATAACACTTGAAGGTAACTTTTTGCGCATGACTCTTAGTACCTCAGAAGGATCTGAACAAAGCCATCTGTCATTTCTTCTGTTAAGGTTTTATTTTTGAGCAAAATTTATCTCATCAGAGAAAAAACAAATCACACCAGATTCTGAAAGATTTTTAAGTTTGTTTTAAAGCCTTTTGGATTTGTTTAAATGGTTTTATTTTGTGTTTTCATATACAAATTAACATTTCTTTATCACGTATGACTTGTATCGAATGTCTTCATGAAACTTCTGATTGTTTTTTCAGACACAAGCAGCTTTTTGGCAATTGAATTGAGTCGGATTTCATCAGTTGTCTGCTTGACTTCCTTAATAAATTTGATGTTGTCACTTTAGAATGTCTTTTTTATGTTTTGTATCAAAACGTAAAAGACATTCTGCAGTGGGGAACTGTCAGCGTTTTCTCTTTTCGCATCTTGTGGACAAACGATCTTGCAACTTTGAGGAAACGTGCAATATCCAAATCGGTATGATCAGCCTTTAATACCACTATCACAGCATGTCATTTCATTTATTTGTTATATGGTTTTCCATTCATTGAATTCTGAAGAAATAAAATCATATATATATATATATATATATATATATATATATATATATATATATATATATGCATTAGAAAAGGATACATTCATTACTATATCCACTTAGATAGATAGATAGATAGATAGATAGATAGATAGATGAACCCAGATAAATGTAAACACGTAGCTACATAGATGTGAACACATAGAGAGATCGAATGACAGGTAGATGTGAATATAAATAAGTACATGTGAACACAGATCTGAATATATGGATAGATGTGAACACATAAATAGATAGATTTGAACATAGATATAAGTATGTGAAAAGATAGATAGATAGATAGATAGATAGATAGATGCATGTTAAATCGTTCATCACTTCTATTTCAGGAAATAAGTTATATATTCAGAACGAAAATAGCCAAATTATGGCTTCAGTCTAGTGAGATTTTTTCCAAACACTGCCGTCTTTTTATACGATAACTGCCTTCTCAATGAAACTTGTTAATTAAAGAATTTAGAGATAAGAGGGAAATCAGGAATGTCTCATTAACCTCACTTTATAATGCAGAGATTAACTAAACGTAATTAATACGTCTTGGATTTTTTTCCTTTATATTTTGATAAGGGGACATGAGAAATACATTTCACTATTTTAGTCTTTTCGACAATGATATCATTTGTTCTTTACGTAATAAATGTCATTCAGTAAGTGTTTTGTATTCAGGAATACGCACATTTATATCGTCTTACCTCGTCTACAGAAATATTTTTAGAATTTTCAATGATAAAATTACAGTTTCAAACAGAAAATATAGACGTAATTTAAAATTGATTTTCTTTACTTCACAAAGTGTTTTTCTCCTACTGTCATCTGGAATGTTCTTCCAGATTATGGACGGCCATGACTCTCCAAAAGCTCCTCTGTAAGTAAGTGTTGATTACGATAAAATAACACGATCTTTGCATTTTCATTGCATATTTTTTCACCGTAATATGTTGTCAGTTACTTTGAACAAGTAACTGGTATGAGAAAGGTCTTGGACGCCTCGCCTTCGATATGAAGATCCGACGTAAACACTCTGAAGTGTGAGAGATTGCTTGTGACTGTTGGTTGCAAGGGTGATTGAAAAAGAAATGCAATTTGTTTTATCTAAGGAATAAGTAAGTGTTGTAGAGTAGTTTCACTGTGGAGGCTTGTATTTCACTAAGTCGGTCCTAAAATGGTTCGACGTACAAAACGTTAGAAACTTGATATAAGAGTTAATGACGCATCAATCTAGTTGTGGTGGCTGATACTTTAATGTCCGACATCGACTGACTGACCAACTCACTGAGCGACTTCGCGACTGCTACTACTAGTACTTATTATAGGTGGGAGAGTCCATTAACTATAGAATAGGTGTGTTCCAGTATAACAATAACACATCCAAAATTATCGTACATCAAGATATAGCTATAGATCTCAGGTTCACATCTCTACTTTTCAACTTAGTTACCACCTACTTCCATATCAGTTTTTATTTAAGAATGAGGGGATATCTTCTAGCTTCGTAAAAACTTAAAATGGCCGCTGATATAGCCAGTTCCTTACAGCAGGTTTCACGTTATTACCTCCAAAATATTTGGCGTCATTTCTTCCTTCGTTGGACTAAATAAATGAGGTCTGTGGGTGTTTATTCAGTTGATGTTGAAGAAGTAAAAAACATGCTGTAAGGAATGAGTTGCAACAGCAACCAGCTGAGTTTTACGAAGCTGGGATACATGCACTCATTTCTAGATGAAAAATGTCATTGAAACAGGTGGTTGAGAAGTAGGGTTGTGAGTCGCTCATGTATAGCTATATCTTGATGTATGATATACTTGATTGTGTTCCTTACTTCTTTTATAATAAAACAAATTGAATTTTTGACTTATCCTCGGATATAACCATTTGCGCAAAATTCCCGCTTTTCTGTTTGCAATAGCGAATGCCGGTTTGAGGTCACGTACGTCTGTATTCTGTAATTGGGACTAACCTCAAGTCAACCATCTGATGCAACTGATTTCTTTGATACCTGATTTGAAAGTTACGGCAATACTATTCCGAAAGAATACCACACATCTAAGTAATTCTTAATTTTATTGTTATAACCTTTTGGTTCTTGTTATTCTGATCATTTTCTCAAACTTATCGAAAATTTGTTATTCTCAATTAAGCCCCGCTCCTATTGACTCCAGTTTATCCAGTTAGTATTAAACTCTATTCTTATTATTGTTACAGTAATTTTGGTTGTCTCTTTTATTCAAATATAGATCAATTTGTAGTTCATCCTATTCATTATGTGACTTGTTCTCTCAGGTTATAGGTGATCAAGTCTATCTACATTTCCCTGTCCACCGTAGTTCTTAATAAATTTTGTCTTTCTGTTATTTCTCCTAAACCCTGTTCCCCGCTTCAATTAACTCAAGCTCACTAAGTATGTTAAGCGTTGTTTTCCTCTGTCTCTTTTGATTTCAATCTGTCCTGTGTGTATCGGATATTCCGGGCCCTCATTATGTGCCCGAGAAACCGCAATTGTTTCTATCTAATGCTAAATACAAGTTCCCTTTCTCTTTCCTTCTTCTCTAAAACCTTGGTGTTACTCAAATATTCGGCCCATGCTATCCTCACCCTCCTCATGTAGAACCACATTTCTCCGGCCTCGAAGATCTTCTTCATCTCTGAGGAGATTGTCCAGCACTTACAGCGATGCAGGATGACATCACGTAAGAGTTTAATCCACTTTGTTTCTAGTGAAGTTTTTCTATTCCTTAGTAGCCTGCTTAGCTTTTGGAAGACATCGTTGACTATACCAATGTGTCTTCGGATTTCAATGTCATACATTTCGCCCTCTGTTAAAAAAACTTCCCTGATATATAAATTTCTGCACTTGTTTGATTTTGATATGTCGGATTTGAAATACGCACTTTGAGATCAACCTTTTGTTAACAACCATGCATTCTGTATTCTTGCGGTTGATGTTCGGTCCTTGCTTCTAGCTTCTCTTTCCTACTTTTGGTAGGAAGTTTAGTAGTTTTATTCCTGTGTCTGCTATCAGCACTGTTTCATCTGCCTATCCTATGTTGTTAGGATTTTCGTCGCCAATAATTAATCATGGTATGACTTCTAGTCCATTCAGAATCGCATCATAAGTTTAAGTCCAGTGTGAAGACATGTTCTTTCCATATCCTCTGCAATTCTCTGTAGAACCATATCGGTGTCGCTCCAAATTTTTTCGTTTTTCAGCCGATTATCCAACTTCACTGTCGTACAGAAATTTAGCGGTCTTTTCTTTGCTTTTAAGGACGATTTATTTGAGTACTTTACTTCTGAAAGGCAGCTTGCGATATTCCTATCCACGTTTGACTTTCTCTGATCCATTTCGACCTCCTTAATCCATAGCTCACACTTCGGGAAATCTTTATTGCTGATAACCTTGCATTGTGCTTTGTTAATGTTAATAGTCCTTTCTTCATACTTTCGTCGTCCACCTTGTCTAAAAATTTGTTCATTTTTCCACTCTTAGCCTGCCATCAACACTTTTGCGTGTATTATGCTGCTAAGTTTATGACCGCCAGTAATAAAGCCTCCTAAGTTTTGTAGGCTTTCAATGTCTTCTCCTTGTTACTATATATAAATAAATAGCAATGTCAGTGTGTCACACTTTTTCGACTTTACTCCTAGAGGCCATAGCCCAACATATCATACCATTTTGAAATCATGCTGACTCCGTGAGCAAATTAAAAACGTTCCAGGCCGAATTCAGACTCGCAATCCTGAAATTTTGGATTGCCAAATTTTCATTACTGCAATTGTTTGCGGCGATTTTTTGAGACGATTTTTTTCTGCGATAACAATTTTTATAACTTGGAAATAAATTTGGGAATAATCGAAACTAATTGCGAAATCCAACAAATGTCACCCATGAAATAAAAATAATTGTTTGTACGGAAAGTAACGATCTATGTACATCAAATTGTCTTTAAATTAAGCGGCGGCAGAAGAATTATCGTTAAACTTTTAAAAGGCAAAGCTTAAATGTTAATGAAATACTTAACTGCAGAGATCAATTTTGACTTCTTCTGTAGCTTATTGTTGCCTATCGCATACGGCAGCACTATGCCTCGCAAAAAGAAATCTCCACCAAAAGAAGACCAGATTGCAATAAAAAATGCCAAGGATGCAGCGAGGAAAAGAAAGTCTCATAGAAATGAAAACCAAGATCAAAAGGCAGCCAGGAGAATATGCAAAAACTTAGCGACTCGTGGACGAACCAAAGGTCCAATCAAGTGCCCGCCGCATTAGCTAGATTAATTGCCGCCCGATAGGGCAACTTTTAAGCTAGTTTTCTATGAAACACAATCTTGTCCTAATGTGTTCACAATTCGAAAATACATTAAGGACATATATTTCCAATAAGTTTCCGTTTTTTTCTCTATCCATCACAGTTTATATTGTCTTCGAGTTTTAATAGATGGAAGTAAGTATTTTGTTTAGTTCAGTTCTTATTTTGATCAAATAATCGGATTATGACGTAAATTAGATTATCCAAAATAATTGATTTTTTTGTTTATCAACCATTTATTGATTAGAAACTGAACTTGTAAATTTAGTCAGAACGAATTCTCAAGGGCAACTGGTTTTCTAGTTTATACAAACCAAATAAAAGTTTAGAAATCTGGTGGCATTTAACGATCTCCAGCTTTGGAATATTGTTTTTTTTTAACAGAATCAATCAACAAATGAACAAAAGCATTATCCTCCCGTTTGAAAACAATTGACTGACAATTATGGGGTAAACAATCTCGAAACCCATTGCAGCACAATGTCTCTTCCTTAAATAAACCCTTCAAAAGAAAAATATACTAAAATGGAATAAAAAGAGTACGGAAAACTAATCTCCCAACTATAGATCAAATACTACCAGGACGTTTAATATAGAAGTTATGGGTATCAGAAATTGAACTGCAATTTTTGAGTGTATCCATAGTAACAAGATGCAAATATTCAAACAGTCCTTCAACTGATGAGTATTCAGGTATCTCCTTTGATAATACCACACGGCCCACATATATGTAGATGCGGCAAGACTTTCGGACCAACTTGTACCTTGAGACAAATTTAGTTTTAATGTCTATGAATATTTTCTCCACATAGGAAAAAAATAACGATTAGTTGCAAAAGCTTTCTGTTCAATTGATGTTATTGTCCACGTGAAACACTATCTTTCATAATACACAAAATAGCGTTGAAATATAAAATTATATTATATAGGGGTGACAAGACTTTCGAACCACCCTGGAGATGAAACTGATGCTATTTCTATTGTATCACACCAAATCATAGGGACTACAAGCTAATTCACTGTTGACAACAACAGCAACAGTTATGGGCTTGTATTGTAAATGCATATAAAAGAGAATACCATAGCTATAATTGTGAAGTCTGAATTAAATCTTGTCTTTGGGAATTGTTCGGTCCAGGTTAGAACCAAGGAAGAAAATCCAAGAGTAGAAATAACGAAGGTATATTCACATGTGTCAAGGTGGAATTGTTACGGTCAGGTTAGAACCAAGGAAGAACAACGGGTTTCAAGCCCGTAGGCTCGGCCAAAAAAAACGAACATAAACGGGATCGGGTTAGAAAGAACGAGGGTATATTCAGAGGCAGAGACACGCTAAATGAAATAATACAAGATGTGGAAGGTGTTAGTATGACTGTGCCCGTATAAGTCTAAAGTTTGGTCATTTCTCCCCGAATGAATTCTACTATCGGCGTCTGAGTTCCTTTCAGCCAGGGGCCGACCCACGAGGGCTTGCATATGGCACAAGGGTTGCCGACACAAGGTCATTTTTAACGTGGGTTTCCCAAGCCCGTAGGCTCAGCCAAAAATGCCCGTAGAACCCGTAAAAACGGGATCGGGTTGGTCATCCACCCCAGAACGAGGCTCTGCCCTTCGGCGGAGCCTCGTTGGGTTCCTCTCTGCTCAGAGGCAGAGAGTTCGACCGTCAAGTCGAGAAGCTCGGCTTGAATCGGTATCTAGCCACCCCCCCACGAGGGTTGCATGTGCCACAAGGCCATTTTTATCGTGGGTTTCCCTGAGCCCGTAGGCTCGGCAAAAAATGACTGTAAAAATAACGGTAGGTATTTAAACGAGATCGCCCTTCGGGTTTGGTCATTTCTCCCAGAAAGTCTGACCGAACGAGATTCTGCCCTTCGGCGAAGGTCGTTTTTATCGTGGGCGAGCCCGTAGGTTCAGCCAAAAATTCTGCAGAACCTGTATAAACTCAGGCAGAACGAGAGCCCTTCGGCGGAGCCTCGTCCGGGTCTACCAGAGGTCGACCGTCAAGTCGAGAAGCTTGAATCAGTATTCAGCCACCCCCACGAGGGGTTGCATGCGACACAAGGTCATTTTTATCGTGGGTTTCCTGAGCCCGTAGGCTCAGCCAAAATATGCCCGTATGATCTTGTAAAAACGAGATCGGTAGGTCATTCACCCCGAACGAGATTGTGCCCTTCGGCGGAACTCGTCCGGGTTCCTTTCGCTCAGAGGCAGAAAGTTCGACCGTCAAGTCGAGAAGCTCGGCTTGAATCAGTATTCAGCCACCCCCCCACGAGGGTTGCATGCGACACAAGGTCATTTTATCGTGGGTTTCTGAGCCTGTAGGCTCAGCCAAAAAATATGCCCGTATGACTCGTAAAAAAAAAAACGAGATCGGGTAGGTCATTTACCCCGAACGAGATTCTGCCCTTCGGCGGAACCTCGTCCGGGTTCCTTTCACCAGAGGCAGAAAGTTCGACCGTCAAGTCAAGAAGCTCGGCTTGAATCAGTATCTAGCCACCCCCACGAGGGTTGCATGTGACACAAGGTCGTTTTTTATCGTGGGGTTTCCTGAGCCCGTAGGCTCAGCCAAAAATTCCCGTAGAACTCGTATAAACGAGATCGGGTTGGTCATTTTCCCCGAACGAGATTCTGCCCTTCAGCGGAGCTCGTCCGAGTTCCTCTCTACCAGAGGCAGAGTTCGACCGTCAAGTCGAGAAGCCTGGCTTGAATCAGCCATCCCCCACGATCTGTGACACAAGGTCGAGTTTTAGATTCCTGAGCCCCTCACAAAAAAGGGTTGCAAAAAAACGAGACAAGGTCATTTTTATTGAACTCGTGGGGTTTCTGCTCAAAAAGAGAGAGCCGTCAAGTCGAGAAGTAGGCTCAGCCAAAAATATGCCCAAGGTATGAGCCCGTAGGCTCAGCCAAAAACGAAAACGAGATAGGTAGGTTATTCACCCCCGAACGAGATTGTGCCTTCGGCGGAACCTCGTCCGGGTCTTTCGCTCAAAAGCAGAGAGAGTTCCTTTCTGCTCAGAGGCAGAAAGTTGCGACCGTCAAGTCGAGAAGCTCGGCTTGAATCAGAACGAGATTCAGCCACCGTCCCCACAGAGGCAGGGTTCGACCGTCAAGTCGCGACACTTGAAAGGTCATTTTTATCGTGGGGTTTCCTGGAGCCTGTAGGCTCGGCCAAAAATGCCCATATACCCGTATAAAAATATGCCTTCGCAGAACTCGTTAAAAAACCGAGATCGAGAAGCCGGCTTGAATCATTAGCCACCCCCCCGAGGGGTTGCATGCGACAAGGTCATGAGCCCGTAGGCTCAGCCAAAATTATGCCCGCGACTGACCTGTAAAAAACGAGCGGAGGTCATTCATCCCGGGTTGCCCTTCCCGTCTGGGTTCCTTTCAGAGGCAGAAAGTCTGACCGTCGTCGAGAAGCCTGGCTTGAATCAGTAAGCCACCCTCCACGAGGGCTTGCGATCAAGGTCATCTCCTGAGCGTAGGCTCAGCCAAAAATATGCCCGTATGACTGTAAAAAACGAGATCGGGTAGAATATTTACCCCTGAACGAGATTCTGCCCTTCGGCGGAACTCGTCCGGGTTCCTTTCTGCACAGAAGAAAGTTGTTCAAGTTGAGAAGCTAGGCTTGAATCAGTATTCAGCCACCCCCCACGAGGGCTGGAGCCAAGGTCGTGGGCTGAGCCCGTAGGCTCAGCCAAAATTCCCGTAGAACTCTGTATAAACGAGATCGGGTTAATCATTTTCCCCGAACGAGATTCTGCCCTTCGGCGGAGCCTCGTCGGGTTCCTCTCTACTCAGAGGCAGAGAGTTCGACCGTCAAGTCGAGAAGCTCGGCTTGAATCAGTATTGTATCTAGCCACCCCCCCACGAGGGTTGCATGCGACACAAGGTCATTTTTATCGTGGGTTTCCTGAGCCCGTGGCTCAGCCAAAAAATGCCCGTATGACTCGTAAAAACGAGATAGGGGTCATTCACCCCGAACGAGATTCTGCCCCGGCGGCCGTCCGGGTTCCTTTCTGCTCAGAGGCAGAAAGTTCGACCGTCAAGTCAAGAAGCTCGGCTTGAATCAGGTGACACAAGGTCGTTTTTATCTGAGCCCGTAGGCTCAAAAAATTCCTGTAGCTGTATAAACGAGAGCCCGAACGAGATTCTGCCTTCGGCGGAGCTCTCGTCCGAGTTCCTCAGAGGCTTCGACCGTCAATCAGCTCGGCTTGAATCAGTATTCAGCCACCCCCCACGAGGGTTGCATGCGACACAAGGTCATTTTTATCGTGGGTTTCCTGAGCCCGTAGGCTCAGCCAAAATATGCCGTCGGTTGAACTCGTCAAAAACGAGATCTGGGTCGAGAAGCTCGGCTTGAATCAGTATAGCCACCCCACGAACGAGATTTTTTCTGCCGTTCGGCGGAACCTCGTCCCCCTGAACGGTTCCTTTCTGCTCAAAAGCAGAGAGAGTTCGACCGTCAAGTCGAGAAGCTCGGCTTGAATCAGTATTCAGCCCCCCCCACGAGGGTTGCATGCGACACAAGGTCATTTTATCGGGGTTTCCTGAGCCCGTAGGCTCAGCCAAAATATGCCCGTATAACCTGTAAAAAACGAGATCGGGTAGGTCATTTACTCCCGAACCTGCCTTCGGCGGAACGAGATTCCGCTGCTCAGAGGCAGAGAACCCAAGTCGTCTTGAATCAGTATTCAGCCCACCCCCCACGAGGGCTCAAAAGCAGAGAGTTCGACCGTCAAAATAAGTCGAGAAGATCGGCTTGAACCCAGTATCTAGCGGCGGAACTCACGAGGGTTGCTCAAGAGCGACCGTCAAGTCGAAAAATCGGGTCATTTTTATCGTGGGTCATTTTTATCCTGAGCCCGTAGGCTCAGCCAAAAATGCCCGTATGACTCGTAAAAACGAGATCGGTAGGTCATTTACCCCGAACGAGATTCTGCCCTTCGGCGGAACCTCGTCTGGGTTCCTTTCTGCTCAAAAGCAGAGAGTTCGACCGACAAGCCGAGAAGCTCGGCTTGAATCGACCCTCTGTCTTGACAGTCGTAGTATACATAGTGTTAGGAAGAGTTCATTCTGTAGTTATAGGTAAGGACCCATGACAGTAATAATATTACCGTAGTTGAGAGAGGAATACATTAATCATGTTCACGCTTGTGAAAATATTTTAATACTAATTTAATAAGTATAGGTTAGGTTAGGTAGAAGGCTACAAATATAGAGCAAACTCTGAAGATAGACATCAGTATTCAGTAGACGAAATCAATTTCTAGTTTTCTGGAAATCAGATTTGTCTGACACGATCTAAAAGAAAGAAAATATATCTTTCAAGTTTCTGTTATGTCGCTGATTGTCTGCAGTTCATCTCTCTAGAATCTCACAGAAAATCTTAAAATGTATTAGATGGTACATTATTTGGACTATTGTCCTCATATTTGTCGCCATATATATTACAATGTTCCGGCCGTTGTACGCTCCGGCCTTCTTCAGGTGGTTGGAATGTCGAACTGAACCCTTTTTTCCGCTCTCTGGGGTAGACTGTTCCAGTTCCAAGTGCCATGTTTAATGGATGTCAGTTATCAATTATCTGCTGTTAATTTCCCTCTGAAATTTCTCGATTGCCTTAACCGGGTATTGAACTCACACTCTTTGGCTCCTGTCACTGGATCTAACTAACGCCTTTATCCATTGTGCCTTGTGTCCTCAACTGGATAGTTCCACTCAACAGTCACTCAATAATCACAGCAGTCAGTAACCTGACACCGCTATTTATACACCTAGCGGAAATCATATATGCATGAGTCTAGAGTGTCACGCTCGAACCTCGGTGTCGATAGTCATTTTCTACCTATATGACAATTAGCGATGCAGTTCTTTCGGAAAACATCTTATAACAGTATCGGACGGTTTTTGAAGACATGCATTGAAGAAATCACTGAACATAGTGGATGCAACGTGGACAAACCTCTCCGCATTGCCAGGAAAATTTGCTTCAGGGAGTACAGCCAATCCGGGAAAGCCATAAAGAATGATAATGATAGACTTATTTTACTTTTAGCTGGCATGTTCGCTTACACACACCAGATCCTATGTGTATAAACGGATTTCTACTGCGTAAAACCAAATCCTTTGTGTATAAATAGATTTCTACTGCGCCAACCCAGTGTGGTTATTTGGCCTCTTTTATGGAGAACTTTTAGCTCTGCTTAAATTATCTTTATGTCTATTTCTTTTTTTTATCGATATTTCTCTTTTCTTATGAATTTCGTTCAATTTCATGAACAGTTTTCGAATACAACCTTCATTGTAACTTTGTATCCCAAGACGGACCGATAAGCGGCCATTACGTTATTTGTCATATTTTTCAGATTGCAGGAACACTTGAAGTCCTGCAATCGCTGGTTACTGAAACTTGCTGAAATATTTATTGAAAAGAAAAGACAGATTGAATGATCGAAACTTTGTATCGAGTGAATACCAGATGGAAAGTTAACAACACAGAATGAATAGATAAATAGAGATAAAATAGAAAATCTCAGAATGAAGAAAATACATTTTGCAAACAAGAGAATCTAATAAAATTAAAGAGAGAAAAAAAAAGTAAAAGTTGGGATGGCAAAAAGAAAAATTTGTCATTGTATGCATGCTGCCAGTAAAAACACAATAGAAATTTGGGTGTGTTGAAGAAACTAAAAATCAGACAAAATACTAAACTTTATATTTGTCTTTTAACTGCAAAAATACATTATAAACTCAAAGATAACAGTTCAGGAAATTTGCACCAATGCAGAACCGTCTATCATAAAGGATGCTAGAATGGAAAACAATGTATAGAATTGTTTGCACAAAACAAAGCATCGCGAGTAATTACAGAGCCATAATATGCTTGCCTCTAATACAGAAATTATTAAATGATCCCCATGTAGGAAGAAAAAATTCAATTAAGTTTTGAGATCAAAGGATATATATGGAAGTCACAGAAAGGATTCGTAAATAAAATAAAAATATCAAATAACTCATCGATAGATAAAATGACTACGAATTAAAATAAGGAAGACAAATCGAGTAAATAAATAAAACGACTGCAAAATGACCCATGTCACGATAACTCCCTTTAAGATATCATCATTCTGAAATAGGCAGATATTTTAAGAATACGCAATCAGTTTTAGATCCGACGAAATAAAGAAGCTGGATATAGATCTAACGGCAACATGAGAATCCCGAAACAAGTTCGCCATGAAAGAAGCATTTTTTCAAGAAGTCTATGGATTCCATTCCTTTTCATAATAGAACTGAAACCGCTGCATTGAGAATGGCGGAATCCAAAAGTCTGATATTAATTTACTAATTTAATGGTAGGATCGGTGAATCGATGGATATATAAGACCTGGAATTGCTTGCTGAACATGTAACCAAATGTATAACGTTGATTCAAATAGGCAGGATGATTTTCTTTAAAAAACTAGTGAAATAGAATTCAGAATTGAGTTATGTGCAATGTACGCACGGAAAAAAGAAACATTCGGAATTAAACTATAATTTTCACGATATAGATGTGAGAAGCAAATTACAAATACTAGAAGCAAAATTGATTAACTGTATGAAAAATTAAAAAAAAAATAGTAAGGAATATATATATATATATATATATATATATATATATATATATATATATATATATATATTTCTTTTAATCATTTCACACCAAGCTATGCAATAAAGCCACGAGGAGGCAAGGGATTACTGAGCGTTAGAGAATATGAGAAATAAAAACTACTATTAAAAAGAGTGAAAAATAAAAGAACATGAATTAAGAATACAAAAGATAATGATTGATAATTCATTCATATTTTTCGAAATTGAATTTGATTGGGGCACAAGAATCCGGAAGAGAGTTCCATATTCCTGAAATTCCTATCTCGGTAAAACATGAAATATTTTGCTAATAAACTTAGCATAATGAATATCAAAATATACACTGACTATGATGTAGCTTCCAAATACTCAATTTCTAGCCTTGACAGAGTATAAATCCGTTTACGTGGCCTGGTGGGTGATGAACTATTTTCAACGCTACATCTTCTTTCCCACAGACAATACTTCGCAGGTCTATTCGTATTCCATCGCAGTTTTCACGGCAAACGGTCAAACAAGATACAGTCCTTCGTTTCGCCTATTCAGATATTGACAGCTAAGGCGCGCCGTGCTATGTATATAAGATTAACTGATCTTTATTCCATTGGTATTCCATTAGTAAGAATTTAGTTAATGTTCTACTCTGTCGCTTTTACCTTCAATGCCCTATCAGTGTCACATTCACTAAGCTCTCTTTCCTCCTTATGTGCTTTATAAATTTCAACTGCCTCTTTAAAATTAAGTAGTAAGTCTTTTTTGTTTCCATTTTCTCTAAAAGTCCGTAATTGCTCACATGCTCAGTCCATGGTATCCTCAGTATCCTTCTGTAAAACAACATTTCTGTTGTCGCAGAATTTTTTCTCCATCTGAGATGTGATTGCCCAGTATTTACTGCCATATACGAGGACTGATATTACATAACAGTTCAAGATTATTTTCTTTGTTATCTATTACTTAATACTTTGCTTACCTTGTGGAAGTCATCTTTGGCTATCTTAATTCTACCGCGTTTTCCGTCCGTTATTAAAAGATTTCCTAGATGTATAAGGTTTTGTACTTGCTTGATTTTGGTATCTTCCAATTGTTATTCACGTAAGGACTAAAAAAAAGCAAAATAATGAAAGAATTAATATTAATGAAAGGTTGCAAATCACAGATAAAACAAACAAATGAAAATAAAAATAAAAGAAATAAAGAAAATTATCTTAAAAGTCCATTAAGATTTAAAGTGATAAACAACAGTAATCACGGTCCAAAAGGAAATACTTAAATTTGGGCAGATGATGCTTAAGAAATAGAAATGCTGTTTCTCTTGGCAGAATATCTGAACAAGTTTAATGCAAAAAATATTAACGGTTTTCGAAAAGTGAAGTTTCCCCGCCGAGTTTAAAATTTTGCCTGAGTATGTTTCAATGACTTGGGAAACCTATTTCTTTGTAAAAATGGTTTCATATGTTTTAACAGACCACACTTCTATCTACTTGTTGAATGAATACCAAATGTTTCGTTGTGGGGAAAAGGCTACTATTGATATTACCATTACCAATACCCTTGTAAAAGACATGAATCAATATTCATTCATCATTGGTTTAGATAATAGACAGGGTGAGTGTTCTGTTTTGATTTGCAGTCAGTCTAACAAGAGAAAGCTCTGAATTCAAAACCTTAGAAAAAGTAGCAGAAAAATCACTACAATATTCGGCGGTAATTAAGTGACAACAAAGCAAAATCATCTTAAAGGTGTGTGGCATAAAATGTATTAAAATATATATATATATATATATATATATATATATATATATATATATATATATATATATATATGTGTGTGTGTGTGTGTGTGTGTGTGTGTGTGTGTGTGTATTTGTAAATAATAATATAAAAATAAAATAATTAAAGTAAAAAATATTAAAAAAAATATAGGAAAAGTTTCATTTGCATTTGTTTCTTCTATAATTCTGCAAAGGAGGGAATAAGTTTTAAAAATAAATGTTCCAATTTTGGCACCACTGTCTGTCATATTCAGCTATACATATTTAAAGGAAAGCTTGCTGCCATATATATATATATATATATATATATATATATATATATATATATATATATATATATGTATAGGGTAGATTGAGAATACACTTGGCAAATGTTTACCTGAAAATAAAATACCACATGTCTTACATAGGATATACCACAACCATACATTCACCGGGACCCACTTGCCATATATCGGACCATGGAGCCATTAAACATTACATTATTAAGCATTATAACGATCATAGTAACATTAGATAACTACTGACAAACAATACGCAAATATGAACAAAATCAAATAGTAAAAACAAACTTATGATCCTTAAATCAATACACATGAAACAATAGAAACCCTCAATATATTATAACTTAAGAACCCCATTCTTAAATATAGTTATAAGAGGCACAGGTCACACTTCGCTTACGTTTCAACGACCTTTGCTTACGCCACAAAATTCATTAATTATAAGACTTTCCATCCAAAAGTATCGTTCATGCCCTTTTATGCAATATTTCTAACAGCTTAATTTTAAAAAATCACGTTGTTAGATAATTTACAATCTTACTAAACTCACCAATTATGTCTACCTATAATGACAATGATTTCAAAAGTTTAATCCAAAATGAATTTCGGCCAGTTTTTGGTGGAAGTTCTGGATGGACTCGAGAGATGGAATATTCGTTACTTGGGAAAGTCGATCATTGAAATTAATCGACACAATGTGTCTATTTTTAATAGTATCTGTCTTAAAGAATATTTTATGTCTAAATACATATATATATATATATATATATATATATATATATATATATATATATATATATATCTTTGAAGCATAAACAGAGGCAGGTAACATCTTGCAAACGACAATACATACACAATCAGATTATAATACATTAACACGCAGACGTATTTAGATATATACACACAAAAAAGCGATAAGACAGGAAATATCTCCAGGACACTTAAAAAAAACACGACATACATACACAATGAAAGATAAGACAACAGAAGTGTTGAAATAAAATGGCTACTTTTGTAGTGATTTTATAACATATT